>JALIZF010001447.1:0-318226 GCA_029948255.1 Telmatactis stephensoni | reverse complement strand
CTGAAATGATGGTTCGCCGAAATCAAATTCATTCGAAAACGTTTTCCAAGGTTGAGCCATTTCATTGGCAACCGATCCTTATCGTGGGACAGTAAAATCGTAGACTTTTGACAACGCTGACGCCTTTATGCCGCAATATCGCGACGAGTCTCTTGCGCAAATTGAGTGATGTTTTTTGAGTTTCAGCCCGATTTCCACGACGTTTTATGGCACGCCACCACTAATTCTGGACACGAGGGCCCATCATTTTGGCACATGTACCTGTAATTATCATCGCGTGAGCAGGAAATTTGGGATGGGCACGTACTCAAAATAATCAGTCCCCCTGCCAAGATATATTAATGGTACCATGCCATAAATAGGTTGGCGTGTAAATCGCACTTTACTGAACAAATTGATATCGGAACCCCAGCTTTAAAAAATTATGTTTAAACTTAAATAAGATAAAGAGACTTGAAAATTACAAAAAGTTTGTCGGGAAGGAAATACAAAATATAATGGTAAGAAGGGCTTCTAGTTTAGAATTTTGAATTCAAAAACTAATCAAGCTAGCAAATTAATGTTACTAAGCATAGTATAAGAAGGCCTAGCTCTTTTATTGACTTTGACTATGTTGAAATTTTAGGACATAAGATTGCAAAACAGGCGGTGAAAGTGTAAAGAAAGAAGAAGAGCGGAAAAGAGAAAAGCGAGAACTCAAAAATACAAAACAAACAAACACTCGTAACCTTCAGTCACTCCCATTGAACCTGAAAACCGCCAAGACATTTCACATCAAATAATAAACTTTTTAATATCTCAATTTTAATGTTGGTTCGATTACAATTATTTCATAAAAAATCCCAACGATCAAGCGTTTGTCCTGCTACTTCAAAAGACTTATTAAATTTTCAACGTGACACGTTCTAGAGCATCTGCTTGGAGTTCTAGAAGCCGAACAGTCTATTAATTCTCTGCATTTCTTTTGAATGCAGGAATCTCCATAAGAAAGCTAGTAGAAAACTGAATTGAAAAGAGACTACAAGACCGGAAGAACAGAACGCAGCAGCAACCAGCTTGGAAGTTACCAGACAAGAACATGGCGGGTTAGTAATCTTACAATAATTTACGATATCGACTAGAATTAATCTCAGTAGTACTGATATGAACATTATTATTGAATGTTGTTTAGGTTCCTAGATCTTTAGTTTTGATCTAATGCGTGAAAATCTTCCCTGTTATAGTTACACGACTGAGAAAAAGATCGTCAACTGAGTAGTCAAAAATTGATGACTAACTATTGGCATAATTTACACATAAATATGGCAGCTCAATTCTAACAAAACTTTCCGCTTACATGTTTTCTTCTAATCTTTCGATGTAAAATAATACCCAAACGTCTCAAAGCTCTTCAATTTACACACTAGACTGAATTATATTTAGTTTAAGCGTTTAGAACTTCTCAGTGCCAGCATCTTTTCATTTTCAGTTGTAGTGAATGAAACCTTTTGAAGCAACGAAGTAATGCATTTTAAATGAGAAGTTTTTCACGAATATACTAATATTTTTTCGTCTCTTTTCGGTGGAAAAGTTTATTTTTAAAGATATACTTTGTTTCATGTTTACGATATTTTATATATTTTTCATAAAAAACTGAAACATTAAGGAAGCTTTAGCTTGCAAGGTGAAATTAATCTATTATTTTCGCCGCCAGTTTCCTTCCTTTTAAGAAAACACGAAAACTGTTTGAATGTTTAAAAAAATACTTTTTGGTTGAGTTTGTTTTGCTAAGCAAAACTTAACAGGTTGAAGTCTTTCTTAACGTAAAATAATAGGCTTGGAAAAAAAGATATCACACTGTGAAAAGATCATTTTTACGCCACATGGAACTAATCATTTGGTCAGTACAGAATTGTAAGCGATTGTCACGTTAAATCTTTAGAAAACTTGGGTAAAAGGCAAGATAATCGAATTTTTGTCGGCTTCTTTTTGATGTTGCTTAGGAAGATTTGAAAAATGACAACTGTAGTCTTATGGATCAAGGCAGTTACACTGCTATAAATAAACTTGTTAATTATTCTGCTCGAAAGAAAGAAAGAAAGAAAGAAAGAAAGAAAGAAAGAAAGAAAGAAAGAAAGAAAGAAAGAAAGAAAGAAAGAAAGAAAGAAAGAAAGAAAGAAAGAAGAAAGAAAGAAAGAAAAAAAAAAAAAAAGAAAGAAAGAAAAAAAAAGGATAGAAGGAAGGAAGAAAGAAAGCTATTGAAAAAGAAAAGAAAAAGGAAAAAAAATAAGAATGGATGAAAGAAATTAAAAAAAGGTTTTTTAAAGACGGTCATTGCTAAAGGCATATCGACTAGCTAGGTTTACCTTATATTTTGCCAGCTGTAGTCTTTCCAACTCCGCTATTGCAAAAATCAAGATCACAAGTAACTTACATTGCTAAAGGCTTTTTGTACTTTTCCATGTGCAGAATCCGCGGTGTAGCGAATACATACCGTCACACTATTCCTTATGCTGCTACGTTTCTTAGTCCAAACTACAGCCTGCTTTCCTTCGTTTTTCACAAAATGTTTTCATTAGATCTGACATTAAATCTCGTTCGTGGAATGACTTAAGATACCACTTCTATGAAAATTGGTGAAACATTGAAACTTAGCTGAAGTTACTGATAGAGCCTCATCAAACTAAATATTTTTCCTCAAATTCAAGAGGCAAGTATATTATCATTAAATCTTTGGCATATAAATTGAGAGTAGCTGACGTCACCAACTCAAACCTGTTTTTTCTGCTTTTGAATAAAAAATTCTATCCAATAATTCACTTAATATCGGGGAAAGTAGTTCTTATCTTCATCTCAAAATTCTATCCGCAAGGAATAATGACCAATTTTGACTGATCTTCGTTAAGCGCTGTTTAGCAAACCATCGTGACTTTAAAGAAAAGCCGATCGTGACCACACCCGATTAACAACACAAATGTTTACCCCCCAGAAAAAAAATAAAGAAATGAAAGAAAGACAGAAAGAAAGAAAGAAAGAAAGACAGAAAGAATTAACTGAAAGAATGAAAGGACGGAAGGAAGAAAGAAAGAAAGGAAGGAAGGAGGAAAGAAAGAAGGATGGAAGAAAGAAAAAAGAAAGGAAGTAAAAAGAAAGGAAGGAAGGAAGGAAAGAAAGAAGGAAGAAAGAAAAGAAACAAAGAAACAAAGGAAGGAAGGAAGGAAGAAAAGAAAGAAAGAAAGAAAGGAAGGGAGGAAGGAAGGGAGGAAAGAAGACAGAAAGGAAGGAAAAGAAAAAAAGATAGAAAAAAAACCCTTGAATTTTCTAACATTTTCTATCTTGTACAACAAATACGTATACGTACCCTGCGAGCAGTGTATTTCCTCTCCCATTCCATGAGAGGAAAACTACTGCTAACAAGGTAACAAATATGCTTCAAATTTTCTCCAACTCTGTTAGGTAATCGCTCCTCTGATAAAGTGAGCAAGATGGTTTTTTTTTCGTCTGCCATTGAAAACTACTGAAAGGAATTCCATGTAGTGGGTATTTGCATGTATTGGTGACAAGATGTCGTGAAAAGAACATAGATCATTATTCAGTGTTATGGCCATAGCAACTATTGAGTATCTGAAGTGACTCCCGACCATTTGAAAGCCCTGTTTCCTTAACGATGTATTCTATTTTGTAATACTGAAAACCTTCATAGCACGGGATGTCCCGTAACGATATCATTTCCGTACGTGCTGTGTAGTCACGCAAAGTCCGTGAAATCCCGTGCTGTGACCACATGCAATCCTGTCATTGGTTTGCCAAAGGCAGATCTAAACGGAAAAAAGGTTCCAGGCGTCTGTTCTCAATGGATAAGTAAATGGAAAATGTTATAGAATGTCGTAAAAGAGGAGTGACATTTGGCGCCATTCGAGTTGCAACAATCTGATGGGCCAAAGCTGCCGTGAATCATTTATAGGTTTCCATCAGAGACTACATTTGATCCCATATAGGTTTTCTCTTCTCCCTTCGAACATGGGCCGAGAAGACAAAGTGCTCCTCTTTTCGAGGCAAAATAAAGCAAACAAAAACCGTTTAATGCCATTTTTCTAGTAATTTTAATTTAACTTTGTAAACGCACACACTTTTGGGCACTGGCGCACTACGCGAGACAGGTAATTCCGCACAGTGCTATTCAGTGCAAGGCAAAGTGTATAAAATAGCACTGAGGAAGGTTTTTTGAAGTTCCATGCCTTTTTTTCTTTCTTAGGAAAATAATAATAATGATGATGGTGGTGATGATGATGATGATAATAATGATAGAACTTTAGAAAAGAATGGTTTTGAGCAGATTTTGGGGTGGATACTAAATTCTTCATCAATTAGTATCCGGCAATGAAACGTCCAAAACTTGCCAACACTAAAGCAAAAGCGCTATTAACATGATCAACAGAAATACGTGAATGTTGAAATACCGAACAATCAATACTCATACAAATAGAAAAGGTGAAATCGAAAAGTTTCATTGGCTTGTGCCACTTGAATTCAGTGTTCTTACAGAATCAGTTCCGATCATCGTGATTCTTTATAAATATGTCTTGTCTAGAGAAGGCCAGTCATTGCCTCTAACGTGGTGGTGTTGGTTAAGCTACCCGACCTGCATGCCTAACAGAGGTTTACTAATTCCTCAGACAAATTAGGAAACTGTATACTGCCAAACAGGTTAAACTGGGTGTCGGCTCAGTGCCCTGTCTCGGTGAGAGAGCTGCATGTCAAGCTAGACCTTTGAACCATTTCAACTGAGTCGACCCGCATTACATTCCAATAATTTTGAAGAAAGGTTTCCATTCGAGGTTTTCGGACAAGTTTCTGTACATTTCTTGTACTTTGGGCCCGAGAGCTTCGACCTGAGACGTTTATGACTTCAATATCAACTCTTGTTAAAACAAGTCTGATGAAAGACGGCAAAGCACGTCCAATAGACAAATCACACTTGGAATTCAAGCTTTAGTACCTTTAGTACATTTATAAAGTCCATTGAAACAAATTGAAAGACCATACAAGTACATGTTGGCACAGATATCCTAGATCGAATTTCTGTGACACCGTAGCTTTCGTCAATATCAAAAACAAGTCTGTTAATCTCTTCTCATCGAAATTCCCCTTGAATACAAGTATACCGCCGTGTAAGGTGGAGTTCATGGCCATTAAAGGCTTTGTCGGAAACGTTAACGCCTGTATTGAAAGCTTTTAAAACGATGAATGAAGTTGAACTCGTCTTTTAAATGGTGCCCTGTGGGGAAAACCACATCCCCGACGCGGGCGGGATTTGAATTGCACGTCACAGTACTTTATATAAATCACTTTCTCGTGATCGACGTTCTTTGAGATAAGCAAAGGATGACCAATGCTTCAAAATAATAATAATACATTTCTGTGGTAACTCTACTTCAGGATATACCTATTAAGGAGACACCTCTAAAGGGACATTTTTTCAGTCCCGAAAGCGATATTTCACCTTCTCGGACAAGGTCCGGTTAAAACTGTAAGCACCATGTCTCCAAAAACTATACAATTCATTTATTCACCCTTGCATTTGAGGGCGTAAAAGAACCCACACCACTCTTCAAGACGTGTAGGTACATCACGGTGTATGGTGTCCATCCTGCTATACTTACAGGTCCGAAGCTGTTGTGGTGTCCCTGCCTTCTGATCATAGGAAGGAAAAGCTAAATTAACAAACATAAATCTCTTCTAAGGGAAGATCTCCATTAAGGAGGCACTTCACTGATAAGAGAAAGCTTCTCTTGTCCCGAGCATGTCCTTTAATGCGGGAATTTCCACTGCCCTTCCTAGCTACAAAGTTATATCAATGAATATCAACATTTAACGCATTCCATGCATGCGTTGTCAGGGTTTTTTCTTTCAAGTGACCAATTGGTTAGATTTCCTAACATTTCATACACAGACTTCCAGACAGACTTAAAAAGACTTAGGATCTCTTGTACAATAGCAGGGGCCCTAAGGGTGTAGGCGGTACTCGTAATTAGTTTGGCGCCGATTTAACCTCACCCCCTTTTATAGATTTGAATATCGTTAAGAAGCTTTAGTAGATTAGCTTTAATTAATGACTTCATGTCCAGTCATCTAAAGCCATGGTTAAGGAAAGTGTGTGTGATGACCGAAACATCATTTGGACTTGCACTCGCGAGTCGAAGCGCGCACTCCACCCAAAAAAAGAGGTGCTGAATGGTAGACAACATCCATTCATTACAGATTCCATCATCTCAGACGCGATTGAGGAAATTGGATCTTTGTCTTGATCTATGATGATTAGCTTTTAACAACCCATGCTACTCCCCTATGCCTGCAGCGAAATTAGGGAGGAGATGCATATTTTGTCCAATACTTGCTGGTTTCTACCGCAGAAAAAGAAAGTTTCCTGGAATAAACAGAAAGCAAAGCAGCGTGATCCACTAAGGAATCATTACATGCTGGGGAAACGCTCATTAAAAATTTGATTCACATGTTTTTGTGGGCAATGGCACACTAAAACAATACCTGGCTAAAAGGGCTAGATGGTAGCAAATATTATCTGCAAGCAGTCAAGTACCTCAAGTCGGAACACTTAGAACCATTTTAGCCCCAGGTAAAGATTAACATAGATTTGAACTCGTATGGAACATCATCACTTTATTAACTCTGAAGGACACTAGTACCTAGTGATAATTGGGTTGAGTATACAAGCTGTTTCCGCAAAGAGTTTTAGCCTTAGGGGGACGTAGCATTCTTTCGTACAGATCTGCCCTAAGGGAAAACCATTCTCAAAAATGCCGAGGAATTAAATATGGCACAAAGGCAAGTTCTTCAGTTAACAGTTTAGAAAATTTGGCCTAAGGCGTTAGTGGCATTGATTGGATCAATTCAGTTTAGGCAGAAAGAGTTATTTTTATTCTTTCCAATGGATTTTTAAAATAATTTGGAAGCTAGAGGGGAGGCTTATGACCTCAGTTCAATTGTGTAAAATATTTAGCAATCAGAATTTCGATGTTCGTCACGAATTTCGAAAACATACCTGTTTGGGCTAGAAAAGGGAAAATAGGAAATATATTAAGATGCAATAGGCGTGGCCTTTTTAAAACAGCCTAAAATGTTATCCTTTTGCTAAATAAACCAAAAGTATATTTCTCCAAGCCTAATGAACTATTCAAGGTCAAAGGTTACCATGCCTGAGTGCTGAAAAGAGGTACTACCATTGTTAAACCTTTTCTCTGGGTTTCCAGAGGAATTTTTTCATTCGCGAAATGTACTAATCTTCTTATTGATCTTACTAATACCCTGGATGCCATAGTTTTGGCTTGCGTTATCTGGGAAGTTTCGCTCGCCGAATCTGTTTGGAGAGCTGTTAGGTTTGGAGAGCGAGTCATCCTAGATGGCATCCAGGGTAATCTTCGAACACCACATAAAAAGGACGGCGGTCACAGATATGTTATAAAGGAACTAAATTGAGTGCAGTGAATATGAAAAGAAACCTTTGTAAGCAAAACTGAAATATGTTTTTATTTGGAAATTTGTATATATAGCAGAATAGTTTTAATCATTACGTTGCAGAACTTTGAATTGTATAAACAAAACATGTACATGCTGACCCATATTAATGAAACCATCGACAATGGAGTTTGACCCTGTTGATCAGTGAAGACACTCAAGGAAAACTGTGTGGCTTCACCAATCAATAAATAGAATAACACCTAAACGGGCTCAGTTGAGATAACGTCTTTTAAGGATGGGAATGGGCATTTCCATGTGGAATTTCGCCCATGGGAGAAACTACTGGTCATGAGGCGATACTCGAATAGGGTTAGGGTCAACAACTTTGTAAAACACGCGAAAACGATAGCCTCTTCACATGAGGGCCCTGAAAACATGGCCCAACACAACATCGCCTATTGCACGACATCACGCAAAAAAATTATCCGAAGGAAAAATTATTCGGAAAAATTATAATCAGCTTAGAAACGTTGGTAGGTCTTCACGAAATTAGAAGATACACTCCGACGAAGCGTTTTATTCTTTTGGACTGAAATGCAATAAACTCTATCTAAGACGACAATCAGCACCGGTTTTTCGTCTTAGAGGTATTTGCCTTATAAAGTTTTTTAGAAACACAGTGGAAAAACAGAGTCTTTTGGGATGACGCGGACAGTGTTATAGAAGAAAATCGCCTTAATGTATAAATATAGAAAATAATGGAAATAGATGGAAAAAGAATGGAAATAGAAATAATTCAGATGGGTCCAGCGATAGAATCGTGATCGGTTAGAAAGGCTTTGAAACTTTATTTATTTTTTGCTCCCTTTCTTAACTCTTTGTCAAGGGGGACACGCACTGCTTGATGGCTGATTTATAAATGTGTCACATCCTTTATATATATATTCATATGCACAAGTTATTTTATTTCTTCGTAAACAGGAAAGAAGTCGCGTGCGTGCTGTTTTGTTCCATGTAAACTTTCTATTATCAAGGCCATGGGTCGTTCCACGTGGATCTTGGGAATGTTATTGAAAAATAAAAACCTACAACTCATTTCAAATGTGTCGTATGTGGTACAGGACTTGATTTTTATGGATTAGTAATGAATTCGGCGAATAAATCGAGTTTGTCTAGCTGCAGCGTTCTTTGTTTTCTTTAGACATGGTCAAAATGGAAGACCCTTTGTAATTCAAAGATACGAAGTCCTTTCGCATTTAATTTTAAAAGGGACAGCTAGCAGACCTCATCCTACCCCCTGCCAAAGCACTTTAAGTTGGACCTAGAACAGCTTTGACAACATTGAGTTTTTTGAGTTGATAGGTTATTGGAACGGCTGCCATCTGCGAAAAGATGGCCTCTTTGTTTTCGCGATCACATCTTGAAGAAACCGATGCGTCTATTTTTTCAGTCTTTCGGCCGGTTCTTTTGCAAACCCAAGAATCAATATTTTTCTTTGGAAAACATGGAAATAACATTAGTTTTAAGTGAGTGATCCTATGTAAACACTAAGACAAATACAACAGTTCATGTTATGACTATGTATGTTCCACAACGGGCTAAAAGCGTTCGGTTCCAGCTTTCGTCTGGTGTTGCATTTTCTTTGTGTAACCAGCAAATGAACACGAAAATGCAAAAATCAACAGTTAAGACAAGCAAAAACCCCTATAGATAACCAAAATAAAAGGTCTCTGTACAAATACTTGCTATAAATGGAAGCTCGCGTTTATAACAAAAGAAACCGAAGCAAAATCATCCGGCTTAATTTTGAAAAACTAAATTGAATTTCCATCTCACTAAAGCTAATAAAATCTTGTTCTGACATTTTAAATTATTGTGTCCCTTTGAGGATCCAGGAGGTTGTATTCTGGGGAAAATAAAAGCAGGAATGCCCCGCCAGCCACAGTGACAAACAAAGACATCGCCGCCATCTTTGTTTCGTCTAAATAGGACTTCTCCATGAGCCAAACAGACGATATATTTGTTGTTTTCAAAATATAACGTAATGATAACATAAACACCTTTTTTTTTAAAAGAAAAAGGTGAGCAGTTAAGCTGAGGAAGTTCAAAACAATCGGCTGGGAAAGAGGAATTTCTTTTAGTTCTGAGCGTTATTTGATCGAGAGTATAAAGCATTTTAAACAGTTTGAAGAAATAACATGGGTGAAATTGCCAAATAGGATGTCATATTATGCATACAGGTTCATTCTTTAAAGGAAATCATAGAGGAAATCATCAACGAAACGGTGAAGTCGAACAACAATTATGAAAATTTAAATAACCGTGTTTACTCTGTGAAATATTCAGTCGTTTCTTTTCATTCCAAGACGAGCTCCCTTTTCTGACCTTAAATACTACAGAGCAAGTATTTCTCAATTGGTTTTCGTATTTTTTCTCTCAAAACCAAACTTTTGTTTCCCACGTTATAGCACGTGTCTCAGAAAAGCATATCACCTCATATACCTTCATATGTCAATCAAACTCGCACCTACAAAGCAAACAAGTCACAAGAACCCGAAATTCTGAATAGACCAAATCCAGAATTTTAAACACCGACCCTTTTTTCGGAAAGCAGTTTGCCTGCTTAACTCATTTTTACCCAAATATACAAATCAGTGGGATTTGAAGCTTTCGCAGGAGGATTTTTCACGATTCAATTTTCGTTTCTTCGAACTTGTTTGATGGTTTAAGCTAATTAAGAAAGGTAAATAGTGTCTTTGGGAAGGGAGCGGTATGAAGCGAAGCCCAGCTATTGATTCTCTGGCAATGAAATTAAAACCAGGTGCAAATTATTCCAGCGGCTGGCAAATTTTTCGATCAATATTCAACCAGCAGCTAAGCAAATGTTGAACTCGGAGGTGAACTGAATGATTTGAAGCATCTGTCAAGGTTAACTTCTACCACTAAAAATCTTGTGGCCAGGGATTGTCAGAAGCCGAATTCTGGTATAACCAAAACCTTCGATAGATATGGCAATCATAGCATTAAAATTGACGACCCCAAAAATCGAATGATTTGAAGATAATTCAATGATCATTGAAGCACTCACAGTGATCAAGAGTAGAAATCAGACTTGTATAACCCTTGTAGATTGTCTGATAGACGTACGAATAGATGATAAGTGCTCGAATAACCTCAAGCTTATGTTATACATACAGGTTGACAAGGGTGTAAATGAAAGAAATTGATTCCGCAAACCCTCACCCAGCCGTGTTTTGTAACTTTAACGATGTCCACTGTAAGCCAATCTATGATGTTATCGATTCTGGTTTAGAAACTGTCAAATTTTCCAAGAGAAGCTAAAAAATTGTCAAGAAGTGACACCAAGGGTTTTAGGAATGGCTCACACTGCGATTAATGTCGGTTACCGCTAATTTGAAGGCTGCCACCAAAATGGCCGCCATTTTCGCGAGGCCTCTCTTTTAGGGCCTTTGGAGCACAGAAAGCTTAGTAACTCTCTGAAAAAATCGATGTTTTGGTACCTGCAGAAAAATGTTTTGCCGTCTCGGTGGTATAAATTTTTGATATGGTAGAAGTTGAAAGTCTTTCTAGTAATAGCATACACCACGAACAAGGTGCAAGTGATGTTTCTTAACACCTAAGAAACTGGTTTATTTTAACGAGCTAAAAATCGTGGTCTATCAAACCTTTCTAATCCTTTATTTAGTCCATGCTCTTTTTATATTTAGAATTGCAGGTAATGAGATAAAATGGGGCACCAGTAAATTGGACGTCGGCAACTAAGCCTACATTATTCAGTTCGGCGGGTTTACGACTTTTTTAGCTTTGACACACCGACTAAGGGTTTGTCACCCTCCAGAGAAAATGGAGCGACTGGCTTGTCATTTTCGCGTTGGGTGTAAAAATATTCCTTGTGTTGTTATCTGTTGGTTATTATGCTTTAATGTATCAGTCAAAAAGGAAAAGGAAAAATGTATCAGGATTACTCAATTGGTGGTCTTCATAAGTCTTTCTCTGTAAATACACACAGAACGGGGTCTGCATCCCAGGAGATTTCTGCTTTTCCAATATTTCTACAGGTCAATACTTAGTTCCGGCAAGTTCTTTTAAACGGTCAGTAATTGTCAAGATTATGAACCAACCGTTACGGATTTAAGTCTATTATCCCTTTCCTGGTTTGGGGTTTTTAGTGATTTACGAGCAATCGGATGTATTGAGTTAGGGTTCGTGAAACGTTGTTTTCACCCTAGAGCAGGTTACACATTTTAATAAAAATAAACCACCACAAGCCATTACAATTGGTAATTCTTTCGTTTTTTCATTTTTTTTGCTCTATATTTCTTATAACAATCAAACACTTAGAAGACATTAAGGACGTTTTGATGGAACAAAAGACCTCATTTTGTCGATACTGGTCAAATGCCGTAGTTTGTTTCATTGGCTTTGGTTTTTGTTCCATGTTAAATGGCGCTGTTTTCTTTGTCAGATTGCGTATTAACACCTCCGAGAGATACCTGCTTCTACCTTGAAACTGTATAGGGAAGAAAAACAATGGCTAAGCAATACAACAATAAAAAAGTAGTTTTAAATAGCAAATTTATACACCTATAATCCCCACAATTAATTATTGGATGCGTTTTTTGAGGTCCCAAAAAAAACATATAACAAATGTACACTTTTTGGCCACGAATAAAATATTGAATGCTCGTCAAAGAAAAACCTCAAACATCTAGTTTCATTGTTCGAAAGATTTCTTTGTTGTCTTCGAAATAGTAAAAAAGTCAATTGAGTCTCTGCCCCGTGGCTGGTAGGTAGTTAGCTTTGGTACTGAAGTGATAAAATCATATTGAGTGGGTTATCCGTGTTTGAATTAGTATGATACCAGAGTCACCAGAGGAAAATAAAGGTAAGACAATCATCTACTAGCAAATTTATTTGGGAATTTAAATTTTAACGAAGAAAGCCACCGAAATATATAGCTTTTACTCGCAAATAGCAACCAACGCTTATTTGCAATAGAATTATCAAATAATCCTTCGGAAGCTTGTGTTCTTTGATGGGGATGTGACTTGCATTCCATAAGTAAATATTGTCGAGTTTTGAGGTTGCTTCCTTCCTCGTTAGGTAGTGACACCGCTATCATTTAGGAGTTAATCGTCACAACATGGAAGTCCTTACAGATAAAAAGGATTTTAATGAGATAGCAAGGGACGAGAAATGGCAGTTTTGCAAGTCAAGCAGCACTTTGAATAACGCTTGTTTTTTTCTACAACTGTTGTAAAACACACTATACACTTCAAAGAAAACCCAGGAGGATCACAAGGAAGATTTTAAAGTAAAAAATGCTGGAGATTTCGTAGAATAATTTTGTAGATGACACGTTCTTATAAGGTCCGACGTGTTTTTGGTACAATCCAATAAATATTTTGGACATTATTTGAGTGCTATCGAAACATTTCATTGAGAGACTTAGTTTATTGTGCTCTGTTTTATTATGACCCCCAGGAATTTTAGTATGTTGTGTATAGAAGATCTTGAAATAACGAAAATTCTGTTTTTGAAAGAATTAGTTTTATTTGCATATAAATTTTTACAGAAAACTGCTTTTGTTTCTAGCCGAGTTTTGCGTATTTCAAACTTAAGTGTTCCGACCCTACTTATCAGTTCTTGCCGAATTTCAGTATTTGAATGATATAAATATATCGACAAGTGTCCACAAGTTGCAAAATAGAAGTGGACCAATCTATGGATATCTGCGTTTTTACCCTAAAATACATTCAAACAAGACACATTGCAGGCAACCACAGCAACATCTTAGCAACCAGAAAACATGTGCCATTTGTAAAAAATATATATGTATAAATAAATAAATCATATTTGAATTTGCCTCAGGCGGGCCATGAACAATGTTCATTGTTCATTTCTACGCAAATTTTCAATGACACGAAAATCAATTACGATGACAAAAGATTGAGTAGTAAACTAAAATTAAATTACTAAGAATTTTTTTATGTCTTCATGCTTGATATTATAATTGGGACCCAAATGGGTGCCTACGCCGCTGGACTTAATTACCATTTCAAGAAAAGGGGGAAAGACGCAATACTAAACAGCATGTCAATAATTGTAAATTCTTAAAAAGGCCTACCATTTTCTAACTGAAGGGTTTAGCTTAGCGGATTCAGTTAAAAGATAGCCAATGTTTAGTGTCTGTCCCAGGAAAAATGGCTTTCTACAGTTGCTCCCGCCTCCCAAAATAATAGAATATCCAAAAGATAGTCAGTAGTGGGACTAGTATGTCTCAAGAGTTCTTAGTAAAAAGAATGTACGGTTTACACTCCCCGGATACAAAATATCATATTTATTTGCCTTCATTTTTCACAACAAGGCAGATTTTTTTTCAACGTCGGTTACTTTAAACAGAAGTTTAAACACAAATAGTTAGATAGACCTAAGCTAACATGTCTAAGGTTTAGGCTATTGATTTTCTGGTGATTCAAAAACAAGCGTAGTCCTGTTGACACGAACCCTATGATTGCATCTACGACTTGTGCGACGTGGTGGTTGCTCAAATACTCACCCACAACAACACAAGTACAGCTCCAACACAATGGGAAAACGACAATTTGTTTGTAATTTTAGATCACAGATAAAAAATTCAATTTCCAATAACATCTTATTCTCATATTTGGTATACTGTTGGTGAGCTTAGCAACGGCTGAGCCTGTCAGGATTCCAGTGACAATGTGTTAAAAATAGCTTGTTTGAAACTAAGCTATTGGGAGTTCTAGCGAGCTTCATTTAGAAAATATACACACTCTAAAAGCTGTAAGCCAAAAGTGATACAGACATAAGATTTTTTTAATTATTTGCTCTCGGAAAATCGTTTAATACCTCCGAAGTGAGCGGTGTAATCCTCAAAGATGCCGAACAAAACGAAATTATAATTATACAAGTCTTGGTTTTCACACCCTCGAGGTTTTTGTTCTCACTGTGAATAAATTTTATTTTAGGAGGTTTTTTTACTGTTTTATAACATCCGTAAAGGTTCTTAAGTATATTGAGATTTTAATGTTTCATGGAGAGCGTCAATGTACAAATTGTAACGAGCTTCTACAAGCTTTCTCCCCGTGTATTCATCGTCTATAAGCTATTTCACCGAAAAGGAATGGACCATCTACAAGAAAATGTTAAACTACTTTCTTAAACACTTGAAGATTTACAGTGTTATTGCAAAAAAGTGTTAGTACGATCCTACAGATTGTATACATATATCATGCCACTCATCTAAATGACCTATATGTGGAACACATTTGGTTTTCTTGAAAATATATCTTGCATACGGAACATACATAAAGGTGGAAAACCTAGTCTCTGGAGACTCACGAGTCAAATGTACTGAATTCAGAGGAAGTTTGAGTGTAGGTCTTCCAGGCTAAACTAACTATACAGAACCCCTAGCACAGGATGTAAGGGAACTGCAGTTGATTAAAAGCTTTCAAACATCAAACACATTTTAGGCGTTAAATTGAAATTTATTTCCTCTTTTTATTAAGAATTCAGAAATCAATGTTACGCTTGATGGAAATTGTAAGATGAGGATGGAGATGAGAAAATTATAGATGTACTCCCGGATCATGACGCTCTCATTCGAAGAAAGGACGAGAAGAGTCAATTCAGAAAACGGATTTTGCCTTGAAGACATAGAAATGTAATTAACAAAGATGAAAGACAAGAAATACATTTATAGAGCAGCTTTAGACATGATATATCAAGCGGTTTATTCGCTTGGTGCAAAAATATTTCAATATATACATATAATACAATCTAATTACATGTACTAATACCAAGAGTTAAGTTGTCTAAGTCTTGCACGAAATTGAAATTCTTGTTAACTTACCGTTATAAGAAGATGAAACAAAAAAGGGAAAATTCTACACGACTTAAGAAAGTAGAACATTTCGTTCACTTGGTATAAACATTTCTAAACTCATAGTACAACAACAATTTTGAAATTTAGAATGTTGTCTACCTGGTTGCAGATCGAGAATACAATGAGCCCGTTGAGATCCTTCATCTAAATGGGATTTTAAATCTAGACAAAATATAAAAAACCTAGACTGGTAGAAGAAACAACTGAAAACAGCTTGTACTTTAGAAATGTACTTAGTACACAATTAAGGGATTGAGCCGTATGATGAGTTGGAAACCTTAGATTTCAGTGCATGAAAAGCTCTATATATTCGTCCAAAACCTTTGGAAGCATGCAGGATATTTTAGATCTACACCAAGCAATAATGATCAATAGTTATTGATAACAATCGGTAAGGGTTGGCTGCATACCGCTTAACGAAGACACTAGAAAAGAAAAACTTCTTTGAAATTTAATCAACGACAAATTGGCTCAAAGAATATTGGTTTCACAGATAATCGGTTGTCAAAAGGCTTTCTATTCAAGGGATGGTACGGGTCAATTCGCTAATAAAATTATAGTTAAGAAAAAAATACTAAGAATGGCAAAATGTTAAAGAGTTTGACAAATGGCATAGAGAAATTTGACTCAATTTTTTACCAAATTTAGTTACTTACAGCGACACAGTTCTGAAACCTAAATATTCTCAGTCACTTAGTTTTGTTGAATTGGGACGAAGCGGCTCAGTTTTCGGGAGCACAACCGCTCAATTTCTTTGGATGTCTTTCTCCAAAATCGATGATAAGTTATAGCATTCCTGATAAAATAGGTTTTCTTTGGTGATCCATAGGTCCTCAGTCCAAATAAACACTGAAACCTAAGCACTCCCTTGGTTTTGAGATTGTCCGGCGAGACGGTCGGGACGGGACTTATAGAGCAACGATGTGTTGATCTCTCCTATCGCGTTTGCTCGATCAAATACGTCCTTTCCTCGATGGCTTTCTGTTCGTAGAAAGTCAATGTCCTTAGTCCAAATAAACACTTTATATGTCGAAGAACTGTTAACAGAAACGTCGAAAAAGTCTACATCATAGAACTCACTTGTCAGATTTTCAAAATGTTACGACTCAAGTCGATTTATAGTCGACACGGCTGTTAGAAAGACGATCCAAAGTTTCATATCTCACTAACCTAAGTTAACCAGTCGAAATGGAGTGAAAAACATCGTTGAGAATGGCACAAAAGATGTCAATTTGATAGAGAGAGGAACTTGAGTCTTATAAGTCGGTGTTTGTCAGCATGGCAGATGAAAAAGGTAAACAGAGAGCGTGCAAACAAATCATACAATTGTCGCATATGCTATCCTCGGTCCCTCGATTGTTTCCGCGGCTCAAAAGCTAAACTCAGTAGCCTACACAAATCAAACTTCAAAGTCATGAAAGTCGCTTCTTGTTTTATATTAAATACTTACATACTATGTGAAAATCGCACAGAAAAAGCACAGAATTCCAGTCCACGCCCAAAATTGGCGGATTTATAAGGTTTCAAGTTGTGTAAGATACAAAGCCGTAGTCGGTCCCGATTCGAAGAAAACTGTCTTATACTTCGACCAGCCGACAAGGCTGAATTAAAAGGAAATACCTTAAACAATGAAATTCGCGAGGTTTATTCGCTCTATCTATTGTAGGAATCGGCCAGTCGGCAGATCAAGTCGGTAGAGGTATAAGCGTGCAGCGCATACCGCAATCGATGTCGTGCTGAGACGCAGCTAAATTGCTCGAGACTAATTTGCTCTCCAACGACCTGAAGTAACCTTAAACGAGTGAAAAAATCTGCAAAATCAGTAACACATGAAAAGTACTAAAGCTGATATCTCAGAGGACCACTCTTGGACATTACAACTCTCAAATCTAGCAAATAATTGCTATCGTGCCCCATTGTGGATTTTGCAGTACATTCAGCTTCAATGAAGCAAGTAGCTTCTTTCTTCCGTTCCTTCATACTCTTTGTTCTTTATCTCTGCATGAAAAAAGTCTATTTTCAATGGTTTAAACTTACATTTTCAAACTGTAAGGTTTTGGTACCAGTCGTTTTAGAAGCCAAGTAGGCAGGACTGTTTGTTCACTTAATTTGAATAAACGTGACGGGCATTAGACCTTCGTGTCATTCTGATTTTGACGTTGTAACTGATACTTCTCTCATCAAATTCAGTGGGTAACTTTCAGGTTCTCTTCTGGCAAAAACAAGAGATGGATAACTTTTAAGACTTACTTTTGAGTACGATCAAGCGGTAACTTTCTCAGTGATTCGAAGATCAAATGGGGCTCAAATGTAATCCTTCTTCCCAAAATTTGTAGAGAGATTTTTTGAAAAGCAATAAAAGTGTGAAGTTTCAAAGATTCTTGAGAAACATTAGCAGTCTTTCTTATGGTTAGAAAATGTTAAACAAGTCAAGAAAGTGCTACCACGACAACGTGTCAACAGATTAGCAATTCAAGTGTTTCTAGTCGGTGAGAAAAAGGTACCAAGGACGGATTTATTTACACAGAATAAGGTCTATTCGATTACCACTAAAAGGACTGACAAAGCCATTAAAAGGCAAAAGTGCAAGCAACTTTGATTGGATTTCTTAACAAAGTTTCCAAATGCTTTACTTTGGCAACAATGATGGAATTTTTTTTAAGGAAAAGTTTCCACTCGCGTTAGAATTGTAGTTCTTTTCTAGCAAACAAGTTTTCCGGTATCCAGCGAATAACGCACTAAGCTTCCTTGCAATGTGTGTACTGTTGACTCTTCGTCCTGACTGCATTTGCGAAGAGCTGAATAATTTAATACGCATAAAGGCCCAAGCTGCCACTCAACAGGAGGTGATTATCCTACAAGCCAAACATCCGAAGAGATCTTTTCACGTACAAGTAAAATTTACATTGGCTGTTTGCTCTTTCGGTCTTCTTTGAAAAGTGACATTAGTGACAGCCCGTCGTCATCGCCCACATGACCTGTGTTCGCCCCTGTCAAAAAGTACCTTGTGCTTGCCGCTCCGCTGACACTTTGACAGACTAATATTGACAAAGCTGCTTTAGAAACTCGTGTGTTTAATGCTAATTGCCGAGTTACTATGGGTAACGAGAGCCTCTGTTTGCAGCATTCATGCCTGATGATGCTATGTATCGTGGTTATTCCATTTGAAAAGTTTCCACACAAGAAATTCACTTGGTTTAGCCATCTATACAATTGCAGCGTCCACACCTTTGGGTGCCACATTCAGCCCCCACCTTTTTTTGACTATGATGCATTAGCTCTTTGGCAGTCCAAATCGATGTATTAATTCTCCCAGAGAAGCCTATCTGTGAGATCCTGTAGTAGGGCGAGGCTCATTAATTATCAATCACTGATTATTTTATTATTTTTTCGATAAACAGCCCCGTTAGTTGTTTGAGTGTCCAAATGATCAAGAACAAGTGGCATGACTAAATAACTGTTCTGTATTGTGTTCTAATCTGTACATTCCTTGTGTGTACAAATTTCTATACCAACCTATGAAGAAATTCACTTGTACGCCAGCAGGCAATGCACATCAATCACAAAAAGAAAGAATTCGCTATATCACAGTTGGGGTTATTTCATATCCCACAACATTCCTTGAAAACTGTGTTTCTTCCAATAATAATCAATGTTAATTACCACTTTTTGACAGTCATCATATTTTAAATACATTTCCCAAAAATTCAGATTGAAAAGATAAAAGTGTATTTGAGAAAACCTTGGAAAAGGAACGAATATGATTGGTGGAAACGATTTGTCAGGACATGATTATGCATGTCCCAAACAATCTGAAACTCATTAAAAATTCCTCCAAAAGGAAACTCATGAATATTACAAGACAGTGCTTCATAGAATACGAGTTTTTAACAAAAGTTTCGAACAAATCCTCACGCATGATTGATGTGATTGTCGCTGTAAGAAAGATCGATCGAGTGGGATGGATTTCACACCAAGACAACCACACGGCAATAACGGATCAATCTGCTAAATAAAAACAAGACTAACCAGTGATGAATATTCAAGTGTACCTTAATGTCAAAGCTGGCACACATTAATCCCGCCTTTTCAGTTCGATGAATGACCAACTGGAGATCTGGAAGCCGAGATCCGGTCCTAGTGTTGACTCAAACGTCTTACAGCCAAGTGACTCAAAACATAGAACTTTCTAAGAGCACTACAAACTGCCAAGTCCTTGAGGGAAATTTGCCATGGATTTGAGCTCACCAGATTTAGGTAGGCCGGTCATGTTTTGGTTTAAAATACAAGAACACATATATAACCTAACGGTCCAAAACAGCCTTGCTACGTACCCACCTACACAACGTCAAAATGTTAGGGCTATATAATGCTGAGTTTGTCTTTTTTAATCGTTTGACAGTTCAGTTCCTATATGTCTTGATTTCGCTACTTTCACCAAAATACTTAAAAATCTCTCTAAAGATTTTCGCTATACTTAGAGCAAGTTTACCGATTTTGTCGTCCTCCCCGTAGAGGTATCTCGATCCGCACAGCGACCTAAACGCAGGGAACGAATTTTACGCAAGAAGAACCGTCGCTCCGTAGCCTTCCATTTTCAGTTCCCATTTTTTATATGGTACGCAACTGACAAATTGGTCAAACTTTCGGATTTTAATGTCAGCTATAGTTTGCTTAACGTTCGGACTGCAGACCAATACACAGACGCGTTGGGCCATTTTAAGATTGAGAAGAAGGCTTTAGGTTGGAGGCTTCAAATATTTCGCCGCTTTATAATACGCATTCGGACCAAAAGCAAGAACTAACTATGCTGTCCATTAACTTAGAGTGTCACTCAATACAGATAACCATGCAATTTCATGGTCTTGCTCCTTTTCTTCTAACAAAACACTCATTAGCTTTTGGTCTTGGAAGTAAAGATACAATCTCATGATATGCTTCGGCTGGCAGTGTGTTCAAAGTCTTCATGGTTCGGTGAAAGCCGTTCACAGCGTTTAACCATTTGTGGTTAAGTTATTTTTTACAGCTAGACTATACGAGGGATAATTTGTTACCGAGGATACTTCCTCTTTAGATGCTTTTTATTTGTTGAAAGGTCACGGAATCTCAGATTCGAAAGGAAAAATCAAGGCCTTCATTTCGGTCACAATGGTGCATTTTGTTCTGATTTCTCGATCTCTTCTTTTAAATTTGTACACTTTTAAAACCACCAAGCAGACTTTTCATTCACACAATGTACAACCTCTTGCCATTTAAGTTCAAACACAAAATATAAGTGAAAGTAAAAAGCTGAACTGTTAAGAAATACCAAGGCATTCCTTAGTTTAATTCTCAGTATTCTGAAGAATCAAAGTAAAACTACTCAGAGGCTAGATGTATTAACCTTTCATTCAAAATACTGTACAATTTCGGAATCAAACGACAGCTAGGATTTTTTGGTTTAGATTTAAAATAAAAATAATCACAACATTTTTGGGGGTAAAAGTGATGATGGATGGAAATCCAACAGTTGTGGTGTTTGGCTTTCAAATCAGAGCTTCCGCGATTACTATATATACTGTAAGCACAGTTTCGAGGGTTCAAGGATATGTAATTCAATACGGTTGTATTTGTATATAAATCCTTTAAAAAATCATAGGTTTTATTACGCAGTAAGACCTCCGAAGAGAATCAAAATGGTTAGCAGTGACTTGACTGATAGCATTGGAATTAAGAACATTTCAACTGTCAAACAGTGAAAATCTATTTCCTGCATTTTAGTTAAAGAAGATACATGGATAATTGTGTTTCTTGTGGAATGGTACGGTGGACTTTAACGTCTTTTTTTAGTCCTGGAAAAAAGCAAGTACCAAGCAGAGCAAGGACAAGGGTATCATGAGCTATAGATCTGAGAGCCAAGTCATTCTTTAGTGGACAAATTAGCCTTATATGCACGTCAAAACATCGTCCATACCACGCAAAATTTTACTGTAAAATATTAGACACACAGATTCCTTTTTATATTCGTGTTTTTACTTCAGTTAAATCGCGAATACTTTTCAGAGATCCCTGTCACTATAAACATCCATTCTGGTTCGTAACGACGCAGGCAGGGCTTAAATAGATGAATATACTACGGCCGTTTTTCTCGATGGCAAGGAAACTAAATGATCAAGATAAAGCAAAGATTAGGGTTTGACAAGTGAATTTTATATTTCCTTGAAAAACTAGAGTTCATTAGCCGAAAGTTCTTGATGGTTCTCTCAACCAATTACAGTACACTTTAATGAGCTAATTTTATCCCAGCTTGGAAGAAATTGCGCTTTCTTTGAACAGTGATAGCATACTGATCAAATCATCTTTTTAATTGTTTATTCCAAAAGGATAGTAACACCAACTGAAAACAGGCCCAAAGCACTTTTTATAGAATGCCTTAAAGTAAGTGCCTTGGATTTAGAAAATGAGCAATATTCGGTGCCATGCTCAAGTGTGCTGTTTTATAAACAAATCCATAAGGTGCGAAGGAAGTAGTTTTATATAATCTGGTTCCCCAATCTGAACTTTAAGAAATGAAAAATTTAATTGTTTCCCAATTTTTGTTGAAAGGCAAAGATTAGATAAGCTTTGGTCTGGCTATGTCTTTCGTGAGAAATCTGAAAAGGCATAGGTTTCAACGAAGGAATTTGTCTTCTTAATGATCTGAAAATCTTAACTCCAACTCTAAGCAAATGAACTCATTACCCTAAAGCTATGGAAAAACTCTTGAACTAATAGATGGACTCTTAACAGTTTCAAGAGCTCGAGCGCACCTTGTTATCCTCCATTTTAGTTTATCAGAGTGACGCCATCATTGAAGGATCGAATTACTCTAGTGATAGATACTTGATTTTTTTCGGCTCGAGCTTAAACAAAACAGGAGTGTCAATAAAGCGGAGTGTCTAGGCAGAAGATACACGCATTGTTTGTTTGTAACTGGATGGGATGAGTTGTTCGAGAGGCTATTAACAATGCACGACAAGTGCTTATTGTTTGAAACGACGATAACATTAATAGAAAGTGAACATTATGGTTTTCAAATGCACTTCGTCCTTCAAGTGCCTACTGCGATAAAGTCAGTACAATTCATATAAACAGCACACATTGGTTTGTTTTAGTGACACTCCTACTCATATAACGATCTGAATTTATAACTTGCCTAAAGAAAATCATTGGTCTTGATCAGCTGAAGTTAGTCACCCAGTTTTGTTCAGAAAGTTATTTAAGAGTTACACCAACGAAAATAATCAGCAGCAGCTGCAAGACTGTCGGCGGAACCGAAGGATGTCCTTTGAAATATTTTAGCATAACATTAGCCTTTGTGGTTTGTGGGATCCGACAAAGCGGTACGGGCTTAATAATTCTAACCTGTTTTTGATGGAAATTGTGGCACTGCTGAAGTCTGTCTTGTTGACGGATTATCAGAGGTGTAACTTAAAATCAAGTGTCCTCATGACTGAGACTCGATGAGCGAAACAGATCGTAAAAGAGATGCTTTGGTCCATGAAGTAATAGCGGCTACTTGTTTGAACCGTAGCGAATCACAATAGACCATACAATTAGGACTTTTTAAAACGTACCGACTCCAAAGACAAAAATGATTGGAAGACAAAAAGCCTATAAGGATTACCGAAACGCTGAAATAAAAAATACCAGAAATCCGTTCGTGATTTCTCCATCTTTAGACAATAAAATTCCTTTAATTCATTTCGTCGCGGTGGCAGCAGTCTTTGGTGGGATAAACACGCGAGTTGCCTTGCGCTCGAGAAGGTATCGGTTACCTGTAACGCCTCGAGCAATGAGCAAATAAATGCGATTGGCGCGGGTCAATCATTATGCTATTTGTTCGATAGGCCACTTCGGGCTAAACATTGTCATTATGTACTAAAGCATAATTGCTAGTCAGTAGCCTGCGGAGAGACAAAAAATACGCCACCACATCTTCCCGACCTCGTGTACTTGGAAACTGTAACTGGAGCTGTCATCAAGGTTTATCATTTCAAGGCACCTTCTCACACAGTTTTGAAAGATTCACTCCAGGGGTGTTGATCGTGTGTTGGTTTGGAGGCGTGATTTCGTTCTTGAAGAACCGTGATTTCACGAAAAGTAAAAAAATCCACAAACTCAGGGGGTATTCCCTTTTAATTCAATATCAACAAACAACTGGTTTCAAAAATTCTCATCTCGTCCGATGTCGGAAAAAACGCCGACAAAGAGTTTAGCCACGTGAGAGACTTTTAGTGGACTTAAGATCTCACGGTTCGAGCTTGGCTCAGTTGCACTTCAACCGCTAATGGATGTACACCAACTTTACCACTTTCCATGTACTTCTACAGAGTATCACGGTATGTATGTATTTACACGCAGCATGTCCACGTCTCCTTTCACTTGAGTAGTTACAGCATTAACCACTTTAGAATTGAATAGCTGGTAATTGCATCGATGAAAATTAAAAGAAGCCCTTAATTAGATCTATTCAGATGATGCCGGTAAAGGTTTGTCTTTGAGTTATGTATGTGTACCCAGACGTAGGAACCGTCGACCTGTTTGTTATTTTTTCGCAAGGATTGCTTGTGTAAGATTTCAACAGCCACTTGCTGAGTAATTTTTATCACATTGTAATAACAATAAAATCGGCGACTTTTTAATGCTTTATGAACAGCAGTAGTGTTTTCTTCTCTTGTTGAGCTCTCTTGAAAGTAGCGACCCTCTTAGAAAGTCGGAATACGACAAGGATCGTCTTGCAAAACAAGGTACTTTCTCCTGATCGACCGACTGAGCTCGAATTAACAGCTTCTTGAACCCATTAAAATTATCCGATGTAAGCTTAAAAATATTGCTCCGCCAACAATGTATTCTCAAGTGCTTGTCCGGCCGCCTTTTTATTTATTGCAAACATCATCAAAGGAGTTCAATTATACAGAACACTCTATACCAAAATATTCGGGCTTTTGGTTAATCGGATATAATTCAATTGACCTCTAGATTAACCCCGTAAGTTTGGCTTTTATTCTTTCTGAGTTGCGGTTTTATAGTCACTTTAGTTCTACCATTGTTCGAAATTCGTAATATGATCGGCAATGAAGGGGAAAATAAGGTGGCTTTCGTGTCAATTGGCCGCAATATTTGACTTTCTTTCAAACGACACCGCCAATCCATTGCAATTGGCGGTATACAGTTCTTGGGGGCGTACGCATCATGTCGGGACACTACTTGTGATCGACAGCTAAAGTTGTCATCAACCTTTCAAAATAACGACCGCAGTGACAACAGCAGTCAGAATCAGCGCAAGTATTGCCTGAAGCTCTGAAAAACGCTTTGCTATTTATATACCAAAGCACCTAGACAACCATTAGGATTCCACAGAAAATGCTAATTTCAGTGTTCTTTTTAGCTGAGGCGACCTTATTTTTTCAACAGTAAGAATCATTTTAAGTAGATCTTGATGGTCAGTAATTTATGGCTTCTGCAGGTGTCGCGAAACGACGGATAGTACTGCTCCTTTGCACGTGTGAAAGTTTTGGCCCAGAGTTCCATAGAAAATTCTCTTGAAAGGGATCTCATTGGTAAACCTGTATTTCCGGTATGCCATGAATGGTACTAAGTCTCAAACCTCCGCCATCAAGATTTGTATTATAATAAGCCTTTGTAAACTAATTATATCGAGCTCGGAAGCTAAAAATAGCTGCAGGCAGCTTCGGGTGCCTTTGAATGAAACCATATCGAATTCACAAAAAACTTGTCAGTGGAACTCACTTTTTTCAGTCACTTGTGCACGTGGATTCACCCTCACTTCCAAACCTAAGAGCAGAGTCACATGACAATCAATCAAAACGTCATATGTCATTAGAGAGTGAACAATAAGATAGGACGCTTTGCCGCCTTTGCCACCAATAGTTCAGTTGTTGAGGTGTCAAAGCTATACAACAGAATTGGCCTCCACACGGGCAAGTCGCAGTCACGGCCAAAGGAGGTTTGGCCTACTATAAACATCACAGGAGGCGAATCTATTGATTGCAGAAAAAGATCCCCAATAACACGTTCTCGGTGAAAATTTTTGAGTATTTTTAGAAGTGTCTGAAAGCCTCGTATCTTTAGGCAGGTGATGGGGAGCTTGTGAATTTAACCGGCTGATAAGAAGCTCGAAAGGAAATCAAGCTCGAAAAGAAAATTTTCAAAACAAACATCTAGTGTCGTTCAAGTCTTGAGCTGTGTGCACTGACTGTTGTTGTATGGTGTTACCAATCGCGGATAGATTAAACGCTTTAATACTGGGTCAACCATTGATATCATCGTCCTGGAAAAGAGTTAGCTCTGACATTGCGGCGGGCTTGTTTCCAAGAGCTTCGAAACACTTTCGGTAATACCTCTCCTCCCATCCTAATGACGATGGCAGAGAACGAGTACAGCAAGCCTTTCTACCGTAAGATGCGCTGTATCTAGAGTTTTATCAGTTATTATGATATATGTTTACAGCCTTGCTTACTTAACCCAGTGTTTCTTTACATCTACAGGAGGAGGTAAGGCTTCAAGCTGTAACCAAAATGGAAGGATGAATATTTGTACTGGATGTAACGAACCAATTGAGGACCGGTTTCTCATGAAAGTTGTGGACGAAGCATGGCATGAAAGCTGTTTACAATGCTGTATTTGCCGAACACCGCTCTCGAGGTCGTGCTTTAGCAAGGATCGAAAGCTATATTGTAGGAATGACTACGAAAAGTAAGTGTTAGCTTCAGCACGATTCACTTTGACATTTCTACACTATTCTTTCTTGTAAAATAAGTACTTCAAAACCAACCCTGTCTACGCTAAGGTCACATCTAATGTTTGTAGTAACTCATCGTATTACCGACTGTTTTTACTTGGCTGTACTCAATAAATATTTTCGTAATTAATAGCTCTTCCTGAGTACTTAGATTAAGCAGGTAAATCGCCATACTTGTCGATTTCAGAGCTTCCAGTCATTGATGAAATCAACAAGATTTCACGACGAAACTAGCGTTCTCAATTTGATTAGTGCTAGTAATTAGAAAGGCAAATCACTCCAGCACTCAATAGCCAAATTTGTTAGCATTACGTAAAGGACAGTTCGCTTTCCTTCTCCGTGCACTGTAGAGAGTTTTTTTCGTATAAAATATTCCGCTATCAGTACAATTTATTTATATTTACATGACTAGGAACTAAACACACACGTTCAGTATGCATCGGCCTTCTTTGTGATTGCCTTCAGCACGGCCTCCTGCTTGCTCTGAAATAAAATATCATAAATTAGGACGTCGGTCTCGATGCAGTTTAGAAACTTCAGAGTGGAACTTGATTAATATAAAGCAGATCATGATATTTGCAGTCGTTATCTTGCACTAGTTTGTGCAGTAGGCTTAAATGCGCGCGTAAGTTCACTCGATCGTGAGCGTAACGTGTTAATCATCAGAGCCTCTTTAAACGATAAACAAGTTTGTATTATTTTATGATAGTTTCTTTATTAATCTATTCTTGTGGTCCGGCAGTCTTGTAAAGGCAGAAATACGTCTCTAGCTCATGTTGATACTATCTCAATCTTTCAGGCCTTCACTGGTTGAGCACTGATAATTTGGGCAGCAACAGAAGCGGAGTAAAAATTTAATAGTTTAGTCTGAGATCGCTAAAAATCTTCTTTGGTATTCGACCTTTTTATAGTTCTATATGCTGTGAACAGGATTATAACAACCTATTCACAATCTTAAAGTGTTACATAGCTCTTAAATAGCAGCGGGACGCAATCGAGTAGGGTGGCAAGCACTGCTGCCACAAACGGTCACCTCTCCAGAACTCTGAACGGAAACCAGAACATAAATACAACTTACAACACTCGACCGCAATAGATGCCGAATTAAAGATAGGGATATCTGAAGAATAGGGTAATCAAAGCGTTACGAGGACTAAGGCACCGAAAGCCTTCTTGTTTTGTTACAGTGAAGAAAGGCCTAACAAACACCTAATTACTGTTTTATGAAAGATGGGTAATAATAGGTTTAGATAAAATAAGAGGTTTTATGATTGCACCATGATCCCAATCAGCTTTCAGGTCTTTCTTTGGAAAGTTGTAGAAGCACTGATGTTCAAGTCCTAACAGTTTTATATTGTGTATTCTGATAATTGAATGTTTGTCTTCGGAGGTATCCATTACGTTTGTCAATCACATTGCCCCATTTAAATGTTCATCATCAGCTATATAGCTAAGGTGCTTAAGTGATTCTATAAAAACTGTCTATACCACTAGCTAACACTGTCCTACTTAAAAAATATACATAATCGACTATTTTACTAAAAAATAGCTTCTAAGTCTATAGATGTATTCATTACAACTCTCTTACACCTTCGCTTAGTATATCAGTATTAATCGCAAACATACATTCGTACACTACTAAAAAGTTTTGCTGGAATAAGTCACGTTCTATTTGAAAGCTAGTTTTTGTAGCTATACTTCTGATATTTTCTTTATAACAAGTTAGTATGTAGAAAATTTACTTTGAACATAGTTAGACTAAGGTGGCCTCTCTAATAGAAAGAAGTTATACACGTTATGTAAGAGATATATAGATATATATCCAAAAATCGGATAGCCAGAGAAGAGCTAATTCTTTAATAATACAACAGTAAATGAACTACAAAAAGTATTCTAAGATGTAATTTTAGAAAACTTCTTAGGCCTGAAAAGTCAATTTAGCAAAGTAGCACTCAAATACATTCAGACTGATTTACAAAAGCAAATGACCGATCAAAGATGCTCTGTATATAGTAAAAGCCAAGAAATCTTGTAATAGCTTTCGCTCAAGTCCTTGGCTCTACCAATAGTAGTTTTTGTTCATAAAGTAGGTGTTGAGTTTCCCGGAAATATTAGAAAGACAGGAAAACGGTGTGATTTATGAGGACACGAGATGGAACTTTACTTACCATCTTCTCTTGTACCAACATGTGGTTGAATCCATAAGAAACACAGGGTTTAAAGATGCATCAAGTAATTGGACATTACTCTGGCCATATAATCTTATTTTGCAAAGGATGAACTCCTAAATTTAATGTCTTTCAGTGAAAAATTAAGTGTATATTATTCAAGGAAAGATCTTATGGAAACCTAAGCTATCATGGATAAATAAATACAACTACTTTTACTGTTCCATCGATTCATCTTCATAGAAATGTTCGTGACTTTTATTTCTGACAACTCTGATAAACTGAGATGAGCAAAACGTGTACCTTCTAATTATTTTCTTTTCGTCAGCTTTACTTGCTTTACCTTTTTTTCGTCAATTGGTCTGTATGTTTTTATAATGTGAATAAGAGACTTCTGCAGCTGCAAGTCTTCCTTAGGTAAACCTTGAGTCAAATACAACTCAAATAAGGACACGGTACTGACTTGAATTTATTCTGGACTCGAAGAAGCAAGTCTATAACTATATAACAGCCTCTAAAATTCCTTCAATTTCTTTATAAAAATGAGCATAAATCGGAGGGTGAAATAACCCTGAGAAGTCATCAATTGTAAGGGTGTGTCAATAGATTTACAGTGGTGAGATTTCTCCTTTGCTGCTCAGTTTGACATTTCACTAAAATATAAAAAAATATACGGTGTAGTATCGAGACAGATGGGCTGATCGACGGTTAGCATGGATATCGATGAATCGTTAGGGTCTGATTGCAAAGCTGCTCGTTAAAAGCAGTTCTTCAATCAATATTGAAGATCGACGTTGATTGAAAGAACGATGCCTTTGCAAGGCCTCAGTCGATGCCAAAGCTTTTAAACAACTCAAGGGGTATATTTTTAGGCTTCAAAATTCTGGGCTAGTTATTCTAAATACCGCCAGATTAGTTGTCAAGAATCGTGTGCAAGCTAAAAAGGAATCTCCTAATGAATCCATAGGTAATGAAAGCGGTTGTTTCCTTGATCTCGTAAAGACCCAATGCAAGCTAGTGTTTTCTCATTTCCGAATGAAATGTCTCCATCACCGTTAACTTACTTTATAAAATATCAGTTCACGTTGAAGTTTGAATTGCCGATACTTTTGATGTCTTGGTTCGAACAATAGATCGAGGTCTAGAGACAAGCCGATATCCCAAGGGGGTTTCTTAGTCATGATCAAATGAGGCCACCGTCTTTCAGAACAATGGCGGTTGGTCCAGCGACTTCTCCAATTTACGACTCAAAAATACACACAATTTGGGCACTTTGCGTTAAGAATATCGTTCTATTTGAGTTTCTATGATTTTATTACAATCGTTTTCATACGACTACTGCTAGCTTCAATTTCGACCAAAAATACGATCACACATTCTTCAAAACAACGGTCGCTTTCTCACAGCTTCTTCAATTTGACCGCCATAAACGCTATCGTTTTAGAATAAAATCCTCAATTTCTTAGCGCAATGAATCATTTCACTAGAGATATTTATGACCATAAGTTGCTCAGTGATTTTCAAAGCGATGTCCGCGGTCATTCCCTGTCGCTGATAATGTAGTTCATTTATAATGCAATATAACGCCTCCTGTAGTGCTGGCTACATTACTGCGTAAAGATTGCGAATTTAACAAGTTTTTAGTGACTGTGATATCACAAAAAGTGAGAAATTCTAAAGAACTGGATCAGTACTCTCCCAGAGGAATTTTGTCATAACCCACAAAACGCTAAGAAGCTGAAAAAGAACTCTGTGTGCAGGTTCATGGTTTCGGCTAGAATCATGATGGCGAAAACTGTTTACAGAAATATTTGTTTCTTACACTGTAGAACTATGGAATTCCAGTTTTAAAAAAATTGGCGTAGAAAATATATCGTTCTGGAAGCTTCGTCAAAAAGCATCAGAGTAATTCCCTAATTTGACCTAAATGCCCTTCTCTGTATTCAGTAACTAGGTTATCGTGTTCGTCAAACTCTCATACGTTAGCATCAAAGAATCAGACTTCCATCTTTCCATTTTATCTCTGAAGTGTATAAACCGACAAATCAGTCTACTCTTACAGATATCAAATGATATGGATTCAGACTATGTGGGGTCCTCCTTTGAGACAAAGTTTAGTCCATCGACACCTGTTCATAAAATTAAGTTCCAGGTTTTATTTGAAATACATTTTGCACCTTCTTGTACATTATGGTAAACACCATGAAAAGCTACACAGAATCTAAATCTCTTGAAGAATAATTTTAAAGCAAAGCTAGTGCTATGTGTATGTGCGCGCATGATGTCAAAATGGTCGCAGAAAGTTCAGACTTTGCAAAACGAATTGTTATCTTGAGTTTGGATTTCTAGAATTCTTCCCTGACAGCTGCACATCTTGAGGTAGCAAGTTTTAGGCATGTTGTCAGTGTTATGTCTTTTGGAATCTGTGGGAGAACGCTACAGCTGATCTAAATACGTGTATTCAGTTTCCGTTTTTATTGTTATCTCAGTGTTTGCCCCTACTATCACACTGGCCATTGACAATGGCAATTCGTCCGCCATGATTCGAGGATCGGAATCACTTCATCACTTTACAAAACAGCACGTAAACCAAAGTAAATACTGGCATATCTGTAAACAAAGCCAAGTACTTGTAGGCTTTTACGGCCAACCAGAGACCTTGTCTAAGCATTAGACGTAGCCTACTTGGCTGTGCTTTGAATAGAGTACGACTTAATAGCTATTTATAAGAACTGTTGAACGTACAGCCGGAAACGACGCGGGATTTGTTTATAAATGAATAGAAATACAATTTAATAAGTTCTTGAGGCTAAGTTTGTTGACATAGCTTATAATATTCCATTTATAGGCGAGTCTCTGTTTTAAGAGATCAATGACTGGTCCAGACCTGCTTTCATTCAGTATTCTGCCATTTTTCATCCCTCTATCGAAAAACCTCAGACTTGATAGAATTTTTTTTTTCTTTTGAGTTTTTATGAAGAATTCTTGTTTTAGGGTTATTTAGGAATGTAATTTTAGTTCCATAAAGCATACAAAGAATGACACACTTGTAGCAAAAGTTACTTTAGTGGAACAAAGACCCTCAGTACTGTTTAAGCCGACTGCTGAGATATGATAGGTGGTTTTTAAACTGAGAACATTAAAAACGATGCCTAAATAGTACTAGTATCTTTAAAGTATGATTTGGTAAGTGATTCTAAAGAACATGCTACATTAGTTTTATGCGCGCGCAAGATATCAAAGTGGTTGTGCCATTTTGCAAAAGGAAACATCATCATCATTTTGGGATTAAAATTTGTCTTTAACTGACTTTGAGATAAGAAGGGATTTAGGTACAAAGTCACAAAACAAGTTGGTTTTCATTCAAAACAAAACTAATGAAAACGAGGTGTAATCTAGGCTCGGAGAGTGAAAGTCTTTATTGGTGGTGCAGTAGGATTGTGGACAACACTGCCCACAAGTATAAGTAGTGATGTAATATAAATCACGTAGCATACATTGAACGATATGTCTATAAGCCGAATAAAAAAAGGCTAATTTTTAGATTTTCACTGATTTATTCAAATGAAAATATTTGTACAAACTAAAGTGTTGAAAGTGTACTTTGCATGAGCACAAGAAATGTTTGTGGGTCAAGGCTTTTCGACTGATGGGGCAATTAACAGAGCACGCGAGTGAAGGTACAGTAACTAACAAGAAACACGCCTTCAGCTGCTCGAGGGTTTACAATATTGTAGTGGGACTATAAATAGAAAGCGACCCTTTAGGGACTAATAATTTGCACTCAAAGAGGTGAAGACGTAGAGTACCAAGGTTGGTATTAAACAGCCCTGCAGACTGGTATTTTTAGTTGATAATTGAAGTGTTAGAGAAAGCCTTTTGTCACTGGTTATCTCATTGGAGTGATTCCTAGTTCTGATAGCCATGGAGGTCAGAATTAGGGCCGCCATATATCCTGTCCTTCTGATAAGTGACTACCGTTTTCCTACTGATAAATGGTCTCTTCAACGAGGTTCTATCGATAGCTAATTTTACTGAAGCATGGGTTGATGGACTGATGCATGGTGGCAAGGTTCCTAGCCCACCCTCGTTGCCTTCCTTTTCTTTTTTCTCCTATTGAACAACTATAATAACTACATTGTAATTCTCAATGTGTCATACTGAGAGTTGATTGGATTTTTTTGAAAAGACCTTTATTTTTAGTTTCCCAGCAGCAAAAGGTGAAGCGAGAAGGTATAAATAAGGAAAAGGGGGAATTTTTGATCGAAACACCAACAGGACTTCCTAGAATTCACTTTTATTTTTTAGCCATGTAATTTCCTGTGAAATAACAGTACATATTGCATTAATACTTGATTATTTTTGAGATCATAAAGACAGGCTATACTAAATTCAACAGTGCTTTGTTAATGGAAATTACTTATCATCCAAAGAGAAACGATTTACTGGTATTTCTGTGACATGTTAATTGTAAGGAAATTCCAAATATAAGGCAGATAGATAGGATCTCGATACTTTGTCAATATATTTGGGTTCTTACGTTATGCCTGCAAAAATTATCTTGCAGTTCAACAAAAATATGTCTAACAGAATAAATTCAACAACTTGGATCTATTAGCCACGAGACAGTGAGTCTGACCGGCTCATAGCAAGTTGAGATAGGCCAAGCTACACTGCGATAACACTTGAGGAGATCGCATTAGGTTTGGTCTGGATGTGCAGCCCAAGCAGACACGTTTCGAAGCCCATGACACTCAGGAATGAATCGATGGATCCACCCGTTTTGCAAGGATGACAAATGTAGACCTTGTTTTTGTTGAGCATTTTTACTGCTCTTCTAAGTATAATAAGACTCGTAAAAAGAAGATCTTCACAGGATAGTGAGATGACATATAGAAGCAGAATGTTTACGGCATTTTTACTTTGATAGTGCATGATAAAAGATATTTTGATATCTCTTGTTTTGATGTGTGCTCTTAGTAAAGCTGCAAACCGATCTTTCCGAGGTATTTTCTCGACACGTACGTGGCATATGGTATCACACCGCATACCACTATACATCGTATACATCATTTTTGTAATCTAATTTTGACATTGCTCCTATGCCCGGTTGTCAGTCTTCAATAATAGCTTTACAAGACCTCAGTCAATTTCTATGTATGGTTGTCCAAGGCTTTAATTAACACCCAGGAATAGAACAAGCTGGAAAAATCTTTTCGAAAATATCAGGGTTTTTTTAATTAAATTGTTTTCTATGTCCTTCAAGTTCAAATAGGCTGAAATGACTCTATCGAGTAAAAAAAAGACTCAAGAGTCTACCTGTCAAAACCTTTTATTAAAATACAAAATTCAATTAAAAAATTCTCAAAAAAATATTAGTTTCTTTCTAATTGTAACGTCTTCTTAAAGATGAAGGTGAAAGTCATATTACAGCCTTTTGACGTATGACGGTCTAACATTTTAAAAATAGGGCTGAATGTATGGCATAATCTAAGGTCGACAATAAAAAGGACAGGGCTATTTACTGGATGAAGCCTTATTTATAGTAAAATGTATATTATTTTATCCATAAAGGATTTGTTTAACGGTATCCATTCTTTCTCAAATTTATTAATTCCAGAATTGAAAAGTATTGCAACACTGTTTGTTTTGTTTTTTAAGCTCAAACAGGAAGTTTGGGCTTGGTGAAACAATTGTAAAAAAAGTCTGAAAATTGTACTACATAAAAATAGTTAACACAGGAGAGTATCTCAAGTCACAAAAACTCACATCACTATATAATAAAACTAATGATGTTACTCCAAAACTTTAATCAAACTTTTTGAATATTTTTGTCATTTTCTGACATAACCAAAATTAAATAAAGTACTCCTATTTCTACAAGACTGCAATGGCAGTACACTCATAATTCCAACAATAATTAAATTTTCAAAAACTAATGCGTTTTTTCTTTCTCATAATTTGACTTTAATAGTAAGAGCGACGTTTGGAGTTCTTGCAGATTTTATCTGTCCAACTTTTTTGTTGCCATAAGTCCTTTATTAGTGACTTAATTTTGTATTCATTATGTTTGCGAGCATGGGCCACGCGTCGATACAGTTATGGCTTCCATGTGTAACGTTATATAGATAAAGCTTCACGCTTTTGGCTCGTGAAATTGGAATTCCACCAAGAATGTGGTTTGGAGTTTTTTGACGGGAACGAAAGCGAAAATTGGAGCGCGATATAATGTGATGTTTTGCTGATAACAAAAATTGTTTTCAAATCATTTATGGTTGCATATCAACTGAACCTGTGATTACAACCATATGGCACAATGACATCTTTACTCGTGCCACACTCTTTCGGTTTGAAAAGATGACTTGTTTTATGAATTATAAATAGCGTTTTGGCCTAAAAAAGGAACAGCTTTAGATAACCGAATGAGTTTCTTTTCCTTAAAAAATCAAACCTTGTTAATGAAACCTCATGGTTTATCAGCAATTCAGTTTTTCTATTAGCGATACTGTTGGTGTTTTTTTAGCCTGAGTCTTTTTAGCTAAGATAAACCAGCCGACTTTCATAGAAAACTCAAAGAAAAACAGATTAATGGACTAAGTAAGATGAATTGGAAAGAAAACGTCTTTGTGAGGAAATAATACATGCCGGAAATTAAGGGCAGCAAAGTTGTTTCACTGTTCTTGGTCTTCAGTGATAATTCTCTTCGATATGAATTATTTATTAAAGTTTGTTATTATCACTAGGTGTCAAAGCCAGTATAGAAATCTCCTACTGGTTCTAGTGTTTTGAATTACAATTGAAAAAGAACAACTGCACTATACACATAGTAACAAAGAATACTACACAGCCATGAAATGAATACGCAGGAGGGAGATGGGAAGAAAGAATACAAATGGATAAATGAACACAATGATTCTCAACTAATCAGGAAGCCTATTATGTGTTTAGAACAACGTAAAAATATCTTGGGTAGTCAAAAATAACCTTAGCTAATCACAAAATGAACTCAAATGGGACAATAGCACGGAAGGGAAAAGAACAGCTCTAAGCTTCATCCAGATTTCCTTTGCAATTCTTATGTAACCAGGAAGCGAAGAAGTGTCTTTATAGAATAACGCCATGTATCCTTCCCCTACCCAGTTCAAAAACAACTCTAAATAAACTCCAGATGAACCCAAACGGAACAAAAGTGTCCAACTTTTACAATCGTTCAAAGGGGCCTAAGTTCCTCCAAGATATGGGTGACAATGAGCCTGTCATTCTTAGTAAAACAAAGTGCCGTTAGAATAAGTACAAGCTCGCCTGTACGAACAGGTGAACATACGTGCTCCACATGATCCTGTTTAATCAGCTGAGCCAAAATAGCATAAAAGTACACTTTTTTCTTGACTTTTAAGCGGTTTCTTCAGAAACGTCAAAATATCACCAATCCGGCTCCGGTAGTAGTTAGGAAAATATTGAAATCAAACGAAGAATTGATAGAATTTCCCTTTGCGTGGTTCAGTAATTGTGGTCGATTTTGAAGAGGTTATTAAAATTCAATTCTGAATTCTCTTTTGCTTTTTTAAAACGCAACACAGCCGGTCTGATTATCAAAAAAGTTCAAACATCAAATGGAATATGGAAATTTACCGACCGATAAATTGGGTGCACTGACGCGCGGAATATCACATTCACCAAAAACGATTAGAAAATATTAGGGGGATGTCGAAACGTAATGAATTTTTAAAGTGATTATGATTGATTTCTAAGCAGTTCAAAATCTTGAATACATTCATATTGAAAATATTTTGACTTTTCGATCTTGTCCGAACGCCGCACTGAAGTGCTATTGCCGTTTCCATTTCTCTGTTTTTTCTTTTCCGATTTTCTTCAGTATTAGAATGTATAGAGTTTTGAGGTTGAAGAATTTGATTCAACTTGTTACTTTAATTGAAATATAAAACCATTTTAGATTATACATTTAGCAAATGTTAGTTTTACTCTGATGATATGTATACATGTGAGATAAAGTTCGGTTCAGTGCAATTTTTTAGAAAGTTTTTTTTTGGATTTATCCTTTCTTTGATTCAGTGAGGTTATCCTCCTGCCTTTTGTTGTTTCTTTCTTTAATTACCTCACTTGATTTTCTTGGCTTAATGAGATTAATATTTAAAATCCGAGGGCTATAATGACTATGAAAACGATCGTCAAACACCACTGCCAATTTAAAGCATGTATTAGTACATTACCAGAAAGAGAAAAAAAACCGTCCTTCATTAACTGTACCCAGCTGTAGTTACAATAGAACCCGACTACCTCGAAATCCCAAGGGAAAAGATAAGTTGTCTAGTTAGGGGGAGTTCCAGAGTAACTGATTAAAAACGTTCCTTAGAAAAATGGGTTAGGGAATCGGAAAGGTCGAGATCTCTGAGTTCTACTTTTTTAGTCAAATATCTGGTATAGTGCACTATCTAGCCAATGTCTACCATCGTGAATTAAATACCACTTTGTGGTTTTAACATTTGTTTAGAACGTTAGTTTTCTAATTTTCTGTCCCCATCCAATTACTTACGTTTACTTTCTGTTCAAACCAATTACTTATAAAACCACTACTAATCCTATGTATTTTAACTGATATAATAGAAGAAGTACGGGAACGTTTTCTATGTGGGATAAATTGGAATCAATTTTACTGTTAGAATTTCAACAACGTTTAACGTGTTTCGAGGTAGCCGAGTTTTCAGACATGTTGACACTACCCTGAAAATGGATCATGTCCGAAAGCTTGTCGACTACCTTAAAATACATTAAAAGGAGTTCAAACACTATCCATGCAGTATTTGTAGTATTCACTTTATTTATTTTCAGTAGGTTCCACAAAATATCCATAGCGCACCAAGGAGATAATCCCACCTCACCAAACGCCCTAGAAATTTATGATTCCCTCCTTTGGAGTATGGATATTTTCTGGAAGCATGCAAAAGTTGTGCATTTAATTTGGACAGATATAATGCAAATTGTACTGAAAGACTAAGAAAAACCTTTCTAAGAAAAAGACAAATCTTAGCGGGTCAATCCAATCAGTGGCAGAGAAACGCCCTTTTGTCTGACTTGAGACAAAAGGGTGTCTTCAATAACAAGGTAAAATGATTTGAAAGTCTGCTGTTTATACTCACGTTGAATATTTCTTTTCCTTCAGAGTCTTTGGTACCAAATGCAGTGGCTGCAAAAAGACAATTCCAGCAAACGAATTGGTCATGCGTGCACTAGGAAATGTTTACCATTTACAATGCTTTGTGTGTGCAATGTGTGGACATGTACTTGAAAAAGGACAAGAATTTGCTCTAAAAGATAATCAATTATATTGCAAGTTGGACTATGCAAAGCTACCTAAATCGAACAATCGTAGGAATCGAATAAACAACGAGAATAATGAAGGAAGCAAAACAATTAGACAACAAGAAAGTAAGTACATCAATGCGCGCACTGATAAAAAGGCGCGCTTTTTAATACGTACATTGAATTCGTACAATGTTCAACAGTTACATGCATGCATACAATATTGCGCCAAATTCAATTGCAATCCGTTTCAGAGCCTGACAATCCTGGCAATGTACAATTTTCTCATTTCGTGCAACACACTTTTAACAATGGTCACCAACATTGCGTCATTTGCCCATTTAAGTGTGAAATATATTGCACAGAAATATTGCAATCCGTTTTTGAGTCTGACAATGTGTAAGTTGTTCATTATGTGCAGCAACAGAGCATGCAACTTCAGTTACTCACTAACCATAGATGAAAAACGTTAACAACGGTCACCGACATGGTAATCGTTGTTAATTGCTTATTTAGTACATTCGCACAAATGACAATATACAGCAGTTGCATGGCTGCAGTATTGCGCGAAAATGTTGCAATCCGTTTTAGAGCTTGGTACTGTGTAATTTGCTCAATGCGTGCAATATGACAGCATGCAACTTCAGTTGCTCACACACGTTTAACGATGGTCAGTGACCTAGCTAACCACGTGTAATTTGCTCATTGCGCGCAAGAATTTCAAAGTACGACATGATAGGGAAATTTTGTCATGTGCGTCTGAGCGATATACTATTGTGAATCAACTAAAGATGAATTTCTGATTAATTCCAATCAAGACGGCACTAAAACTAAATTTTTCATTCACTCTAATCAAGACGAACTTAATTTCAAGTTTGTTATGGTCAGTGAAGCAACAGACTTAAAAAATGCGTCAAATCGTAAAAAAGCGAAAAGCAGCGCATAAAACCTCAAGTTATCTTCAACTTTTTATCACTTTTCTTAGACGTTAAAATTACTAAGTGGGGGTCTCTAGATAATAATTCTTCTTTACTCAGCTTAGGAATTGACTCATTGACTATGTTTCATTTATAAAGCAGATATCATCAGGTCGCGTTTTAAAATGAATATTTGATAAAAAGAATTTCCGACATAAAAGTTATGTTTTCGTTCAGATATTTGGATTTGTTTGTCTTTGACTCGTGGGAAGTAGACAGATCTCGTACAAATACTGCACTAAAGCCGCTCTTTATGTATAACTGATTAACTCTTGTCTTAAAATAAAGGGGATCGCAAGTTCATTCATTCATCCATCCATTCATTCTATATCAGATAAACAATAGTAATTAACTCCACAAATAATTCTCCCCCGGAAACGCAGCTTTTTTTGCCTTCCTTGCCATTGTAAGATCGGATGATAATGTTAACTCCCGAGGTGGACTCCAATATGGAAACATCGGGGATGCTCGTCGTATCTTTTTAAGATTAAAATAAGCGATTTGATACCTTTTTAGGAGTTGAATTTGAAATTTGGAAACTCGATCTTACAATCATATCTTTTAGCCTTTTATCTTTTTGAGTGTTTAGAAGAAAATTCTTAGGTAATGTTTCAGTTGGTGGAAAAGGTTTAAGCAAAAACCGAGATTAGCCATTAACGTATATTATACTATCGTTTATAATTTTAATTGGTATCCTTTAGGGGCTAATATTTCTAAGCCACGCCTGTTACAAAAAAGACTTCCGGTATCTTTTTAAATTTCCGATGATCATCCTGATGTTTTATAAAGGAGTCCACCCCATGATAAAGCATGATAATGTACCCTGATTTGCCTTAATAAAGCATGATAATGTACCCTGATTTGCCATGATAAAGCATGATAATGTACCCTGATTTGCCGTTTGCTTTGATTTACTCCCAGATTCATTTATGATATTACTATTTCTAGATGTTAGTAATAATAGTATCTCATCCGAGAAAGACAGTAAAGATGGAATAAAAACAGAAAACACAGACTCCGATGATTCATCAGTTCATGAAGATGATGATGGAGACGATAAAAAGGGCCCCAAAAGACCACGAACAATTTTAACAAGTCAGCAAAGAAAAGTTTTTAAATCAGCCTTTGAAATAAGCTCGAAACCTTGTAGAAAGGTAAGTAAAAAGTTCGTTATCCTAGAATGCAATCAAGTTACGGTATAGGTTGTGAGTTGGCACGGAGTTGTGCGAAAGGTTGCACAATTTTGTTGCCGTATTACCACACCTTCCGTTCGGAGTTCGAAGTTGCGGTTACGACAAAGTTTAATACAGTACTACGAAAATTCAAGAGTGGATTTCGTATGACTGTGAAAACGGCACCGCACGGTAACGGCAGTAATTTCGAATGTTTGTATAGACAACACGGCACTGACACGTTCAGAGTACGGTGTGGTAAGTTTCGCACTCATACAAAATCTGCTTTACTGTGGTACAGCGCGGTCCGGTTCACACTCATATGAAATCTGCTTCAGTACCTTGTGGTGAGAACGTTGTATTTGTGTATAACAGTTTTAAAAGTTTAGAAAAGCAGATACTAAGAAAAGTTTTCAGAAACTAGATATTCAAAGTAATTTGTAGTAGCAAAATCGTTTGACTGTTTGAAAATCTTACGTAGTCGAGAAAAGTTTTGACATCCACGAGTTGTTCAATTGACTTTCAGATGCCCACTGTGAGAGAAAGTAATACGAGCAACTCTTTATAACTCTTTATATATTTTCTCGTACTGTAAGGTAATATTTTTATTTCTCAGTATACAATGAGAAAAGTGGAAAAGGGGAGAAGAAAGCTAACATAATATAAGATCCAAAAGGTTTCTTTTGGGATTCCATTGAAAGAGAGAGAGAAAAAAGAAGAAAACAAAAGGAAATGAAATCACGAAAAGTATATCAAAGACAAAACAAAAAATTATTATAAAGTTTGTAAAGTCTGTAATTTCAAAAACGTGAAAAAGAATACTATCTACCAAATACTGGAAAATAAGATCAAGGTGAAATTCCTTGAACAAACAAATTGCCTAGGAATTGGTCATGAATTGCTCATTGAGCGATTTTGCGGTTATTGGACAAATACAAAGATAAACTTGTATGGTTATATTTCATAGTTTTCTTGGGTTATATAACTAAGACCATTTGCTATCATTAGGTACCGCATTTTGCGGTTGTCAAAAACTAAACGGATGAATTGAAATCTGTTGGCCAAATTTGTTAAAAACTGCTTTTTCAGTGATTATTGCTATCATATATTTGTGTGTGTGCATATAATAATGAAAAAAAAATCGCACTCTTTTGAAAAATAAACGTCAATTAAACTTTAGTGTTTTTAACCGCATATTCGGCACCTTATGATAGCAAACATTTGATCTTGGTTGTTTTATTGCTATCATATATATTTTTAATTACACTTGTACCTTTATATCAACAAAACCGTTTTAACATCATTACAATCGTGAAGCGCGTGCCAATCTTCTTTTGCTAATGACTTTAACAGAATTGAAATCACCCTTCAATTTCTTTTGCGCCTTTAATATACATTAGCTGGGTATAATCTTCGATTAAACTCTGTTTATTATTAGACGCCTTCTTTAAACATATTAGAACAAGAATTTTAAGGTCACCCAAGGCTTGAATTAAAACGTCAATTGACCCTCAATTAAAGTGATCGTCGTGTTTGATTGTTCATTAAAAACATGTGGCGAGCACAAATAAAACAGACATCTCAACCGCACTACAATACGACGAACTGTCTCGCTGGTTCAAGCTTATTAGAGCAATCTGTTCCTACTGTGGTTATTGTGAATAGTTCATTATGTGTTATGAACAACACGTGACGGCTACAATAGAAAACGTCAATCTACTGTGATCATATACAATAGACTCGTTATATTGATCCCTAAATTAAGATTATCATTTCAGAACTTTTATTAATAGTTCACTCGTGAGGACATCAAACAATAAGGCTTTGTCATCCAAAGCACTCTTCCACAACGATGACCTGACTAAAACTCAAACATAACTTTTCATAATAGAAAACGCTAAACTCATTATTTTGAAACTTTTTTAGTATTTCACTCTGGAGAACGCCAAACAATAAGGCTTTGTCATCCAAAGCACTCTTCCACAACGATTTTGGCTAAAATTGATATGAGACTTTACACAATTGAAAACGTTAGACCACCTTGACAATAAAGTCATTGCATACATCCCTAATGTTTTGAACTTCTTTTGGGGTGATTTCGCGGATTCTTTTGTTTCGCTCCTATCTCACTGTCCGAAAAAGAATCTTTTTGAAAACGCACGAGCAAGAACAAGTTGTAAAAATGTGAACGTTTTTGTTTGAATTCTCAAGTGTAAAGGATTTCTTGTTGTGCCTTCTGGAATAAAAATGAAGCGTTAATTCATCAATGTAGACTGACAAAAAGCCAAACATTTTTAAAGTTATTAATTTTTGCCCAATCTTGATCCTATAAACATAGGTTAGCATAATGAAGGGTACAATTTCTGTAAAAATACTTGTACTTCTGTAATGAGAGCATCTGACAACATAAAACAATTTCATTGTTTAGGTTTTATCTTTTTTATTACTTTTTGCACCGTTTATTTTACTTCTTAATTTCGTATCATGCCCATTACTACGAGTTAATCGAACCTTTCTAGTCTTTAAAAAAATTCTTTTAAAGCCATCGGCGATAGCGGTGAGCGATGATGATGATGATGTTGATGATAATGACAATGATGATGATAAGTAAGTTTAGCATGATTCTGTTTTTTTTTTTTATAGGTAAGAGAAGAACTTTCTCGAGAAACGGGCTTGAGTGTCAGGGTCGTTCAAGTCTGGTTCCAGAACCAAAGAGCAAAGGTACAGAAATCAGTAAGTTTCCAATTTCTTTCTAATCCAGTAGATACCTCAGTACAGTAAATGATAAATTAAAGCGGTTAACTCAAGAATCTTATGAATTCTCCATGGAGTTCTTTTATACCATAAAACATGTACAGGAATAAAATAGTAAACATTTAAAGGAAACTTTTAAAAACGCACAAAACCTTCTTTCATCGACAACTATGCTGCATCACTAAAACCAACACTAAAATTAACAATCAAAAGTAACTTCATCAAAATATCTAAAGAATGAAAAGTCAGAAGCATAATCCTCTCAAACATAAAGTGAAAAGGATTAATCACGTTTCAAAAGTACTTTCGTGCGTGCCACTGAATAAAAAAATAGAGCAGATTTCGTATGACTGGGAAAACGGCACGGTCACGGCACGGTTACGGAAGGAATATCGAATGTTTTTAGAGCGGTTTTCGTATGAGTGGGAAACTGACCGTACCGTACCGTACGGTCAGTTTCCCACTCATACGAAAACCGCTCTATAGACATCACAGCACTGACACGGTCACCGCACTGCGCGGCCGCTTCACACTCATACGAAAACTGCTCTACTACTAGTTAATAATACAACCAATCATTAGCATCACCTAATACTGCAACTCGATCATCTAAAAAAAGCACGAAGCTAATAATAGACCTTTCCCGAATCCGTTTGACTGGCATCGGAACAATAGGCTGGAGAAGACAAATGCATGGATTTAAAAACTGCAGCCTCGACTCGAATCTGTTGTTACGTGGTCAGTCATGCGAATTCGGGAAAGGTGTTTTACTAATGCATGGATTAATTAAGCATCGATAACTGAATAACATTAACAAACACAGCAGTTACTGCAATCTAAGATTCTAAAGTTGCACAACTGAACAACAACAACAACAACAAAATAAAGCGACAGCAATAACAACTGCCCCCCCCCCCCCTAAAAAAAGGCAGTGTAAGCACACTTTTCACCGCTTGAGTTTAAACCGGTAGCATTTAAAGATTCATACTTCTAATTCAACTATTACTTTAAGTTCCCTGTCTCTTTTCTGTCAGTGTTCAGTTTATTAGCACATTAAATTACAAGACTGAATCAAAGTTTTGTTTAGATTAAAAAGTTGGCCAGACGAAATAATCCTGAGTCAGATGGAGCTAGCAGTTGTCGAGTTAGCAATAGACAACGGAACTTAAAAAAATCGAAAGATGGTAAAGGTAATTTTTGATTGATTGGAATTCCCAGTCTTCTTCAATTCCACAATTGTTGTAGGGATATCTATGGATATTTGTGGATTTAATCCCTGACGTTCAGTTGTATATATTAGAAATTGTACGAAGTTAAGATTCTAATTAGTTACACAAGTTAGGTTTCTTCGTAAAGTCGTCAAGTAAACAACGCGTTAAAAGTTGGCGAAGTTATGCCATTGCACGCGTGGCTACAGAACAAAATTGGTTCAGTTGCCAATACCGTATTGTTTTATTCAGTTCAAAAACGTGAACATGCATGTTTGTGCAACAATATTGTGCTAAAACCAGCCATAGCCGGGCGTCGTGTTTCCCCTTGTCATCTAGTGTAACATCACCACAGTACGATTTGTAGTTAACGCCTGGCATCTGTTTCTATAATTCCTACTTTTTAAAGATCAGGTTTGCATTGGTTACAGTGAGAAACAACATATTGCAATATATCTCACAGTAGTAAAACACGAACACTGAGGCTTAACTCTGACTTTTTGTTCGCAACAGGATCTAGTCCAAGAGAAAAACGAAGAGACAGAGATCTACTCGACCTTCCACCAGCGTTATCGCCTTCTCATATACCAGTATCACACTCACCATACGGAATGCTTCAACCACAATACCAACAAAATATGCCCAATCACATGGGATCAATGATGCCTCCTGGCTATTCATATCAACCCCCTTTGAATCATATGGACTCTACAGAAATGTCAGTTGACCAGCGGTCTATGCAGGGAGCTCTAGATGATTGCATGATGCCTCAACACTACCCCCCTGCGGATATGACTGGTTATCCACCTGCGTCCAATCACAATGGTCAGAACCATTTAGAACTTATGCATGATATGATCAATTCATTTTAACTAGTATTATATATATATATTTATGCCTATTACTGTTATAGTAGTATGCTTGGCTTTTGTTGTTAACATTTTCAAATACACTGTATGAGCAACTGGAAAGTACATAACGTCTTGTAAAAAATACACATCATCATATCTTTCCAAAAGACCACGGTAGCCTGTGAAATGATACTCTGGGTTCCAGGGGGACTTTTTCCCCTGAAATACTGATTTGGCAAGTGTGAAACGCGTTTTGTTGTTTTTGTTATTATTGTTGTTGCTGTCGTCCTCGTCCTCGTCGTCGTCGTTGTTGTTGTTGTTGTTGTTGTTGTTGTTGTTGTTGTGGTTTGGTTTTTCTTCTCCGCTCGCGGTTCACGTTCACCAAATCAGCATTTCAGTAAAAATCCCTCTAGAACCCAGGATAGTAAAATGCAGAATGACCATGACTGTAATTTTTTGTAAACGCCACCAGACCCATTTGTTTATTGAGTGAGAGGAATTATCTTTGAATCCTTATTCAGTGGATAAATCCAAATAGATGAGGAATGATAAGAAATCTCTAGGTTTGCTCATTAAACAATTGTGTACTATATAATCTTCAATGTTGATCAAGCCGTTAGCCTATTCAACGTGGAACACATGCACTTCATCTAACATTTCTTACATTGCATTCACCGTTTATGCTATATAGCATATTCTTCACTGCTAACTGGCACTATTATGATCACTAGTAACATAAAAACTCTTACTTCAATAATTCCATAAGTGCGATTAATAATGCGGTACTCTACTTACAGACCTCTTAGTGATTTACCCTCCGAATAAATTTTCAATATCAAATAACCATACAGCCCATTGCTTATTTTCTAATAGCGATCGCAATAACATTTAACCAAAAAATTCATTATATAACTTTCATGAGAGCCACCACAAATTGTATAAAAAAGCTAGGCATGTTAATTGCTATTTTCAACCTTTCATCATAGGTCACTAACAGACAAAGGAACATGTTTAATAGACAGATCAAGTGCAGACTTCAGTGAAGGGTTGACAATATGCAAGAGGCTTGAACAACTGGTTTTAATGGTTCCCACAGATGTACATGCAGTAGAACCCTGTAAATTTTACTTAACTTAGTTATTTTGCAATTTAGAGCTCTTTGACTTCTTGAACACAGAAATATCTCCCTTGTATGTAAGCTTTTTGGTCCATTAATATTTAGTTATCCTGAGCCCCCAATGTTTAGAACTCAGCACCATACCTAACTGCCAACCTTAGAGAGGGCTTAGAATTCATTTAGATCAAGGCAGGTAAACTTTGTGTTTCCAATTTACCTAAGAATTTCAATTAGCAGGGTTCTATTGTATCCTTATTCTCTCTTGTTTCCAACTTTAAGAAGTCCCCTAAAGTTCATTTTACAGTGTGATCATCAAGTAAAACTTGCATATAAATAATCTCAAAGTTAAGTTAGAAAATAAGACAACATTCTGTATAATTACAGTGTGTTAGTACATTGTTGACTTCAAATTCCTAGTAACAACTTCATACTTGATAACTGTTTTTGATCAATGAAAGCTAAGAATACTTTCTATAACAAGATAGGCATGTTTAGATGTGTACAATATGCCTAAATTATACAGACATGTAATATATGCACATGTACAACAAGACATAGATATGAAGCTTTTCATGTACATGTAGTTATTTTTTGGATGCAGTGACACATTCCATTAAAACACTAGTACAGTTTAGTAGAAATCTATACTGTCTAGTGATACTCATTAATCTTAATGAAGACAATTTGGCCAACAAAGAAATATGACTCAACCAAAATGATGCTTTGTGCTATAAGCTTAAGCATATAGAGATTAAAGCACTGATAATAATAAGACTAAAGCTAAGCCAAAGGTGTGCTAATGCTTAATACTGCAAATGTGAACCGGTTTTACATTCTTACACAACTATCCAAAACAAGAAACTTAAATTCAAACCAAAACATACCATGAAATCAAAATAAATATAAATATACTATAACCAACCAAAATGCAGTCAAATGATATCCAGATATTGTTTCTTGTTTCTCTTTTCTATTTAAAACCATGGACAGGTCAGGAGTTTCAACAATGCCTTGACGTCAATTGAGTACCTATAGAAACACAAAAGTTTTATTTTGGACTAAAATGAGGATACTTGTCTGATATTTCAAACTACTCCACGCAGCAAAGCTCATTGAAACTCCTCAAAGAAACAGTAGTACCCATTAAAAATGTTGAGTTTTAATTGTTGAGTATGCATATTACATGTAAATAATAATCATACTGTTTAGGTGATGTATTTATGAAAATAATGCTAACAAAGTTTGTACAAAATCACAAAGTCACATCCATAACTTTACAACATGAGTGAAAGGACTTCTCCAACTAAAATATCTTAGATAGCATATTATCATTAATTTATGAATAGCATTTTCAAGAAAATGTGAGAATGTTGTCTTGAAAGGAGTGTGAATTTGTAGTCAATGTCAATAATGTAATGTTCATAGATTTTTACCTCAAATACAAATGTGTGCCAATTGTAAATATAACTCTCAACCAAAAATGTTATTTCTGAGTCGTATTAGAATTCCAAGGAATTCCAGTAAAACAAATGTAAACAAAATAAGTTATGAATTTATCAGTGAAAAAATAAAATGAGCTTCACAAACCAAGTGCTGTATTGATCATATGGTATATATTCTCTCTATATTTTTTCATATATTTTGGCTCAGGATGGTCACCATTCATTAAAGTGGTCAAAAAGCAACAGTCTGGTACTTCAATTGAAATTGGTACCAGATTAAGCTTTATGAGCCATGCCAATGTTGGTACTTTTAAGGGGTACAAATGAAATTTTGTGATGATAATAAATGGGAGTCCTCCCCTTTTCCCCTCCCCCTAACAAACAAGAATATGTCCAGGAAAGAGAAGAGTCTTAAGATTTATATAACCAGGAAGACAGTACCTTAAGATTTGAAGTTAAAAGTTGGACAATATCAGCCTTGACTTCTGTTGAAATCTTATGTATTTGTTATGTTTCTACACACCTACCTATTATGCTCAATCGAGGCAGACATTGAGAAAAACATAACTCTGAACTGGTCTACTGATGTGCAAGTGGCCTTCTTATGTTTGACTTCACTAAATTAAATCGAATAATAAGATATAAGCTTAATTTCGTTTCTCAGAAAATGCAGTTCTATCGAGACTGTCATATAATATTGTAATATTCCGCATTATCAAGGTAAGTATTCAATAGAGTTCAAGTTTTTCGAATTGGCTATAAAATAGGTCACGACCTCGACAAAAAATCGAGTACGGAAAGCTAGAAATCATGCAGACAGGAGTAAATAAAGATGCTTGCCGCTGTTCTAGCCGATGACTTCGTGATCTAAAATATACTTTGTAAACCCAAAACATGAATAACATAATGACATAAGCTTATAGGTTTCCTGTTACGCTTTTCCTTGCTATCAAAGTCCCAAAAAAATCTTGCTCTAAATTGTTCAACAGGAATTAACTTTACACTAGTAATACATAAACGAATGTCAAGGATAATATGGATGTTCATCACTAGAAATTACAATAAATATACACATATTTCATGATATTCCAGCCTAGTAATAATTTACTTACCAGAAGCTATCAGACATGATCAGAGGCTTACAAACTATTCTCGGGTTATCTCGATTTCAGTCAACTGTGCACAACTAATGTGCGACGAACAAGATTCATCGCTTTGATCTCGCATGGCAAAAGGGATTAGGGGCCTTCTCGTGGTACCTGATTCGCAGAGAACAGGAAAATACAACTTCTAAGACACAGTACCTTTCTGTGCCTGTTGTATTTCCAGAACAAGCTGCTATGCCCTTTTCTTGTCAGTTCACACCTACAATGTAATGGCAGTTTTGGCGGGAAAATGAGTGCGCGCGCGCGTCAAACAAACCACAGGAAGCCCAAAAATTTCGAAACCAATATGGTGGCTAAGGTGGCTAAGGCTGTTTTTAGTAATTTCGCCATTGCGCGTGCAGCCAGCCAAAAATTTTCTTCCGATGAAATCGGAGCGCTGTCGGCAAACATGCGGTAAAATGGCAGCTTTTGGCAATCAGTTTTGCAACCTGTTGGGATAAAATTTTGTTCAAACACCGAAGAACAACAATCACAGTTGTCACAGGATCGAAGTGTCTGTATTGGAGCGCGTTAATGAGGCCGGTGAAATATCGTCTTGTTACAAAAGCTGTTCTCAGTTTGAAATCCATAACCGCTCATGTTTCTGGTCATTTACATCAAGTTTTCCTATGTGTAGTCCATCAAGCAAGAAAGGCTGATTATTCCGACAAAGAAAGCTACAGCCCACTCAATAATACTCAGGAGAAACTATCCCTGAGCCGTTAGGCCTTAAGTCAACTTCAAAACAGTTGAGGAACTGGATTGATAGACCCGGCCTGGAAATTCAGAGAAAATTAATATTGGCCGAAAAGATCTCAGGCAACCCTGGCTATATAGTTTGTCCTGGTATAGTAGACTTCGACGAGATGGTAAAAGACATAAATATACTAAACATCAAGTTTATAGCATGCCATACTTGAAGTACGTAGAGGAGGAACGGAGATGTGTGCGTTCCACTCGCCTGTAAAATTTGGTGAGAAGAATGAAGAGCCTGCCGTAAACAATTCCAACGATGATGGAAGTTCGGCATTGTTGTGTGGAGAGTGCAAACTGGCATCAAGACGACTTCGAGAAAACGGCTACAGAACATACCGATGATCAAAAAAAAAAATAAATGTCAAAACAGAAGTCAAGCTCAAAAACATAAAGCTAAGGGACAGACCATTAGAAATGTGATGATTTTTTTTGGCCACCAAAAGTGGAAATGAATTTTTTTCACTTTGGCAGGAACTTCTTTTTTAACATATCAGAGAAAATGTCCAGGCAGATTTTTGTTTCGAAATTTTTATTAATTGGAAATATAAATACTTTTTACTGCAAGTTGAAAATTTGTTGCAGCAAGTCGGACAGTCGCTCAACTTTTCAGTTGCAACAAAATTTCATGATGTTGTATGTGCGTATTCAGTTACCACCCCAAAGCCAAGTGTTCGTGATTGATACAATCAGAAGTCAGGATTCACTCAACCTGCAACAAACTATTTCGTTGCGAGACAAGTTTGTTTTCGGGTGGAAAAACGCGCAGCATCGCTCTTCAACTCGTTTCGCAGCAATGTTGCGAGACGAGTTCATGAGTAATTTTGTTGCTCGTATTCACCTTTAGTGTTAAGACATGATGAAGACAGCGTTTACTTTGCAATCGAGGAGTTGAACGGCAAAAAGTAATGTTTTCAGTTGTTTTTGTGAAAAGCCTTGTCAATAATAAAATCAACTTTAATTTACCAAACTTCACCTAGGTGTTTACAGCTATGCCAAAAATTTTCCGCTGATCTTTTGTAGCCAAACGCGCCTGCCGGCGCAAAGTTTGAAAAATGGCGGGAAATTTCCACGCAACATATGTTTTGTTTTGGTTGTGGCCCTTCGCGAGACGCAGCATTTACAACTTTTTTACACCTTCTTTATCAATTAGTCAATTAAGAGGGGACTTTTTTCAAGTTCGAGCAGTGAATGACAAAAACTCCTGAGTTGAAGAATAGCTGTGTTGTACAGAATTAAAATCATTTCTGTCAGAAAGTTTAAGTTGTTTGTAAGTAGTTTTGGCCAATGAAAGTTGAATCAAAGTGTTAATCCAAAACGAAAATTTGGATCGAAAATGAGGTTTAGGCCTTCATTTGCTCATTTGCTGTATGTTTTCTTTATATTCAGCTTGAAAAGCTTAATACCAACACAACGCCAAGAAAAAGTCTTGTACAATTCAAAAATCTGTTTTAAACAGGTATTTTATCTTGGTACATCAGTTTTTAACCGGTAGAAAAAGGATTTGAGTGTTAATCCAGAACGAAAATTTGGATTAAAGTTCGTACGAAGGTCTAGTTTTTGGCGCTTTTCGCCATTATTGCTCGTCATTGAAAAAAATCTCCTCTTAATTTATTAATTTGTTAATCAAAGGGGAGGTACTGAGAAGAAATTAGAGGGCAAGAACTTTCCGCTCTTATTTGATCCAGCATAAATGAAACTATGCACTACTGGAAATAAGCTGCGATAAAAAATCACTCCCTCTTGTCTTGGGAGAGGATGGGGTGGGGTGGTTCTAATCTTTTTACCACTCTTTTAAAATCCCAGTTCAAATTAAAAATCTAATCCTCTAATCTTTGCGGACAGCGCTCCGATTTCACCGGAAGAGAATTTTTAATTTTGTGGCATGGCTGCACGCGCGATGGCGAAGTTACTAAAAATAGCCTTAGCCGGCGCCACGAACATCGCACAGAGCTTGTATGTTTACAAATTTTTACGTCGGTAAACATCATGGTCTTAGAAACTACACGTTATTCGTTCATGCGTTTTCCGCTCCCAAAACAGACAATTTTTCATCATCGGGGATAGAAGCAGAATATTCTAACCGTCTAAATATTCCTATTCCTTTGCTCTCCCTGGGTAAATATTCCCTATTCGATCTCGACCTTTTTCCCCTCGATTTAGACTATGCAGTTTATACGCCAAAATTTATAGAAATCTGGATCACTTTGCCCCCCGAAATTTCAAGCTAATTTGCATATTTACGGAAACAAAAATCTTATATGTTCTCGATTTGCAGCCTTTCAGTGATCAACATGTTAACATTCATGAATAACAAAGAAAATATGATCTTTTCAAAAAATGTAAGTTCTCGAAAATCCAACAAAATCGATTGGAGTTATGCAGGCAAGTCAAGGTGATCCGGATTTCTATCAGCTCAAAATGGCGAACGACAGCGTGAACTGGTCTATTCATTACTCATTTTACGTTTCGCTTGCCGCTCTCATCCACCATACAAAATAAAAGTAGCGACTGCAGAATATACACCCCGTGAAAAATCGACAAGTCTGTACATTTGTACGACAATGAGTTTTTCTCGCCCTTTGCGTAACATGTTCAGTCAAATTTGGCCCAATCCAACGCCAAACAAAAATATAATATTTGAAAAAAGCACACCAAAATTTGTAAAAGTTGAAATTTTGAAGTAGCTTCGATGAATAGCAACAAAGTGATAAGCGGCCGAAGTTGGTGCTTCAGTTTCTATAGAAACGTTTGGTGGAGGGCAACAGCTTGCCCGACGGTTTCTATAGAGAAGAAGCCATTTTTGCAAAACACGTTGATGGGGGCGTAACTTCATCACACCTCTTTCTAAAGTAACTTCGCAGATTTTTAGCAAGCCATTAAATTCTGAGGGGCTAAAACAACGTATATCGGGATTATCCTTTCCCGCCAGAGGGTAGCGAGCACGAAATTTGCATGAGCTAAGGCGCGTCAATTAATTCAACAACAACTGCATACATACATACATACACGCATACACACATACATACATACATACATACATGATCGAGACTCCCTCAACAGGGCTTTTCAGCTCAATTTACAAATCCTAACTAATTAAATCATTTAAATCAAACATAAATGGATTAAGAATCCCAACTGGCAAGGAGGCAAACCAGTTATTGGCTATATTACAAGCATGGCCGAGAAATTTCATTGAACTTTTAATTAAGGTAGTTTTGGTGACTATCGAGGTGTCACGTGACCTATAACGTCATAACTTACCTTTTTCAAAACGGGCCAACGGGGATAATTGGAAACGCGAAACAATTTTTGCCGTTTTAGTATTCTATTAATGTAGTCTCTAAAAAACTGTCTTCATCGCTGGTCCACCGATCTCTTGTTTTAGCGTTTTAGGAGATATAAGCTAAAATATGAGGTCAAGTGACCCATTTTCCATGTTATCCCCTTATACATGAGAGGTGGACCAGCGATGAAGACAGTTTTGTCAAACTCAAAATGCATCGTGAGGATGAAGACTGTGGTGTGTAAGTAGTGATCAATATAAACATCCAACATCATTGTACGTTGCTGTCCCAACATTGTTGGCAGTTTTTGTCGCCTGCTAAAAAGAACCCTAACCTTTTTTCATACTATAGCACGTTGCGAGAGACGAAATTGTCAACTGGGACATTTGAAATGTTTTTAATCTATATATGCTAGTACGAGAAATGGAACTGACATCTAGAAACGTTTGTAATAAGTCTTTGAATCTTCACTGACATTTTAATGGAACCAACTAGTTAATTTATAATCTTTTGAGTTGAGGGATATATAACTGCATGAACACTCCATCAAGGAACCTCAAGGTACTTCCGTGACTTTCTGTCTGTTTGACATAAGTAGTTTGTCTGTTCACACGCGATCGATCAGTTACAGGCTTAGCTTTAGTCCTGCCAATTCTTGCAGTATATGACCTGGTTACGCAGCTCTTACTCTAGTATCTTTTTCTCGTTTATTTCTAACTATACCTTTTTGATATTCTTGTAGGATTGGTATATAATCCTTCACTTTTTTTACCTATCTGTATGATTCTTAGTCTTTCACTTAACTTTCTGTTAGTTACCTTTGATTTAAAGTCAGAATGCATGTCTCGTAAGTTTCGCAAGCTTATTGAGAATCGGCTCATATATATATACTTTACGGCTTCTTACGCTAGATTTGGTGGTAACAGAACAATTAAAAGAAATGTCGGGGCTAGCAATGTTGGGAGCGTTTTCGTGGCCGGAACATTACGGCTGCTAAGCTAATCAAAGTTCAAAGGTTCAGTTGTGGTACTGACGTCCATATTGTACCCTCGATCGTAACTGTTTCCACTAATACTACTCTGATATCGCAGAGTTGTGTTGGCAGAGTGGATCGAGCCGTAATGCATTAATGATCGCGACCACTGACCGCGTCTGCGCAAACATCAGGCTGCTGATAATCTTAGTTGTCTATCAAGTAAATAATTGAACATATAGACGTAAAAGTAGTGCCAGATTAAAATCACCTGAAACGCTTTATTGTAACTCTAAATTATACAACCATATGTTGTCATACATTAATATTCAGTTCCGTCTCGGAACGCACCAGACTGACAATATGTCTGCTTATCACCTAAGTTGTTAAGCTTAGTTAATACAAACTATAGCTGTTTAGTCTAGACTGCGAGCAGTCCCATTCTTCCGGCTTCGGTTTCAGGAAAGACAAGTTTACTTGTCGAGGTACGTATTCTAAAAACTTCTTCAGCTTCCTTGGACGGAGGGAATTGAAGTGGAACTGCTCGCAGTCTAATTTTATTGACAAATCCCATTTATTGTTTAAACACAACCCACATAGCTTGTACCATAACGAATTTATATATGAAACTCCACAATAGGAGTACGAAAACTCCGCAATAGAGAAAACCCCAAACAAATCCATACGTAATGTGAACTATTCAAACTCCCCATATCGAACTTCCCATTTCAAACTCTTCTTTTAACTTTTCTTTTACAATTTACGTTTGGTCTTTAATGGAGTTGATTTCGTACGAGTGGAAACTACAGGGAAATAATTATACAACTAGGATACAATTCTTGGGCTAAGAGTGACGTCATTTGTGTGAAAACAACAACAAAAAAGACTTCGGTCCAATGCAAAAACATATCCTCGAGGGTCTAGGGCGTCTCGAACATCCCCAAACCGGTAAATTAGGAAAGACGCAGGCATCCTTTCTTCCTTTTTCTCTCGCCCTCCCTCCCCTCCCCCGCCCCCGACGTCCTGGGTCTCCGAGGATGATCAGTGCAAAAAGCACTATTTCTAAAATTCTTCCCACTAGAGTGATCGCACAGTACAAAATCTAATTAGTGATAAATAGTACAAAATCCTTGTTTTTTAATAGTGCTATTTTGCATTATTTAGCTAGTACAATTTCACGGGTTAAGTGCGATCACTCTAATATTTTTCCAATAAGAGGGTTTGTTTACTATTGAGTAGCTAGAGCAACTTTTCCGAGCTCTTCGACCCGGAAATACATCACATCTAAAAGCGACACGTCGAAGTGCGTTCATGCGAAACGTACATTTCGTCCGTAAATCTGCTCCTTTTTTCTATTCACCAATTTCCGAACAGCAAGTGATAACATCTGCGCATGTCTCCAACTTCTATTGTCTTGGACAAATAGATAATTTTGAAAGGATAATTTCTAGCTGTTCATACTTCTGCACTCGAGTGTAATGCTCCGAAAAACTTTGGGGAGACTATATACGACTTTATTGATGAGAGAGGTAGTCCTAAGCCAGGTTAAAACCGTAATTGAGGCCACTGCCGTCCAGCGGTTCGCGCATACTCGTCATGTTATCACTTGCTATTTCAATTTCCGTACATCAGTTCAGTGGTCACACACAAAGCATTAAAGCGAGACTCCAAGGTACACACAAAGGATTATTCCAATTTATACCCTGAAGCCTCGCTTGGATGCTGTGTGTGACCACTGAACTGATATATGAAAATTGGTGTATGAACATTTTTTTGATAAATCATTTGCTTATCATAGCTTCATTGATATTAGAGCATGAAAAGCCCTCTTCAAAGGAAAAAAAGGAATAAAGGAACAAAAAAGAAACAAACCAAAGAAAAATCAAGAAATTGACTGAAAATAATCATTTTTTCTTGTATGAAAGCTTTTTTACGATAGAAGACCTTTTGCAGAGGCGCAAAAAGCTCTTTCTCGGCGTCTCTTGGAACTTATGGTGCATCGACGTTGCGTAGCAAGTATCACGAAAAGCGAGCATAAAATATATAACTTGACAACTGTTATTTTTCAGTTTAAGAAGTTCACCTTTTTTTTTGTACACATGTAGAATGAAATAATTTTTATCGCGATAGGATAATTCTGTAAATGTTAGTAGAACATAATATTTACATTTACTTTAACTATACTATTGTATATATTTATCTCAGATCCAAGAATTCGTCTACAGCTTGCACTCAAGGTCTTGATCTGATGTGGTTTTCTTTCCTTTTCCTAAAAAGACAAAAGTGCTTTAGTGTGAACAGTTTTATCTATAAAAGGAGACTAGTGAGTGCTAGTTTGGGCTGTGTCGGTGTTAAAGATACAATAAGGGATGAAGGGTACAGGGGCAGATCCAGGATTATCTTCAGGAGGGGGTTCGCCATCTTCAGGAGGGGTGTACCATTATATAAATATCGGAAACTGTTGAGAAAAAAGCACTAAAGTCATCTCAGGAGGGGGTGCTGCACCCATCCCCTAAATCCGCCCCCACCAAGCTGTAATACCACATAAAGAGAGGCTGACAAAAGGCCTAGGTTCTAAACATCAGCAAGTTATATTTTTTATACAGTTACAGATTTCCATTCACCCATAGTTTTATTTATAAATAATTTTCCCACAAAATTGAGTAAAATGATTGTCAAGAGAGTCACAGCATGCCCACATTGTAGGCTGATATTAAATTAGCCTGATTTAACAAATCAAGATTTATTTCATCTTATTATTATTTTTATTAATGATGAAAATAGAAGGGGAGGCAGGATAGATGAGGAGAGAAAAAGTCTTGGGAAGACATGATTTTCTATAGGAACTCAAAAGAGTACTGAAGCTAATAGCAGGTTGTTAATCAGATGCAGATAAGATGTTGGCAGGTTGTTGGAAGTTTGTACAGTATTCAGTGGTATATTATAGTACAGTGAACCCTTTAACAGACACTTCTTTATAAAGGACACCATTTGCTGGTCCTTCTCTGGTCTTTCTTCTGGAATGGACATGTATTCTTTGAGGCTTTGCTCTGTCAACTGTGTCTGGTACATGGCGAATGCACCACCCCAACCCGCCCACCCCCGGCAAAAACTGGAATCAAATTCTACAATAAGAGAGACACCTCTGACATAGCGGAATAACAGCTAAGCGGCCGTTTTCATAGCTTTTGTCATAAATTGATGATGAAGTATGAAAAACAGTAACTGCTACACTTTTACTGGCTTTACTAAAAGCTTTTTACAAAACCTTGTGACGTTACAGCAAAGCTTCGTGGGGCTATTAATTAAAACAATGATTTTTCTGCTGATCAAAATGCCACCTCTCCCAAAGTACAGGGCATTATATCTCAGAAACGCATGTACCAAATTTTGATATTATTTGATATTTTGTTCTTTGTGTCTAAAACGGCTTGTATGCAAAATATTGAACCTTAAAAACCTATGGTGTCCTTATAAATGGAGGCTGTAAAACGTTTTTCCGCCCTGTCGACACCTCTCTAAATGGACACTGGTTGTAGTCTTAGTCCCAAGGATATCGTCCTTGGAAAGGGTTAATGTTCATATACAGATTGTTTTAAAGAAAGTTTAAAGACTGCTTTAAATTTTTGAAAGGATGTTTGTAGTTTATTTGCTCAAAGAATTTAGATAGGTGGACATCAACAATAATTCTAATTTTGATTTTTCTTCTTTCAAACTCACCTTTTTCTGGAACTAGCTTTGATAAGAAATCAATTGGCAAAGGAAACAAAATGGTAGAGCTCTTTTCTGCAGAAATGGTTGTTAAAGTCTGAAGGTAACGAAGCTGAAGTGCTTGTGAGTTTTCTGAAATGATGTCTGCAGCCTCTTTAAGTGAACGAGAGGCATTCATTTCACCATCAGCTGCAATGACCTACAAAGAAAGGAATAAAAAGTTTGTTATCTGCAGTTACAGTCATGCGGTAATGAAGAGTATTAATTACAGTGCTTTTAATTACTTAGGGACGGACCATTAGAAAAGTGATATGGGGGGTGGCCAAAAAAATTTATTTCTAATAAAAATTTGGAAAAAAAAAAAAATCTGGTGGGACATTTTCTTTAAAAAAAATATTACTGCCAAAGTGAGAAAAAAATTAATTTCCACTTTTGGTGGCCAAAAATTTATGCCAATCCCAAACTCCCCCCCCCCCCCCCCCCAAAAAAAAAAAAAACACTTTTCTTATGGTCCATTCCTTAAAGGCAGAAGAGAACATTTCTGCTCTGAAACTCATTGAGGAATTCTTCCTTAATAACCCACCTTTGCTCTGGCTTCACGAGTTGCTTCTGCTTCCGCTGCCATTGCTCTCTGCAATTGTTGTGGCAGACGGACATCCTTACTGAAATTAAAAATGGCAATACAGATAATAGAAATAAATATCATCAAAAACAGGTATCCACTGCAGAGCTAAGAGCTCCAATAAACTGAAAATCAACACCCAGACTGTGACTAAAATACTGTCATTACTTACACTTCAACTCTCTCTACTTTGACTCCCCAGGGGTCAGTTGCCTCATCAAGTGATGTCTAGAATGAAAATTTAATATTTTGCAAGATTCACTTATTGAGCTTATAGAGTGGATGTCGTATGACTTTGAAAAACTACGGCATGGTCATGGCACGGCACGGTCATGGTACGGAACCTCGCCTGCTGATTTCTTCACAAATTTGTAAAGAAATCAGCAGGCGAGGTTCCGTGCCGTGGCCGTGCCGTGCCATGACCGTGCCGTAGTTTTTCAAAGTCATACGAAATCCACTCTATTTCTCATCCTTATAAGTCAACACATAGCTATGAAATACATGTAGAAGGTTGTACTTTGATTGATCAAAATGGCTATCACCCACCAGCTTCTCAGTCACAGAAACCTAGAAACAACATGTTCCATTTTCCCCTTTTTGTCAATTTTCATGAAATTGTAAAAATGGACAATATATAACAAAAGCACTCAAGAGGCAGGAATGACTGGCTATCATGTTGTGCAACTCTTAAGGCGGTGTTACATGAGACGATTTTTAATGATGATTTTCTGCGCAATGTTGCAACAACTTGCAATATATTTCACATTGCGAGTTTCTGACTTGGATTCAAAAACTCGCAATGCGTTGCCAAAGCGAAAATTGCAAAGAAAATCGTTCCAAGTGTTATGTTACACGTGAAAGATTTTTAACACAACGCCGTTGCGCTGAAAATTGTCGTTAAAAATCGTCTAGTGTAACACTGCCTTTATGCCTTCTACATGCTTAGCAATCTTCTACAAACTTGATCCATGTATAATGTGTACCAATCTTTACTATCATACAAGTGGTACTAACCTGCATAACATGGCTGATGTTGTCTCTCTCTGACAAAATCTCACTGAGGCTTTTTGTACCCAAGACATTCCTTAGAGTGGTCTGGGCAAGAAGACGTGTAGAGCGGTTGGCATCTACTACATTTGTGATGGACATGGTTGCATTGTAGATTCGGAAATACACGACAGCATCAACAGCAACTGTCACACTGTCTCTTGTCAGGATCTAGATCCAGAAACATCAAGTCAATTTACTGCCAAACAAGCTATGAATGTGCACCACTTTGCCTACATGTGTATGATCTAAGTACCTCTTGTGGTGGGACATCAAAGGACACAACCCTGAGGTCCACTTTTCTGTAGGTGTCAATACAGGGAAGGATGAAGAATATACCTGAACAAGACAATGACAAAATTGTAAACTCATACCCATTTTAATATTATGATACAGTACCATGTATAATCCAAATTTAAGAGAGATCATAAACATAACAAAAATTACCTGGACCTTTGGCACCACCAGGGAGAAGCCGGCCTAGCCTAAAAATGACAGCTCTCTCATACTCTTGAACAATCTGAGAGAAGGAAAGATATTGGAATATAAATTGTTCAAGTTCAAATTATGAAAAAAGTGCCTGATGCTAACATCATGGTTATAAGTTGAGATTGACTAACTAAAGGTAAGATTGTAGACAATCTTTGAAGAGAAACTACTGATTGCTTAGAGCTGACTGTTCTGATTGAAGCTTATGAACATTTTTTGTTCTTCTGGGTCTGGTTGCTTGAAGGCAGGTTAGCACTAACGCAGGTTAAAAACTGAAGGTTTTCTTTAGACTTAACCATGGTTTAGTACCAACCCATCTTTGAGCAACACGGCCCTGATGCTGATGTCTTCAATTTGGAACAGTCATTTATTGGCCATCATGGCTCAGAAATGTATACTGCACCAATGCCCTATATTCCTTTTTGATCAAGGATTAAGTAATTGTTGTAATGAGCAAGGATCCCAGTAATTTCTATTCTAGAACAGGTGTTGAATTGGTAAATGGTCTTAATAACTCAGAGTCATTCTGGAGTGTCTTAATAATATTGACCAGTGCCACCTCAAAATCTCATTTTTTCTAAAAAAAGATTTTTGTATCTCAGAGTCTTTAAATTTTAGGAAACAGTTTAACTAAATTCAGTCTAAACTTCAAACTTAAACATAAGAACAAGTCTCAACATGTTCCTTGAAAACCCATTCTCCCATAAATTTTCTTTAAGTATTGGAATAACCATTTGACACACATCTGTCAGATCGTTAAATACATTACCTTCAAGCAGAAGAAAATTGTCAAAGGGAAAGTTAAGATAAACACTATGAAGGATAATGCAGTTACTAAGTAGTAACATATCCCTCTTTCTGCTTCATGTCTTCCATCTAATAAAGAAACAAAAACAAATATTAAACCCTACTTTCCTGCACATCAATCAAAAAATTAAAATGAAGTCTCCACCACAGAAGTCTCTTATTTGGTTCATGTTCAATCTAATTTAGACACATTCAAACAATGCTAAATAATAGTAAAAAAATTCAGAAACACAATTTTTTAATAATTTAACTGAAAAGTATTTACTAGTATTTGTTGGAGAGACTGTAAAAGCTTGCATGTAGAAGGGATGACAATATAATGAAAGACATATAAATTATCCACATCTGGCTTGAAGTATAATTATGCTATATGGCTACCAGAAAAGAAGTCTTTAATTTAGCTAGTACTCAAAATAAGGTTGCAATTAGCACTATTCGTACTATTCTACTATTCACACTATACTGTATATATTATTAAATATTCAAGATATATAATGTGTGTGTGCTCATCTGTATGAATAAAATGATCTCTTATGTCTCTGTACTATGACATATAAACACTCTCGAATCTGGAAGATATAGTCAGAGCTCTTGAAAAGCAATTTAGAAAATCTAGTGGCTATACCTCATTTTATCCTATTTAGCTTGCTTTTTGTGCTTTACATCTCCCACTGTGTTTAATCACAGTACAGATTGAGACAAGTGTTCATGTGTTATTATAATAGTGTTTAATATTTAGCTATTTTCATGAGTCCAGTTTTATGGCACTGAATCTTTAATAGTATTCTTTCTTTTTTTTCTTTTCCTTTTTATTGGATTCTGATTATAAATATTATCTTAATACAAAAAAGATCAGTTTTAGGTTGAGTTTATTTACCCTAACCTCATAATATATTCATGTTCATTGAACCAGGAAACCATTTACAAGAGTGACTATTAATATTTCATAGAATGCAACTCTGAGGATGCTAGTAAAACTGAACAGCATGCATAATAAACTTATAGATTGGGCTAAATACAAAAAAGCTATATTCTTTATATTTTTAAAATAACCTCCTTATAACCTTAGTGTTGTATATATTAGTAATATTTAGCATCAACTAAGTTAAACAAGGGATGGATGGAAATTTGTAATACTGATGTTTCAAGCCTTTATTTTTAATTGTCCCTTTATTGGAGTAACAACTAAGTTAGATAAGTAATTACTATATAATTCTGATTGAAGTCAGAGGAATTTGAACTCAAATGAAAACAGTTGGGGGATTACTGAGCTTGTTTTTGCTCTCTTTCTCTTGTAAATACATTGTTCATTTCTGATAAATGGTTAAATTAATGTTTTTTTACCACTTATAGTAAAACCTCTACACATATTTTGGCTATCCAGGTGTCTACAGAGGTTCTAATATAGACCAAATTTATTGATCTTGCCAGGATTACTTCTTGAAGTGTAAAATGGTGGCCATATTTTGGAGGGATAGCTTCTATAGGAGATTATATTTATATTTGTAATAGCGGTAAAATAACTTATATAGTTATCTACAGTGTACATGTAAATTTACTAATTTTATCTGAAGTAAACATTGTACTCAACAGTGAAACTAAAATGATCGACTCTCTTCAAAGGCATTTTTTGACACAGGCTTATAATTGCTTTCCAGTCGTTTACTTGAACGATATTGGTAGACCCTTTGCAGATTGCATAAATTATTCAAACCATACACACACACACAAGGAAATTCCTCTGAGCATTTTCTTACAAAAGATTTGAACAAGTATAACAGAGGGATACATTTCTACATGTATTATATAAAATAGATCTTAAAATTTATAAACAATAACGGTAAAAATTATAGATTTACAGATTCATACAGCTTCTATATTCTTAAGTATAATATTTTTTTGAAATTTTATTTTTGGAAAACAATATATACATTAAGTTATATATATTGGGAGATTAATATGAAGTGCTCAAATTATCCATGGTACTTCAAAAAGATACAGATAATCCGTTAGAATAGAGGATCGGACGAAAACTACTGACAAAATTTTACAAAATTCGAATCTCGAGCTCGCCTGATGTTCGTTGCACCTGTCAAGATCACAAAATCCTCAAGAACTTGTAAAAATTCGCCTTCGCTTTAGTTTTCCACTGTCTATTATAAATTGGATGCTTGCTTTGTAAAACAATTACACTTTCAAAGGAATTATCAGGGGTTTTTTTTCCTCATTTTTGCAAGCAACGATGAATGAAATGTGAGAAAACTGCCAAAAGACAAAACTGGGCTTCGAATTTTCTCTAATAAAACGTCATTCGAAACGCCTGAAACCACAACTAACAACTTTTCTGCGAATCCATCTCAAAATATTGACCACAATTACTTTCTAAAACCGGGGGAATATTTCAAAGACAAGACAATACCACTGCGACACGGTGTCAAATCAAGGCATGCCGAATGTTGATTTTTTGTAGACAAAAACGAACCAAAAACATACTAAAAATAAGATATCTGTTTTTGATCCAAAACAATAACGTCACCTGAACTCTCTTCAACTTGCAGTTGATCAGCTTTGGCCATTTCAATTGTTTCTTCTCCTGAATTTCTCATCGTTTCTCTTTATCATGAACCACTTCTCTCGCTCCTACCTCGCTCCCATATCGCATATGCAAATTTTAAGCATTTACACAGGAAGCCCAGTTATTCAATATGTGTTGTACGAGGAGGGTAGGAGCATTTTGAATAACTTATTTTCAAAAATCCAATGCGAAAAATTATATTAACTGATAATTGAAGTCTTATTATCCATCAAAATATAAATAAACTATTCACCAAAGACTAAATTTAGGAGAGAAACGCTATTAAAAAGTATCCCTCAACCTTAGTCCCTCCCCTCCTGTCCCAAAGTTGTCATTAATATTGTATGCACCAGAGTTTAGCTTTTCTTGATCTTAGGCTATATAGAGAAACATGGCAAACAAAACAATATAGGAGTAGATTATTTTAGCCGTTCGAGAGTCGAAAATTTAGCAAAACTAACTGAATCCGGACTGAAATAATAAGCTTACTTCTCAAATTCCTTCAAAGAACATGACAGCACATGCGAACTTTGAGATTCACAACAATCCTGTAGACTACTGACCTTCGTCTTCTTTAATGTGAGCATACATGGAGGTTAAGCTTATTCTAACGACATCTATTGATGCAGAAATCTGCTACATGCCAGTACAAGGAAATAAATAGACAACCTTGCTGTCTTCGGTGTGCACCGAGTCACGTGCTTTATAGTACGTTACGTATTAGCAAGCTAAATTTATCGCCCAACGAGAGCCTGGGTCTCTAGCTAGTAAAATTTTGATAAACTGGAAATTCTAGAAAGGTAAAATCAGAAGAAGGAAAAAACAAAGTTTACAACAGTTCATATTGTAGATAATTTCGCAAAAGCATTTAAACATGCACATGAAAATAGAAATTTTCAGCAAAAATCCTATTCAATCATCCAAGTAGAACATGGCGCAGTATTATTACGGGCTAAAATATACATGACGTCAGAATAATCAAGACAGCCTTTGACGTCATGCGAGTAATTAAAAGAGTGCTAGCAGTGCTGAGTTGTGGTTTTGGTGATGTTTTGAACGAGAATCAGAATGGCAAGTGGTATCACTAAACTAGACATGCAGGAACCTGGACGTTCAGGTACTGTATATCATACAATTCTCATGACAAGCCTTGAAGAAATGTTCTTGAAGCGGTGTTTAGAATTTCGATAAGTACAGAAGAGAAAACCGCGCGAAGCTGTCAGACAGCTTTGAGCAGTTGCTTCGGTTCAACTATGGTTCGTTTAAGTTGAAGGTGCTTCGGTCTTTCAAGAATCTTTGTAGGTGCTTATTTGAACCTTATCGAAAACCTTTAATTTTCACGGGAAATAGCTTAATTAGCTGAATATTATAAGCCTGACAAACAAATGGATTTGTCAAATGTCGAGAGCTAGATTACTTAGATTCATGCCCGCAAGGTACACTTTATACTATATAGTAGAACTAACCGTTGTTTTTTATTAGTTATTTTGTAAAGCAAAAATTGGGCTTGTGGTTGGATGAATCAGTAATTTTATGCAGCGGTTGACCCTTACAGCTGCTGTGAACATATTAAGGTTAAACAACATCGAATTCGATAAACACCGTAATATTGCGGTGCTGAAATAAATCTTAACTTAAATTTCAGTATAGCATGTATTTGATAATGAAATCGATTTTTAGGAGATTATTTAGACCTATTCAAAAGGATTTAGCTTGAATATGGTTGCTTGACGACCGAAACTATAAACACAGGCCAAAACAAAACGTATAACTTAAGCATAATATATTAAAGTTATAAGAAGTTTTGATATATTTCACTATTGGGAGGTTATTGTGGCGGCCTTAGCTAAGGATGATAAATAGATTTTTCCTTCGAGATAAAGCCAAAATAGATACAGGCAAACATTTTGAAGAACACCACTATAAATTTTAACACCTACCGTTGCTTGTTTACTTCTCTTATGGGTTCCCTTTGTATAGTGTCGCACACCCACTGCTGTCCTTCGAGAATGTAATAACCTGTTCTGTTGGAAGTAGTATAAGGTTAAAAACGACTCTGTTAGGTCTACCGTCTAAACGGAGGGGATTTTATTATGTCCAGTGGTAAGATAAATCAAATGGAAAGAGCTCAAGGTAAAACTTGCTGAAAAGATTTCGCTTATAATGCCAACTACGATATATTTTTGTCGTTGGTGAGTTGCCCAGTCGCCATCTTATATATCAGCAGCTGTACATATATCTAAAGCTCGTGAAAGCTTGAGTTTAATGTATTTGTGTTCGGAAATAGCTTAAGATGAGTTTGATGTTGAATTCTGCTTGGTCTTCCAGCTTATTTGAAAACGGTCACCGTTTGATCATATCATGCTCAAAGATAAGTCCGCCATTTTAGTAAAACCCTTTGAACGATCGTGTCAAAAATATGACCCCAAAAATATAATTCTGAAAATAGAATATTATTGTAATATATTTTAAGAATCAAACATATTAGTTGACTTTATTTAACGATAAAAGCTAAATTTCATACTGTTTACGATCCAGATGCTAATAGTATGAAATGTTTATTTGTGCATTTAGGTTTTAGACGTGAATTCTGTAGAATCGATATTATATCGAGAACTCAAATCAATGGGTTCGAATCTACATGTATGAAGTTTCGAAAAAGCTTCTTTCCATTTCGTTGAACGAAAGGAGATGGAAAGTATGGACTCTTAGTGTGCTATCATCGCGAGATTTGCATATTATGTACTATTACAATGTAATCTGATTATTAGTATATTCACAGACATTTTTCTCTACAGTTCTTTTAATTTCCTTTACATTTAAAGAAATTATTATATAACCAACTTCAAAGAGTATTTTGATAGTTTACAATGTGTTTGAAAAACAAAGAGCTATAATCCTGTCACATAGAAAATGTGACGGTAAAGTGCAGGACGGTTTCGACTATTCCATGAATATTTTATTCAATTCTTGATTGGAATTCATTAGCTTGATTAAATTTCAATGCGATGACTCAAAAATTTTAAATAAACTATATCAAGAATGGGCCTCAGTTGTTTGATAAAAATTTTATGAATTTTCAGTTTAATTGCTCATGCTTGACGTTTTCCGTGCTTCTCTGGTAACAGTATTGATTTTGTATGTTTTTCTAATCAATATTTTGTTTAATATTTATTTTTTCTTCTACAGAAATATTCCCTCTTTCTGTATAGTATCTCTGTTCCATTTGCTCCATCGTATCACTCAATTTAAAAATTTATATCTTGTGTTTCAAACTAGTTTTAATGCAAATGAGTATTGATTTTACCATGATTGTTGACATACATAAAATAATAAATCTTTGTCAAAAAGCATAAATTGAAAAAAATTCCATCCATTCATAATTTAGTAGTTTTGCTATAGAAAGACAGTATTGCTCATATATAATTGAAAAAGATGTTAATCATAATACTACTTAAACAGGTGTTGGTACTTAATCTAGTTTTTCCTTTATCTGTCCATCAATATGAATCTTTATGACATCAAATTTTAACATTTTTTATTTTTTATTTGCAATTTGAAATATGATCTCACAAAAATGAATGTTCAAAGTCAACTTCTACGGTGGATAAAATTGACGAGGCTTTTTATTCTGATGAAGTGTCATAATGCTCAAAATATTAAGTACTAGTAAGAGTGGTTTTCATATGAGTGGAAAACGGTACGGTCCGTACCGTGACCGTATCATTACCGTAATTTCTATAAAAACATTCGAAAATTCTGCCGTAACTGTGCCGTAACCATACCGTGCAGTGACCGTACTGTTTCCCAGTCATATTCATGAAAACCACTCTAGATAATGTTTTATACGGTGTTATAGATTTTCATTTTCATTCCCCTTTGCATCTTCATACACTGATGCAACCCATATATACTAGCTTTTAAATCACTTGTATCCATCTTTGATTAGGATTTTGAAAATTATGTCAACTCACAAAATTATGAAATATTGGACACTTTAAATTTCAAAACTAGTGTCATCAAAATTAAAAACTAAAAAAGTGTCTTACTTCTAGACTGTCTGTGTTGATTATTATTCTCTTGAATATTACCTGCTGGCAAAGTTTTGCATTCAAATGAGCAGAAAAATAAAGCCTGCCTATTAATAGTATTTTATTGAAAATGTCTCATTCATGTATTGTGCATCCTTCCATCCATCCATGCACACATCCATCCATGCACACATGCATTCATGTACATGTTCGTTCGTTCATTCATTCATTCATTCATGTATTTTATTCATCTATCCATCCATCATCCATCCATTCGTTCATTTTCAATAACAAACTTTATTTGCAATCTGTTATACAATACAGATGGGCGATAAGATAGCTAAAGAAGCTAATTTATCCATTCATTTATTTGAGTTTCTTTCACCATTTGAATGTTTGCTTCTTTTGCATCAACCTTTTTCAACTTGCACTAACTACTAACAATATTTTTCACTAAAATTTCATACATATAACATGAATGTTAGCCCTATAAGATAAATGGTAATTAATTCTTTGCACAACAATATTATATATTTATAGAAGGACAACACACGGGTGATTTTTCTGCTGGTTCAGGTTCTGATGAAGGCAGAGGTGTTTGCTACTACATCCTGACAGGAATTTCTCTCATTATCTTCATTTGCACCTTGCCGTTTTCCTTGTGCTTTTGTTTAAAGGTAAGGAAAATATATAAATTTAATTAGGGCCATGCGCACAGTGTTAGTGTACATAAATTTCTGTTACTACAATGTTTTCTTCCACACTGGAACACTCAATAAGCATGATACTTTTACTAAATTAATGTCAAATTCAGGAACATTAATTCAGGAAAATTTTAAAAATGAAAACAGATTTCAATATGAGAATTAAAAGTCATGTTGGAAACTTGAATCAGGTTCAAAAAATGAGGGATTTGCATGATACCACAACTTAGATTTTTTTTTCTGAATACTAAATTAATCACTCAAAGAAATTTTAATGAACACTGGTCAGGAATATTCTTAAAATTGCCTTGAAATAGGTGCAATCAACTTGGCAGAATTTGATGTGGTTTGTGAGATACTTCCATTTTAATTAGTGTTAACCAGAAATTAAGTTGAAAAATTCATTAATTATTGTTCTATTGTGCCCTTCAGTTGTGCCAGTTTTCTACTGTCTTTTTTACCATTTTGTCAGTTCGCACTCTGTGCACATTTTGCAGTTATAAAGCAAATCTTGCACACGTTTGGCAAATGCTAATCATTCCAGCTAAATGTTTTACCTTTTTTGCTCTAATTTGTTTGAATGATTTATGAGCTACATGTGTTCAAACCAATTAACATATGACCAGACACAATAAAACTCATTACAAATAGTATACGCACTGTGGCATTAAGTAAATAGCACAACATAACAATAACATGATATTTCTTGATTTCTTTTCCAGCCAATCATGTTTAACCATTCTCACGGTCCATAGACATGCTGTCAATGAAATGTTTTTTCTTGATTTCATTACAAAATTGTTGTTATTCTGGGAAAACTGTTCACATTTCAGGTCACTAACGAATAAGGATGATTAAAATAGCTAAGTAAAAATCTTGCCCTGTCGAGATATTTTTAAATTTAAGCTCTGTTGTATATAACTATTTGCACAAACATTGACCCTTTCAACATCATCAAGCCTAGAAGCCAAGACTGAAATGGCTCCTGGGTTTACTAGTAATACATGTATAGGATATTCATATGTTTTATCTATGAATTTTGCTATACAACTGTGTTTGGAATGGCAAAGAATTTGTCTGTCATAATATCGCCACTGTTTGAAATGTCCACGTCCATGGGATTCTTTAAAATCATCTTATCAACAGATTTCCCAGTGTTCATTTTGGTGTCTCAGCTTCTATGTTTTGAAGGGTCATTAATTATTGTTTGTGCAAATAGGTATATAGCAACACAATTCATTAAATACATTTTATAGGAGGTGGCTGGTCAAATTGTTTTGGATTATTATATTTTTTAATTTGCTCATATCTAAATAATATTTCAAATGGTGCAATTTTCACACAAAAAATCTCAAAACCTATTGATTAATTTTAGTGAAGGTTTAAGCTAATTTTAATTACTTCCTCATCCTCTTTGCTTTTCAAGGTCACCCATTTTTATTTGGACATTAATACAAATATATTAATAATTTTTCTCATTCTGTTATATAACTAATGAAACTTTGAAAAATAATACACTTGAGAAAACTGTATTAACATCAAGGATTTCCATTAAAAGATTAGTGAGTACGTCTAGCATTTTAAAACAATATTTCATCGATTTTTCCTGTGACAAGGTTGTACATGAACACCGTGCGCATGGCCTTTAGTTAGTTGTTTTGTCAAATTACTCATTTATTATTGCTAACTCATTGCCTTGTTTATCCCAACACAACTGTAAGTTGAAGAAACAATTGCCTCCAAGTTTGTCTTTAATACAAATAGAAATTGTTAGGCCCTGATTAAATGAGGAAACGTTTCTAGAAATGTCACTAGTGTGCATATTTCTCAAATGTTTCCAAGTCTAGCTACCCCAAGAAACATTAGTCAGAGAGATTAAGCATCACGTACATGGGAAACAGCAAACGGCAAAGAGGATCACATGACCTATGAATTTCACGCCTGACATTGCATGTTTGGCACTCAAACAAAAGACCGACCTTTTAAGTTTTTGGCAAATGCAAAACAACACACTTTCGCGATGAAACGGCAACATCAGACACGTAAAGAGCAGGTCAGTGATCCTCTCTGCCGTTTCCCGTTTCCCATGTACGTAATGCTTGTAATCTTTCTATTATTTCTTGCAACAATGTTTGTTGTCAAGATCTATGCAAAAAATGTTTCTGAGACATAAAAGTTTCCAGTGGCATAAGAACAATGTTTCCAAATTTAGGCAGTAACGTAAACAAGCATTTCTGCCAGACAAGGCTGATTAAACAAAATGAGCAAGAAAATAAATAGGGAAGGTCATTTTAGTCAAGAAAAATAAAAATCTGATTTGGAAAGTATTGAAATTTAGTTTAATTATATTTCCTCATCATAAAACCATGCATGCATGGATGTTGTAGAAACATGTTTCTCCATAGACTTTAAGCCAGGGCCTTAGTCTTGTTCCAATGCAACTGATAATAAAATTTGAATAAATTTTGTTGCTATAGATTGTGCAAGAGTATGAACGAGCTGTTATTTTTAGAGTTGGTCGGTTACTGAAAGGAGGGGCCAAAGGCCCAGGTATGTCCATGGTGTGAACTCATAATTGTTTTTTCATCAAGGAAAGTCTGTAGCCCTGGGTTAGCACTACATGTAACATGCTGTTGAGCACTTTACCAGTCACAGCTGATATATGTTTCAACCACACAACCAAACCTGCATTTGCTTGCTGCCACAGGAATGGTGTTGAGGTTGAAAACACATTGAATTTCAATGTCTGAAAGCATGAAAGCTTCTGAATTAACCAAACATCAACTTCAAGCCCTTAATTCAATTAATCCACTTGTCATAAGGAGTCTGTATTTTTCTTTCTTCTTTTTTTCTGTTTTTGAAATTATCCTCTGTATATTGTCATACATATTTCATTAATTTATTATTTACTTTCTTATTGCTGGAAAAATTTAAAAATGTGTAGTCCCAGAAAATATCCATACCCCCACCACAGAGGGAATTTGTAAATGGATCCCCCCATCCTCTGGAACTTCCATTTTTCTTCCTTACAAACTCTGTAATTCTGTTCTTTCTCTGACCCCCCTCCCCTCCAGAATTTCCAATTCCCTCCGTGGTGGGTGTATGGTTATTTTCTGGAACTACACAATTAAAAATTACTATTATAATTATGAAGCAATTTACATTATTCTGTCTTGTTCAGGTATATTCTTCATCCTTCCCTGTATTGACACCTACAGAAAAGTGGACCTCAGGGTTGTGTCCTTTGATGTCCCACCTCAAGAGGTGAATGTTAATTATTTTGAACCATATGCATGATATTGTATATTTAAGTTAATAAGTAATCTTGCATCGAAGAATATTAAATATTAAACTCTATTTGCATATAATATATGCTGCACCAGACAAAAGGTTTTGACTGCAAATAAGCCCACCCACAATAAATCCCAACACAACATTCAAGACAGACAGTCTCACAAATATGCACAGTTTTCTGATATCAGTGGTAGAAAACTCTGCCTATTTGTGTGACTGTCGATCTAAACATTGTGTTGGGTTCATGGTAGCCTATTGCCTTATTTCCAGGTGAGACTCTTGTCTTAAAGTATGTACATTTAATCAGACATGCAAACAATCCTGATTGCCACGGATTTCATTGATACTTGCCCAACAGATAGAAGTTTGTGGTGCAAGTTAGGCAATTCTCTTCCGTCAATCAAACACAATCAAGACTACTAATTTCTTGAACTGTAATACATGTAACTGTAATAGCCAAATGTTTCAGTTTGAAATCTTTATGAACCTTTTGCATATGAACAGAAAAATGTACTAAGTTCCCTAAAAATCATTTGAGTATGTCTACAGGTGGAATGTGATTACTTGTCAGTATATACATAATAATTATTATGAGAAGACTCATCCAGTGTTTATAAATTAAGAGAAAACATACTGTATGAAAGTTTCTTCGATGAACTCTCAGACTTACCCTCAGACTTTTTCTTTTCAATAGATCCTGACCAAAGACAGTGTGACAGTTGCTGTTGATGCTGTCGTGTACTTCCGAATCTACAATGCAACCATGTCCATCACAAATGTAGAAGATGCCAACCGCTCTACACGTCTTCTTGCTCAGACCACTCTACGGAATGTCTTGGGCACAAAAAATCTCAGTGAGATCTTGACTGAGAGAGACAACATCAGTCATGTCATGCAGGTGAGTAAATTGACCAATTTGTGAAAGAAAAGATTCGCCTTGCCATTAAATACATAATAAATATATGTGATAATAAATTGACTGGTAAATTTGTCTTTTTATTTAGTCGTCACTTGATGAGGCAACTGACCCATGGGGAGTCAAAGTGGAGAGAGTTGAAGTGTAAGGTTTCTTTTAGACATGGCACACTTTTAATTAATAATACACCTCATAGCCAGTACTAGTTGGGTGTTAGTAGTTCTTGGTAGGGTGTCAGTGGTTTGTTGGCAGGGTGTCAATAGGTTGTTGGTAGGGTATCAGTGGGTTGTTGGTAGGGTGTCAGTGGTTTATTGGCAGGGTGTCAATAGGTTGTTGGTAGGGTATCAGTGGGTTGTTGGTAGGGTATCAGTGGGTTGTTAGTAGGGTGCCAGTAGGTTGTTGGTAGGGTGCCAATGGGTTGTTGGTAGGGTGCCAGTGGGTTGTTGGTAGGGTGTCAGTAGGTTGTTGGTAGGGTGTCAGTAGGTTGTTGGTAGGGTGTCAGTAGGTTGTTGGTAGGGTGTCAGTAAAGGGTGTCAGAAAACAAATTATTAGAAATCCATGAACAACTGACAGTTGTATTGTATGTGCGTCGCCAGGCGCGAAAAAATTATATATATAAAAAAAAAAAAACAGTTGCTACAAAATAATATCCTATACCCTATAAACCAATATTGTGGAATGTTAATAACAGTAATCTGTTTACTTAGTAAAAAGTGCAAGAAAGTAAGTTAACTTCTTCATTTTATCTCAAACCCCACAGTAAGGATGTCCGTCTGCCACAACAGTTGCAGAGAGCCATGGCAGCTGAAGCAGAGGCAACTCGTGAGGCCAGAGCAAAGGTTGGTAGATATATGCCTAACATTAATGTTGATAATATTTATCATTATAATTATATTTATTTATTTAATAAATAAATATCCTATTTCATTTCTAGGTTATTGCAGCAGAGGGTGAAATGAATGCTTCTCGCTCTCTCAAAGAGGCTGCAGACATCATTGCAGAAAATGCACAAGCTCTCCAGCTTCGTTACCTCCAGACTCTAACAACCATCTCTGCTGAGAAGAATTCTACCATCATATTCCCTCTGCCTATTGACTTTATCAGTCGTTTTGTACCAGACGGTAAATGAGTTATTCGTTCACAAGCTACACATACTTTGTAGAGGTCCATTCTATATACTGTTCCACTCATATGCCTCATAATTATGCCTAAAATTAAGACGAATATTCCTGTAAAATCAATTTCTTATTATAGCAATTTTTATTTGGGTAATTGACAACAGTACTGTAATACACTCAATGTGGTCTGTCACATATTGTAACAGTAACTCATTCAGCACACTTAGGCACCTTTGATGTGCCAAACCTTCTCAAATGTTCTACAAGTCAGAATCTTTTACACAGATCTTTTCAGATGATTATGGCACAAATTTTGAAGCTTTTCAGACTCATCAAAAGAAGATTTCAAATTGACAACATGTACAGCATTTGAATCTGTCCACTGCTCCAAAGTCATTCCAGAGTCAAACTCCATACTTTCTGGCAAATGAGTGGAGCAGCATATGGAACAGGCTGCTTTGTTATGACAAGTAAAAAATGTGATAAGCAAATAAAGCACTTAGTAAACATGCTTATGTAGTGATCTTAATCATAAAAAATTAATATTAGTTATTCAAACATAAGTTAGATTATGCATAAATGTGAAAGTAGTGATAATTAAAAATACCTTATTTAGTTTGTACAGTATAAGTCAACATTATCTGCTTGTATCATTTCTGATGAAATGCAACTTTGTAGACTTTGAGGACCATGTTTATGTTTTTTTGTATTTCAGATCGATGCCAGGGATATAAATTATCAACTTATTGCTAAAAATGCTTTTAAACCATATCAATGTTTTTCTGCATGTTAAAAAATGGAAAGTTTTCACCAGAATAAGTGAGATGAAAACATTTTAAATAATTCATTCCAAACTGGAAAAAAGTTTAAAATTCTGTCCTCCGAGCACAAACTTCTGGTTGTATCTCCTCAGATATGATTGAGTGATATGATATGATAACATGATATGATAAACAACATTGTTAATATGCACCATTAAGAATTACCTATAATAAGATATGATTAGATGTGAATAATAATTATATAGTCGAGAAGAACTCTTATTATCACACTTCAAGCTCATTAAACTCATTATCACACTTTGAGCTCAGCAAACAAACTTTTCAGCTCTCAGAATGACCGAGCCTAATGGATGCAATGCATCCCCAAGTTCAAATACCTTGACCTGGCTAAGTCCTAGCTATACATGTAGATTTACCAGTCTTGTAATTCCCAAAGCAATCATCTACCTTCTTTCCTAATGCAGTTAACTCCTAGCCATCTAACAATCAAGCTTCTTTCTGATTCTTCTCCTCTTTGTATGATTGCATCTCACATGTTTAATATGTAATATGTTAGTTTGGACTTTATTGTGTTTCTAAAAAGGAATTGGAACTGAAATCGTGACTAGAATATTAGTTCTTAATTCATAGTATGACCTTGAAGTCATTGCATAATAAAGGTTAAAGGAATGTTTCATTTCAATTAGTATTGGAAATCACACAATCTTGAGTACAATTCGGAATTAATAGGTACGAGTAATGTTTTGAAAGTTCTCAAAATAGGACGAGCCTTTAAGCGAGTCCTATTTGAGAGTTTTCAAAACTTTACGAGTAGCTATTGATTCTGAATTGTACGAGAAGATCGTGCGATTTTTTATTTATAATACACCATACAAAATTTCAATTAACGATTGTCGTTGCCATAGCGACTTAATAGGTACTCTGCAGAGTACAATTAACGATTTAATTGTACTCCTCTCGTCCAATCAGAATCGAGTAATTTTGTATAGTGTATTATAAGATGTCTATTAATAACAGCTGACTTATATTAAGTATTATATGCACTACTTACCTCCAATCTGCCTCCAATTCATTTATTCTGTGAAATGTAATTGCAGGCTTTAGTTTTTTAACAAAGACCAAGAGATCATTAAATAAATATAGTTATCTAGTATTTATGGTCTCTTGCAAAAAATTCCCTTGGATCCTTATTAAACTGCAGATAACTTGATCCTTTCTTATTTTACAATGTTATATTGTCATATCTTTTGATATCTTTATAGCCATTGGCAAATAGTGTACTTTACTCTTATCAAGCACTTATTGAAGACTGCTGAACTTATTAGGAAGCTAAACCTCCCTAGGGCATATTAACTTTATTTGATAATGCAGGGTAATTAAGGGATTAAGGCCCAGCTATATATTAAAGCTGCCATAAGATTTTAATTAAATTTAAAAAGCTAAAAATCTTAAAGCTTAAAGTGGCAGTAATTGCAGGGATGGAACATTTTGCCTTTTAAAAAGGGGAGATTTTACTATTTATTTAGCATCGCTAGTCAATTGTAAATTGCTTATTTGAAAAGCTTGAATTAAAATCCAGTTCCAGTACCAATATACTAGCTCACTTATTGATTTGTCATTGACTTTAACATCCCCTAATTCATTTTCTTTCCAGATTCAGTTTAATTTGTCTTAGGCCTTTTGCATCAATCATTCACATGGTACAAAATCAACCATACTACGAGAAATTAAATACACACTAGGACATTTGAAACAAAGCAAGTCATACTTGACTTGAAATCCTTTTGTTTTGGAGGCTGATCATTTAATACTAAAAGGCTTGTTTCTAAGATAACCCAACAAACATATGGAATAATTTTTATCCATTCCATACATTAGTAAGCAGAATCATAATCAGTGAGAGCAAATTTTTATAGAGGCAGTTCTTATGGTAAACATGGCTAGAAAATGTGTTGATAACTCTGAAGCTTTGGCTGAGTGGAACAATGTGAAGTCAACATGCATGATTGCAGACATTTAGCTTTTCTCTTGGAATTTAGCAAGCAGGTCTCTACAATTTATGCTATTGAATCTGGTTAAAATTAGGGGCAAATACCATAAATACATCACTGATTTTTCTCTCTCTCTTTTTCAGCCCAGGGAGGCAGAAAATCAGAGATGACTCTGCTTTAGACAAAAATAATGTTTGAATGTAACCATATACTTCAAGACCTGAGGCTTAAATGACAGTACTAATATTAAACATGCAAATATTATAGTGCATAAATGAATGTAATATCACAGAATTCAGTTTTGGTTGACTGCAACCAGGAGAGCATAACCAGGGGCCAGCTGCATAACACGTAAGATTGGATGTAACTGTTAATGTCAGAAGTTCAGCCCAGTTAGAGTGCAACTGGCCAATATCTGTGAAACAACTACAGGGCTGTCAACTCTCCTGGATAATTCAGCAGTCTCCAGATTTTGGACCGTATCTCCCAGTCTCAGGATTAGAGCACTCTAAAATAGACGCACGGAAAAATGGAATCTATCTGCCTTTTATATAATATTTATCAAAACATTCCAATCAATCAGAGCGCGCGTAAGATTCAATGATGCCATCTAATCACACATGGTTGTTCGACCAATCAGAGCTCACGTAATATGCCAATTATTATATAATAGTAACATCTGACATTAGCAGTTATGTTGACATTACATTTTATGCACGTGCAGCTTATAAATTAGCCTGCGTAGCGGAATGCGGGGAGGGGGAAGAAAGGGGATTATAAATTATGTGATGTGCATGTCTCGATCAGTCTCCCACCCCAGTTATGGTCTCCTGTGCTGTAATGCTGAACATGTCTGCACCCACAGGTAGCCAAGCTTACTGTTGTGTTGATTTACTAGAGATTATAGGGGGCTTTCACCCACCATGTGACACTGGTTGAAAGTCAGCTTACAACCCAAACAAAAATGGCTGAAACTCATTTAGGCAATTATCAAGAGGGGGGGGGGGGGGGGAAATTGGGTCAATTTTCACGCTCAGTGGGGGGGGGGGGGAGGTGGTTGAAAGACAATATTTCAAAAAAGATTGACGCTATTTCAGATAAAATGGCGACGATTTTAGGATTCGAGCGATTATCCGGGAGATTTAGGTTTTTATCCGGGAGACCGGGAGACGAGGCCCAAAATCTGGAGACTCCCGGATTATCCGGGAGGGTTGGCAGCTATGGGTCTTTAATGTTCGAAAGTCCTCCAGGCCCGGGGGGGGGGGGGGGGGGGGGGGGGTGATCATCGTATCTTTTAGGGGTCAAAATCAGGGATCTGGTATCTTCTGGCCTCTTTATAGGGCCTCCAGGCCTATAATCTCCAGTAAATCAACATAAACAGTAAGCTTTAATTGGGCTAGTACTTGTCTTGCTGCATCTCTGATTGGATGAGATATCAATGAAATCAATAAAAATGCCAAGATTAACTGCATGACACTGTATGTCATAATTTTTCACAGTCATACAAAAACTGCACATTATATATAATTGCATCCATTAATGGAAGATATATATACCTCACTCATTTATTATAAATGATCAAATTATAAATAAGACAGTAATAACTGATGTTGACCAGTATAGAGAAGTATATGAGGGGTGACAACACAAAAGGGGTCTTGTCTACTAAGACCCCTTTGATGTACCATCTTTCAGATTTGCCGCTTTAACAGCAATCTTTAGGGTTTTTTTGGTCATTTCTCGGCGAAGATAGGAGAGAGAACAACAACAACAACAACGAAACTCTCAAAAGAGGGGGGGGGGGGCAGAGAGAAAAGAAAGAAAAATGAACAGAAAAACTGCAGAGCGCGCTTGGGTGAGAGAGAAGGTAAGAAGGAAAAACAAAACAGAAAACAAAGACAATAGTTCGGATTTCTTTTGCCAATTAGTGGGAACCAAAAACAAACTTAAAAAAAGAAATAACTAACAAATGAGAAAGAGAAAAGAAAGAAAAACAGAAAAAATGTGTTTGTGAAACAGAAAAAGAGAGAAGAAAAAGAAAAAAAAAAACGGGAAAGAGAAACAATAGTTGTCAAGGTAACTGTCAATTTGGTGCTGTTCTAGAAGACTGAAGGCTCACTTATCCAGTGACGCCTGACGAATTCTAGGGTTTACGTTCGGTGAGCGTACTGATCGTGGCCTGAATTCAGCTTCTAAGTGCTTTTTCGAGTCATTTTGTAGCACAGAAGTCGCTTGACTTGCATCATCAAGCAAGAAAAGACGACGGAGACAATCTCCTGGAAGAACTCAGGAGTGGGAAGCGACTTTACGAAGAAAGAGTCACAGTAATTACGGCGACAAGGTTCAACTGTGATCTCCGGAGTATTGAGGCTTCTCTGGTCGTTCTGTGATGCATTCCCCAAGCCAACAAGGTTTGAACTGTAAAGAAGGCAATCGGTGCCGTCTGGGGCCTGTTAGCGAGGGGGGCTCGGCACTTCTAAGAAATTTCTAAGACTAAGAGTAGGGGATGGGTGCTGTCCAAATTTTTCATGGATGCCCATAATCCTTTTCTTCCGCTGTATCTGATCCAGCGGAAGAAATGCATTATGGGATGCATGTTTGGACGCGTACAGTGTTTTTCCTTGGACCAGCTATGGTTGTAGCGCTGAGAATGCCAAAACGGGGTCGACTTGCGCACCGTGCGTTACAGCCTATCTTATGGTCAGCCTTTAAGACCCCTTTTGTGTTGTCACTCCTCATATACTTGCTTTGGAAAAAGTATGCACTAACTACATGTTCATCAGCTTACATATATATCAATAAGTGAAAGTGTAATCAGAATTAAATCTTTCAAATTGTCATATTTTGATTTATCTGTTCCTGGCTCAAGACTATTATGTACTGTGTTATTATGTGTGGATTTGCAGGCTAAAGCTAGTTAATATGCATGAGCCAGCCAAGCTTATAACGTCTGTCACTAAGGGTGCTTTCCATTTGTCAAAAACAAAAACAAATTAAAACGGTTCGTGTTTCTGGAATGCTTTCTGGTGAAATTTTAGTGAAATTGGTTCTGAACCAAAGTCTCAAAATTTTGGTCAAATCTCACAGGTCTCAAATGACTAAAAGACATCTAGCTCTTTTCTTCTTCTTTTCTTTTTCTTCTTCTTTATTTATTTTTGTTTTTGTTTTGTTTTTTCCTTTTTTCAAAGCATAAACTGTCTCAAATTTTGAAAACAAAGGGTTAATCTGAGTGCAAAACATCTTGTACTTGCAAGAAAAACACTTGTCTCAGTCAGTCTTGCAAAATCTTGCCATAACCATATATTTGATGTCCCTATAAAAGCATGACATTGTCGTCCCAGCTAGGTACAGTAAAATCGAGTCTAAATAAGTGTGCATGTGATCATGATATTGCAGTACATGAATTACCAGATGTATAAAGCTCAATATTAAATTGCATTGCAAATTATATTTGTTTAGTTTGAAATATTTGGTTAACCAGGACCTGGGGGATCATCTTCCTCATTCCACCTACCGGCGTGTCCAATTTTGCTTGGACAATATACAACAGGAACCCCAATACCCCCCAATACAGATGTTTGTCCATATTTAGAGCTCATAAAACAATACCATAAGTTACTCTTCAGACTGGAAAAAAAATTACGTAAATAATCTCCAAAGACCTTATAGTTTTTCATAAAAAGTTAAAAAACTGGGAAAAAATAGGTGTCATAGGGACTTTAAAATCCTGTGAATAATTTCACAGCATTTTCATAGTTTTTATACTATTTTTAATTAATGGTATTTTAAGTGAAACTTTCATTTTGGGGGACATGTATGGGGTGGTATGTCAAGATCACCCCTGAGCCTGCTCATATCATTGCATCATTATATTTCAATCACTGACACCCTTTAATTTGGAGCATACAATTTTGTACTGCAGCCTAGAATGATTGATCCACAATATAAAAGCTGATCAGAAACTGTCTGGAATTCAGGCCAAAGCTGAGTCATAATGGTTGATCTCCTTTAATGCACACCACCACAAACAAAGTGAGTTTCCTTCCACTGAATATATTATCAGTGCACCACGACTGCAAGGTTACCATGGTTACCACCTTGTTGCCAAGATCAGGTGTATCCATGGCACCCAAACTCATCATTGCTGATGAATTTATAATTAAAAGTAACTTGATACAACTGTTGTTATTAACGTTACTATGAATATCACTGCAGAAATGGTTCTTAAATACCAAAAAAAACATGTCTTGGCCACACTTGTTTGTCTGCATTCCATTTTTGCATGTGTCAGCATCCTTTTACTGTTAGGCAAAGGGATATTGATGTGTACAAAGGAATGCAGATCAAAAAGTTGAAGTTTTTAGTGCAAGACCGAATTGTGAGATGTGCTTGGGACGTTTTTTGTGCCATGAAAAACAACTTCCATGATAGTACTTTATAACATTGGCCCAGCAATACAAATTATACTGACAATTATTGTGTGCAAAACTTGTTTATTTTAACATAATCTTAATAATTTTATATGCTACATAAAAACTCCTACAAACCTCTTTACAAAAATCAAAACATCACAAGGTAATGTATAAACACTTCAAAAGATAATCAGCAACTATGTCATTGGAGATTGAGAGATGTAGTTTTGGATCTAATTTAGATTTTGTAATTTCTGAATGACAGATAAACCATTGTTTTTAATGACTGACTTCTCTATAACCAATGACTAGTGGCATACATGTAGCTACTGTATATGCACATGTACACTGGAAGCTGCGAAAATGACTAAGTCTACTTATTGATTCACTAGTGCATCACGCTTTAAAATCTAAATGAATATAATGCATACCTCAGAAAAATCCTACCTCCAGTTCCACAAAGGGTGGATAGCACTATCTGCTGAATAAATCCCTATCCTGTGGATAAAATGATGGCATTGCCCAACAAATTTATCTGCTGGATGTGAATTTATCTAATGGATAGCACTACCCATTCTTTGTGAAACTAGTGCCTGGCTATAATGCCCCTGTAATGTATCAAGACCTAGAATATTCTGTTGCGTCTGTTGGGTCCAACATAAAACCCAACAAGAACCTCATACCCCTAAATGGCGACTGGTATAAAATGATTGCATCCATCTACAGTTAAGTCTCATTTGCATCTAATGCTACACTTGATTAAAGGTGCAGTAATACAAGCAACAAAATCATGCAACTTGTCACACAACATTGCGGCATTGTTGTAGAGCAAATGTTTCTTGTATTACTGCCCCATGCGCAACTTGTCACAACAAAAATCCATTTTGCAGATTGTGAAAATTTGTTGCACAAAGTAGGAACAATTTCTATTTTTTGCAACAAGTATAGTCAGAACCTGCAACATCAATTTTTGTTGTGTGACAAGTTGTGTGCAAGGTGGTATTACAAGAAACAAAATCTACAACTAACAACAACACAACACAACATTGCATGACAAGTTGCATGATTTTGCTCATATTTGCTCATATTACCCTACCTTTAACTGATTTAGCATAGCAGTGATGATGACAATGAAACCCAATAACTATTTCATAATATAAATAGATTCCATAATTTTCCCACGTGTTTGTACTCTTATGTGAACAAAAAGTACACTACTGGGAAATAACTCATCCTGTGTATCATATATCATATATGGTTCTCAACCCATCTAATAATATAATATCACATATATCAAGCAGGATAATATATTTAACATACTGGTAAATCATAATGATTATAATTATATAATATATAAATAAATTTCATCATATGGTAATAACTTCATACTAGGATCGACTCAACTGAAAATCATTGTGGTGGGGGCCGGTTCCCTATTCAAAGAATAGGTAAATTATAAATTAAATCAACATTCATAAATCATACAATGATCAAATTCATTTTTCCTCAATATAAATGCTGCATAAAAAAAGTTTAATCTTGTTTCATAGAGTGGTTTTCGTATGAGTGGGAACACTGTACGGTTACGATACGATACAGTTACAGCAGGAATTTCGAATGTTTTCATAGAAACTATGATACTGGTACAGTTATGATACGGTATGGTAAGTTTCCCACTCATACGAAAATGACTCTAGCGAGACATCTAATCATACAGTCGTGCAGTGTGCAGTGAACTCTTCAGTACACACCCATGTAAGGACACCACAATAAATTATTTTTGTGTTGCATGCAAGTTGCAGAGAGCAACTACTGCACAGAGGTGGATAATAACCTCCCCAGACAAGAGTTTGCTTGAGTTAAAAAAATGTCCATTTTAGAGTGAGTTCACTATTATCATATTAAGCATTTTATACTTATTTAAGTATAAAATATCCGTGAAACAAAATCTAATAGTCAGTGTCTAATAGTCTAATCAAAACAAAAGAAAACAAAGGAAATAGTGTCTACTAATGTCTGTTAAACTAATACCTATTTCACGGATTAAGTGCCATCACTCTATATATCTCTTCCATAAAAGTTTGTCAGAGTCAAAGGCGATAGGAAATAGGACATAGATTGCCCCTACTCTGAAGAACCAAGATTGAGTAAAAATAAGCTCTTGTTTTTTCTATTTGTTTTGCTTAGAACTTTAGATATAATTATCTGAGTACTATAATTTATGGGTAAAAACAAATAGGACACCCTAACTATGAGTCATGGAATGACCCAGCCTGATCATTGCCTATTGCCTTTGGCTCTGACAACCTTTTTGAAGTAGGTATATACACCCCAGTATCTATTTCTAAAGATGTTTTGGTGCTCAAAGGCCTACCACTTAAATGGTGTACACTGGAATGAAACTAATTGGTCTTCAATAGTATGAAACAGGTACATTCCATGTCCAAAAGTACAAGAAATGTATGTAAACTACAGTCTTGAACTGAAACTTTTTTCATAGTCCTTGGTTGTGCAATAATATTGCAATATGAGCTACAGTTATATAATCTTTTGTACCACAATATATAGTGACATAGCTGACACAACTAAATAATTTATCATCATAAAACATAATGTATAATAATTAGTGAGAGTATTTAAATCCAAACACAATAAAACAATGATGTAATTGATTCTCTGATCAAATTCTACGTGCTCTTCTCAGTTGTTATTCTAAGAACTTGCTGGATCACTACAAGTGTACTATGTGATGAGTGGAGACTTGGCCTAAGTGACCTTAGTGAATTCCCCTTTGGAATATTTGAAAGAACTTTAAAGAGTTCTAATTAATGCAGACTTAAAGAGAACTTAGAAATTGACCAGGTATCACTTATGCGGTTCTTGCAGGAACCCACCCTGTATACAACTTGCTTACATGAGAGCTGTGTTGTTTCATTTTACTGGCCATATACATTGTACTCTTGGAATGCAAGCATTCCGTGGAAAATAGATTGGCAAAGGAGTAGGAGACATGTTGGTGGTCTCAATAAAAGAAAATCAAGATCAAAACCACCAACTAATGTCTGCCATGTCTTTTATTCAATTGAGAATGACTGCAAACCAAGAATAGAGTGCATGCTCAATCTACATTATTATAAGCAAATCTCATAAATTTTGAAATGACTCAGAAATCCATGCAAAAACAATACAAGCAGTCTCTATGAATTTCAAAGAAGAGTTTGGATTTTTGTGATGTGTCTTTACACTGTTCTTACATAGACCTCCATTAACTCAAAATTCAAGTTCATTATAATCAATTCTCATGGAAGAAATAAAATATTTTCTTGAGAATCAAGGATACTCCGATACAGCTGCAGTTAAAATAAGCATGATACAAAGTTTATGGCTGTATTAGAAGTGTCTCAGACAACTGCTTATTTACCATCAGGGACGAAGCGGCTGATAAAATCAACAGGCAGAGGGAAGATAATTGTAGAGTTCTTCTCAGCAGAGATGGTTGTTAAGGTCTGAAGGTAGCGCAGCTGAAGAGCTTGTGAATTCTCTGCAATAATGTCAGCAGCTTCTTTGAGTGATCGTGAGGCATTCATTTCACCATCAGCAGCAATGACCTACACAAAAGTATACCACAGTTAATTTTGGATTTCCATGCTAAAAAGTTATTTGAATACGATTGGTTGGTAGAAGTCCAGATTACAGACCTTTGCTCTGGCTTCTCTTGTAGCTTCTGCTTCTGCTGCCATGGCTCTCTGGAGCTGTTGTGGCAAGCGTACATCTTTACTGTACCAAGAAGAGTAAAAAGAAAAAATCTTCATTTATCCTGACAGCTGGTGATTTTATCTTGCTCATCCCTCATTTTTTCATCCCATTCCATCTGTTCATCTCTCTAAATATTCATCCATCTGTTTATCCCCATTGTTATCCTACTTACACTTCAACTCTCTCAACCTTCACGCCCCATGGATCAGTAGCCTCATCTAGGGATGACTAAAGACAGATAAATTCAGATTAAACTATTACAATTAATATTAAATAAATAATTAAAAAAATATTGTCAGTCAACTTATCAGGAAACTTTCTGAGTGCATGGTGACCCTACAGTCCATTGCCCTAATAAAGCAGAGAAAAGATTCTCTAGCCTCAGTAAGATTCAAACTAACGACCCCTGGATTTGTATACCAGTGCTCTACCAACTAAGCTATGAGGTCAACTGTCTTTTCATGAGACAGTTGTTGTTACGTTAGCATACAAATCCTGGGGTTGTGGGTTTGATTCAGTATTAGAGTAGATTTCGTATGACTGTGAAAACTGCACCACACGGTCACGGCACAGTTACGGCAGGAATTTCAAATGTTTTTATAGACATCATGGCACTGACATGGTCACGGCACAGCCACGGCACGGCGCGGTCCATTTCACACTCATACGAAATCTGCTCTATGTGGTCTTTCATCACATTTGTTCCAATATTCTTTGCACAGATATGATTATGCAGAGGATTTAAATGTACCGTAATTCTTAAATTAATGTACAAAAACAGTGATTGCACTATATGCAATCCTAACGTATCCAAGCAAACCTGTATCATGTGGCTAATCCTTATAATTAGAAACTGGCACTAACCTGCATGACGTGGCTAATGTTATCCCTCTCAGTTAGAATCTCACTTAGACTCTTAGTCCCCAACACATTCCTGAGAGTTGTCTGAGCCAACAGACGGGTGGAACGGTTGGCATTCTCAACATTAGTGATAGACATGGTTGCATTGTAAATTCTAAAGTAGACGACAGCATCCACAGCGACAGTCACACTGTCTCTTGTCAGAATCTGAAAACAAGAATAATACATCACACGTTGTTGATGTATAAAGCATCTATGTCATATATAACCTACTCATATACTGTATAATCTCATTATCATCATCATCACCATCATCATCATCAGTTCAGCCTCCAGGCTCCACCTGAGCCCTTCATACATGCAACCAGCTGTATGGTGTCCTCGGCCTCACAGTCATCTCTTTTTAATATTATTCAATAATTTTATATCAATATGGGTGGTTGTGCACATAGCACAACACACAATCATGTACTAGTTGGCTTGCTGTAAGTCATTGATGCCTATAGCAAGGCCACGAAGTCCAAGCCTTCTAAATACTATTTTTTGCAATCTCTTGACTATACAGTATTGCACTTATGTTGTAAACCCAAGACTAATGCATATTAAAATGTTCATTACCTCTTGAGGTGGGACATCAAAGGACACAACCCTGAGGTCCACTTTTCTGTAGGTGTCAATACAGGGAAGGATGAAGAATATACCTGAACAACAAATTATATTCATTTGAAAAAATGAAAGTTTTAGAGCAAAGGTAGATACCAAAACAATATTATAACCAGCACAATCAAATAAATCAATCAATTTATTGTAGAGTGATTGTACTTAATCCGTGAAATTGTACTAGCTAAATAATGTTAAATAGCACTATTAAACAATGGAAAACAAAGCATTTTTTGCTATTTAGTACTGTTTAGATATTGTACTTTTTCACAGGATAAGTGCGATCACTCTAAGTTCAAAGTTTATGACAATTACCTGGACCCTTTGCTCCACCAGGAAGTAGTCGTCCAAGTCTAAAGATAACAGCTCTTTCATACTCTTGTACAATCTAGTAAACAAAAGTATTGCATGTAAATAAATAAAGACAAGACAAAATTCTAATAGAACTTAATAAATCAGAAACAAGTCTGAGTTAGATAATTTAAATTTTAAATACTAGGAAATCACTGCTAGAGTGTACGCACTTAATCCGCGAAACATAAATAGTATAAAATAGTACTAAATTATGGTAATTCCTTTGTTTCCTATTGTCTAATCAACACTACATAGTAGTAATTAGTAGTATTTGTTTCACGGATTAAGTGCATGCACTCTACCTAACTACAGTATTTTTCCGCTCAGCACAATAATTGGGGTATCAATGAAAATGACTTAATAAGTGACTTTTTGGTTATTTTTTCAAATTTTCTCAAATGGTCCAAAATGATATTACTGCACTGTCCCATGGTAAAATATCAACATTGCACAAAACATCACTTAGGCCGTTTTCATCAGTATCCCTTCAATTATTACCTTGAGGCAAAAGCACAGAGACAGTGGTAGAGTGCAAATGAAAATGATTAAAGACAGGCCAGTCAGTACATAATAGCACACACCACGGTCAGGCTCCTCCTCTGAAATGAAGATTAATTTACACTAGAATTAAGAATTCAAATTTGTTATAATTTTATAGTTTTATTTTTATTTGTTTGTTTGATTGTTTGTTTGACTGTTTTTGTGTGTGTGTGTGTGTGTGGTTTTTTTTACTATTTTTTGTTTGTTTTGTCTTTGTTTTTAAAAGCATACCATAATAATAATTATAATAACTTTATTTCTGTGTCAAATAATATAGCAGCTGCCCACTAAGTAAGGACACCTATCTAAAACTAAAAGTTAAAAAAAAGTAAAAAAACAACAACGAAATACACAATGAACACTGTTTGTAAAATTAATGATAAGACCACACAGAGTTTGTGATTATTTGGAAAAATATTATCAGGTAATATTTTTTAAATTATATTTATTTTATATTAAAAAAAAAATTGTTAAATACAAGCTACAAGCCTTTTAGGCAGTGCCTAGCTACATTTTTTTAAATATATTTGCAAGCTTTTGTTGTGTTGAGCCATCAGTAGCAGCAAGTGTTGTATGTAGCTATTACTACAACAGGTTCAAATTTCAAAACATTCAATAGTCAATAGTACAGATAAGCCTCCCATAATAAGAGACTACTCTCAGGACCAGAAATCAGTGTCTCGCTGACAAAAGGTTTCTGCTTATAGTGAGGTTAAAAATGTACAAGTGTGTATATAGAGTTTATCAGGAGAAGGGACCAATAGTTGATGTCTGCTTATGGAAGGTGTTGACTTACAGGACCTGCAGGTGTATCCATGGATATACAATTATAATGAAAAATTAGATCATGAGATTTTTTAATAATGCAGTACCTTTAATGAAATTCATGGAACTTAATAGTACTCATTATACAGAGAAATAAATTGAATTTCTCTCAACCAATTAGAGACACGAAATTTATGAATGCTAAGCAAAATATTAACCCCCCATTACTGTTTTTTAATAAATCAATGACAACATGTCTGTTATCACCTGCAATCATAGTGCAAAACACAAGTCTAAAGTAAACATGTTTTTATTAAAGAAAAGTAAAAGTTAGTCACACAGACAGTCCATGATATTGTCTCTCACTGTGAACTGTTTCCAAAACAAACATTAATATTTTGGATGTTGGCATAATATTTTCAAACAGACAGACCAATAAATTTAAGGATTCATAAACTCTACTTAGTAAGTCAATTTCTTTCCTTTCAAAGCCATAAAGACAGTGTTTATATCAAGTACACCTAGTCATGTAGATGAGCAACCTTTCAATCAAATCTTTTGTGAATTTTTGAAAGTCACATGATTATGTTTAACTCAATCTGAACAAAATTAATGTCTGCTCAGAAAAAAATGTATGTTTCATCAAGTAAATATTATTTTAAACTTGAAGCTATTTAATTACAGTCTTGATAAAACATTCCCCATTTATTTCAATTTCTTTCTGAATGACAATTAAATTCATAAAATTAATGTTTTCTGGATGTTTTCTTGGACCACTGGTCCATAAATGTTATAATTATGCAAACTTTCTCTTCCTAGCTCTTTCTCTACATCTAATAAAATTAATGACTTTGAGTTCATTCAATCAAGCAAAAACACAGCAAATATCTTGAAAATCTCTCCCACTTGATCTTCATATTTCTTCATTACAAATAAAATTTAATTTAATTAATGGCAGTTTGTTGTTATTTAAAGGTTTATAGAGAAGTTCACCAACACAATTCTGAGCCACTTTGAACATTATTGTTACATACAGGATAGAAATGCTAGCTATTTTGGCTGGTTTGTCCAACCAGACAAGGCTAATTGAGTTGGACAAGCAAGGAAAAAAAGAAAGGAATGATCATTTAAAAGAAAACCTGATCAGCATAGCATCAAAATTTATGTTATAACAAATCTGTGTACACATGATCTCAGCCTTAAAAATGGTGCATGTATGACAATCGATGTTGTAGCATGTTTCTAGACAGTTTAAACATCAAAAAAATATGTGTTTTCAATTAGCCTGGCCCATCAATATATGGATGGTTTGAGTACCTGAAATCCCACTTAGAGCTAAATCCAGGATTACAACTTAAGAAAACCATTTATTATAATCCAGGATAAAGACTAATTAAAACACCCTTTTTAGAAGCAAATCTTAAAAACTTTACCAATATGTTGCCATTATTTTTTGCAACAACATACATACAGGACATCTTACATCACGTAAATTCACACTAACTTTTTATGTACTTAGTGGAACCATTGTTTTAATAGCTACCAAGAATGATAGCTACACTAATGTAGTTAAATGACACGAGTTTAAACGTTTTATAGAAGTGACCCCTAAAAAACTGTATGGTTACCCAAGTACTGATCCAAGCCAGAGCCATTTCACTTTGAGATGGAATTACGATAAAAGGTTCACAATCAATAAAATATTTAAAACACCATTACAGGCAATAACACTGCCAAAAATAAAAAAAACAGTTGTCCAGTTCCAAGATAATATGCTTCACCTGTCTAGAACATACAAAAGCTATGTGCATAATGCTCTTAAAACGTTGTCTTGTTGAACTTTATGTGCTTCGTAGCTTTGTATCCTGGTTCCTTTGTATGTGTTGCAGGTTTCAGTTAGAATTAATTTCAACCAGTAGAAATTGATTTCCACTAGTCAAATTTTATTTCAACTGGTTGAAATTAATTTCAACTAGATAGAAATTAAATTTAATTTCTACTGGTTGAAATTAATTCCAACCAGTTGGAATGAGCATTCCAGGACCTTGGGGTTAGGGTTAGTATTAGGGAAGACTATGTAGGAATAACTCCCAAGTACCTTGGGGTTAGGTTTAGGGTTAGTATTAGGGAAGACTATGTAGGAATAACTCCCAAGTACCTTGGGGTTAGGTTTAGGGTTAGTACTGGGGAAGACTATGTAGGAATAACTCCCAAGTACCTTGGGGTTAGGTTTAGGGTTAGTATTAGGGACGACTATGTAGGAATAACTCCCAAGTACCTTGGGGTTAGGTTTAGGGTTAGTATTGGGGAAGACTATGTAGGAATAACTCCCAAGTACCTTGGGGTTAGGTTTAGGGTTAGTATTGGGGAAGACTATGTAGGAATCAACAATCCAGTGCTGTGTATGTAATAAAATAATAAAAGTGAAATTATTTGGACTTTTGTGTCTTTGAATGAATTGTCTTTATTGATCATTTATAAGGTAAATCATTTATCCTACTGTGCAAGAGCCATTTTACATGCTGCAGTGAATGTGATTTCTTTGCTAGTGTCAAGTTCAATTCTGACATTGTCAATTTTTTCAAGGCGGTTTGGAGATATCAATGTTTTAATGATACCAAATTTTGTCACCACTTTGGCATATCTATTTTCAATGGCAAATATTTTTCCAAGTAGAACATTTGGATGCATTGGTGTCTTATCGACTTTATCAATTTTGATTCTTACAAAATTATTGACTTGGAACTTATTTGGATTTTGACTTTTTCTTTTCATTGTTTCATTATATTTTTGTTGCCTCACTTTAACTGCTTTGTGTGGTTTTTGAGTTTCTTTTGGCCTTTTTCTTTTTTGGGATTTTTCTCCTTGATCTGATGGATTTGCACTTTCTTCTATGTCACTTTCATCTTCTTCTTGACTTTCTTTCTCACTTTCATCTTCTGAGCTTTCTTCTTCCTCACTTTCATCTCTTTGACTTTCTTCTTCCTCACTTCCATCTTCTTCTTGACTTTCATTCTCACTTCCATCTTCTTCTTGACTTTCATTCTCACTTTCATCTTCTTCTTGACTTTCTTCTTCCTCACTTTCATCTTCTTCTTGACTTTCTTCTTCCTCACTTTCATCTCCTTCTTGACTTTTATTCCCACTATGATCTTCCTGACTTTCTCTTTCTTCTCCACTTTTTTTAAGTCTTTCTTTCCATGGTGGTATTCCAAATACCAGGCTGTAAGGACTTTCACCTACTGCACGGTGCACAACGATATTTTTCTTGTAAGCAGCCTCATCTAGTCTTTTGCACCAATTATTCGCCTTTTCTTTTTTCTCTTTTATAATATTCCGCAAATTCTGCTTGATAGTCTGGTTATTTCGTTCTACTAAGCCTTGTGTTGATGGCTTTCTCGGTGCACCAAAGGCTTGTTTGATATTGTTCTCCTTACAGAAGCGAGCAACTTTTCTATTCTTGAATTCTTTGCCATTATCACTTTGCAATTTTTTTGGATAGCCAAACTGCCAACATAGTTTTTGTAGACATATCAATACGTCTTCTGCTTGTTTGGAATGAATCGCATAAAGCCACGAGTACTTGGTGAAATGATCGATGATGTGAACGATCCACTTATGCTGTACACTGCACTGACATGGAAGTTTCCTCAGATCCATGAGATCAATTTGTATATGGGCCAGGAACTTGTTAGTCATAATTGGCTTGACAACTTGTGTCCTCTGATGATTTGTTATAGATCGTTGTTCCTGGTGAATTGGGCAAAGTGACACAAAGAGTTGCACAATCGCCTGTGAAATTTCTGCATATTGACCACGAACATAACTTAGTGTTTTGTCTCTCCCACGGTGTGCTGTGGCTGAGTGGCTTTGACAAAGTACTTTGTGGAGATTCTTTTTCGGTATTATAAGTTTGTTGTCCTTGTTGACGATCTTGCCAGACAATCTTTCAACTCTCCATCCTTTTCTCTTGAGAGCAGCTTTTTCGTTATTTGATAGCTCTTGATTGCCATTATCTGACTGCAGCCAATTTTTGGCTCTTTCGTAGAACTCATCCTCAATATAAATTGAAATTTTGCTTGCATTATGTTTTGTAGACGCTTTCTTCTTATCCAATTCTTCGTAGAATATTCCCTTCGCCACACACAAATGGAACGCCATCTTGAAATATGAATCTATGCGCATGCGCAAATTTTAATATATGAATGACGTAACCGATTTGAGTATTCAATGAATAAATAAAAAATTCATGAAGGTTTTTCCATCGAATCCATCGTGGTCTAGTGGTAAAGCAATGGTTTGGTAAACGAAAGGTTAGGAGTTCAAATCCCAGGTAGGACATGATAAAAATGCTAATTAATTTAGACAGGAAGTGAGGTAGACAGGAAGTGAAGTTGACAGTATGGGAATAGGAGGATGGTTGGGTTAGGAGAAATGGAAGGGAGGGTGGAGTGAGTAGGATGTCAAGGGAGGGGCTGGTGAGTAGGATATCAAGGGAGGGGTGGGTGAGTGGACACCAAGGGAGGGGTGGGGGAAATGTTTGAGTTCTTTTTAAGAATCCCCTAAAAAATCCAAGCCCCTGTTTTTTAATGAGTCCCCAAAAAAGAATAAATCCCTTTTTAGAATGCTTGCAATCCAAATAAACTAGTTAAAATTGAACTGAACTAGTTAAATTTGATTTCATCCAGTTGAAATTAATTCTAACTAAAATTTGAATATTAACTACAACATATGCAACAACAGGCTGCAGCAAGTGAGGTATATTTCAGAAGTCAACCATATGCATTGTCAGCATATTACTGTACGACTACTCCAACCAAGGTCATCCAAACAAATTTTCATGCAAATTATCCAATCACAGCTGAGTATAGAGTGATAGCACTTAATCCGTGAAACAAAATCTAATACCGGTAGTCAGTGTCTAAAAGTCTAATCAAAACAAAAGAAAACAATGGAAATAGTGTCTATACTAATATCTGTTAGACTATCTATTTCACGGATTAAGTGCCATCACTCTATCTCAACAAAAGAACTAAGTCAGTCTACAAATTTTCAATATTTTGCTTAAAATGCATATAACAATATTTGCTGTATATGTAGACAAAATACATCAAGATTAATCAAGAAGCATCTTAGACTGTAGAAACTCACTGTAATTCTGTTTTTCAGTGTCAACAAAGTGCATCGAAATTTTGTTTTAAAATTTACTGCTAACAGCGTGGCCTTGGTTTAGCCTGAGTATCAGGCCCTCTGGGGCGGGGAGGGGGAGGGGAGGGGGAGGGAGAGGGAAAGGGGACTGGGGAGAGGGGAAAGGGAAAAGGAGGGCCTGACACAAACACATATCAGGAGCTGTGTTCATCGGCCATATTTTGGCCGAAATCCTGATTGGTCAAGAGAACAATAGGTCGCAAACCGGATGTTAACAGACTTGTTCTGAAAGATCAATCCGCCATCTTGAAGTCTTTCTCTCATGATTCGACTTTTAGATTTTAGCTGTAATCATTAATGAGTATTTCTGTAAAAGAAGAAGAGTTTGATTTAGCTTTTCGAACAGCCCTAGACTTTTTTCCGGGCATAAATCCCAAGAAAGAACAGATAGAATGTGTCAAAAGTTTGGTCGTTGACCGACAAGACGTACTTGGCGTCCTCCCAACTGGCTACGGGAAAAGCTTCATCTATCAAATTGTGCCCAAGATTTATTCTAACTCATGGAAAGCGAAGCACAATGAAGATAAAGTGTTCAAAGTTATTGTGGTCAACCCGCTTGAACTGATCTTTGAGGACAGGACGGTACTATCTTTCGCAGGCTTCAATTGTTTTGCTGTCGGAGTTTTTCTGGTTGGTGTCCTAAAGAAGTAACTCTCTTCGTTTTTCTCTCCGGAGTCTTTGCTGTGGATCTCGAGTTGAGTGCATCTTTTATTTCTTTATAAGCCTTGCAGCAATTGAAGATCTTCGGGCACACGGCCTACAAAGTTTACCAGTTTGGTCTTGTGTTTTGATCACACTTATTCCGACGGCTAGCAAAACATCTAATAATATTATATGTTCACCAAATGAAGAGCAAAATTCTTTGTTTGTTGAGGCAGAACAGAGGTACAGTGGATCCTGCTTTTACTCCATAATTTACTTTTATGTTTACTTTGCAAAGATGGCAAATCAAAAAAGTCCATCCGAAGTTGACGGCATGTTCGCTACTGGCCTGAGTACGCGGCTACTTACAATTGTATAGGTTGCAAGAGCTAGTTTAACCCCTAGGGTTGTTCTCTGTCAACCTCCACAATTTTTTTTTGTAAAATATTATATTATTGTATTAAATGTAGAGTGTGGAAATAAAGAAGCTTTGAACCTTTGAACCTACATGTCAAAACAATGCGAACCGGAAACGATTTTAATTGGCTGATATTTATTGTCACGCGTCACGAATTCCAAGGGGGCGGAACGGCTCACGATATACGATTGTGTCAGGCCCTCTTTTCCTTTCCCTTCCCTCCCCCTCCCCTCCCCCTCCCCACCCCAGAGGGCCTGATACTCAGGCTACCTTGGTTGGAGTAGTGACACAAAATGTAAAATACATGTAGTATTTGATTTCCTGGTAGAGTACACGCACTTAATCCGTGAAACATAAATAGTACAAAATAGTGCTAAATTATGGTAATTCCTTTGTTTCCTGTTGTCTAATCAACACTATTTACTACTAATTAGTAGTGTTTGTTTCACGGATTAAGTGCATGCACTCTAGCATAAATCATAATATAATAATTATTATTGCTGCGAGCGAAGCGAGTAGCCTCCTATTCGGAACACAGTGTAATCTGTGGATGTCACTAGACGAACATGCGATACATACGATCAGCGATTCAAGTCCATACCGTATCGAGAGTCGATTCAAGGATGTCACTAGACGAACATGCGATACATACGATCAGCGGTTCAAGTCCATACCGTATCGAGAGTCGATTCAAGGATGTCACTAGACGAGCACGCGATACATTCGATCAGCGGTACAAAATTTTTGCATGAATAGCTGTTGACAGACAAATTAAAGGTCTTTACTACTGCGGCTTGTTGAACTACAGGCAACCAGTGTACGGTTCGAGGTGCGTCTTGTTAAAAAGTTTATTAACGACAACATGTCAATCGCTCTTACTGTAGCGACAGCTAATCTAAATGTCCTTTTTAAGCCAATTTTGGGCTCCCTTTTACATGGGCATGAGTGAACGCACGAGTGCGTCTAGTTCAATATTGAAGGTCAACTAGCAGTGTTCGTCACACAACGCACAGGAGATAAACAAGAAACATTTGATATATCAGACAAAGCGGTGTACTTTCGTAAGTTTTAGGGGAACAGTTCTGCTAACGTGGATACACCAGCTGTTTTTTGCTCGCAGCATTTCACTTTCTATTAGAAATAGCTAGTTGTATTAATATTAACACACACGAATCTTCATGTGTGTTATCAGAGCCACATTGTGAGAGCATGAATTTAATAATCCTAAGACAAAAAAATATTAAATTATGGAGAGAAATTAAAAACCTATTTTGTAACAAAACATTGCCCCATATTTAACTGAAACTGCAAAATACAAAGTCTTTAAAATTAAAATTGGCGGAAGAAGAAATAAGATATTTCAAAGATAATTTATTTGATTTAAGCACTATTAAATTTAAGTTACAGAAAAATAATGGGAAAAAATGTAGAGTGCTTTTAGTCTCACAGTTGAATAGTAAATTTAGTAAATTTAGTTATTTAGGTGACGGACGTCACCTAAAATAGTAAAAGCCCGCCAAAGCAACAGTCAAGCAAATCAGGGGGAGTCCACTAATCAATGAGCGAACATATTTACAAATAGAATGCACAAACAAAGCATTCTACCTTACTAGTAACACTCCCCCCAGAAGAAACAAACTGTTTTCACGTGAATTCAAATTTAGTTGACAACTATTCAACAGTGAGAGCACTCTAAGAAGAAAATAGCTGCAAAGAAAATATTTTGAAAAAGGGGAATAAGGAAGATAAAGAAATATTTCGTGAAGTGATTTCACAACAAAAAATTATTCACAATACATGCCTATTGTTCGGAAATACAAATAAAAAAGTTAATAAGTTCACAACAACTACAGTTTATTGACATCAAGGTGTTTTTTTGACAGCTTTTTCATATTTTGAAACCTTGACTAATGATCCCCAAAAAATGGTGAACTTGTGTATTAGAAAAAGTGCTTTTATACGCTTTAGAGATCGTGATTTTTTTATTAAAATTTCCATGATTTTAAATGTAGGGCAGTTCATTCATTAATATTGATATCGGAGACGAGAGGCTTCAATGGTTATTATCAAACAACACGAAGCGAGGCAATGTGTTGGAAACCGAAATACAACAACCTCAAATAAACATCGCATTTTGAAAGCAGAAATAAACAATCATTTCATGATTTCGCTTACAAATGCAAAGGTGAGCAACTGAAAATTACTTCTACGTTAAATCAGGGATCATGTAAATAAATATAAACGCTGAAAATCCTTTTAGAGCTAAAATAATGATCTCACAAAGACCGACGAACATCTCGCGATCGACTCGTTCATTTCTGTTTACAGTCTTCCTGAGATCAAGACAAACATTCCTCTTTGAATAAAATCTACAAACGTAACTCAACAAAGACTAGTGAACGAAGAATAGTGGTTTGTGGTCACTACTTGATAAAAAGTAAGCCATTACTTTGACTCTACAAGGCAGAAAGGAGCTTGCTCAGTCTTCTTGTAAACAGGTGTAACACCGTGCAGCTGTGGGCGACATCTTGTGAGCGACATAAAAACGACCAAAACACCACTAAAACAATTCTTACAGTCACTTTTAGTTCATGCAATTTTTAAAATCTTGACTTCACCTTTTCAATTCCAAGCGAAAAGGGCAAAATTGTCGACACTATGACTTCGTCGTGAGGATAAGCCCATTGCAAAGCCGAGACCCGATCGGGATGTCAAAGAAGTGTTAACAATCGAACAGAGAAGCGCCAAAATGATGGCTCAGTTAATGTATCAGGTTTATCAATGCTCTAGTTTACCTCTAGAGGCGTCTGTCGTGTCTATTTGGTTGGATTTCCTCATCTCTGCCATTGTTTCCTAGCGATATTTGTACCAAAAGGTCCCAAAGGTGCAAACTTCTGTTACATACCTAGTGACGTCATGAGCGTCATAAAGGACTGGGTACGATTACTAAACATGTAAAAATAGTGCAGCATTGATTGATTAATTATTTATTGTTTCGTTGGATTCAATAATCCCACCCATGGATGCAAACCTGTCAAATGACGTTTTCATTTTCTCTTGGGACAGCATACTGGACCTACACAGCATTGTGGCCAGTGTACTTAATAAAAATCGGGACGAGACTTTATACAATTCCCATATTCCGGCTTTCATTATTTCATCTTCTTTTATATGCCGACGCAGCCGAAACGTATTACACTAATAAGGTCGATTCACTCGCTAGTTTAATTTACAGTATAATACTGATTCAGAATTTTGAGAACTAGCGCTAAATAAGGGGTAGCTGCGGGGATGCCACTTATAATCAGGGTGTGTATTTCATTAACGACGAACCGGTAATCCTTTAAGGGAAGCGTTGACAGTAATTATCGAAAAGCCAAAATTAAAATTCCCTTCTGTTCCTTTAGCAAAGTAAAGCGGCCCATTAAATTACCAACACGCAATAAAAGATTCATGAAATCATCTCACTTTCATCAGAACTCCCGTTGTTTAGTTTGGTCTGTATGCTATGTTACCTTTACGACCAACAGTCATTCTTAAAAAACGTTAAAGTACCTTAATTATAATAATAATAATAATAATAATAATAATAATAATAATAACATATTTTAGCAGGATAACCATTTCAGTTATAGAAAACTGCTATCAACATGGGTCCTGCATAAAAAAACTATATAATAAATAAATATATAAATAATTAAGTATTAAAAATATAAAACGATAAAATATAAAAAATCGTAAGAAATATAAAATACATAAAAATCTATAAAATCATATAAAATTATGTAAAATTATTAGACTGGAACTGGATTTTAACGTTATATTAATTAATCACTGAACTGAACCGCCACGTGACTTGAAAGAAAATGCTTTATTTTGAAGTATAAGTACAGTCGTTTTATTATGAAAAATAACATTGACGGACGCATTTTAGATTTAGATAAGCACTACATCCCGCACTAATCCAGAGACATTTGAAAACACATCTGTTTTGCTATGCTTGCGTCCGTACTAAAACTTCGTTTTTGAGAGTAGACGGCAATAAGTCTATTCGTAGTAGAGATGGGTATATAGGTAAGATGGGTATATAGGTAAGATGGGTATATAGGTAAGATGAGTATATAGGTAAGGTGGGTATATAGGTAAGATCGGTATATAGGTAAGATGAATATATAGGTAAGATGGGTATATAAGTATAAGATAGGTATATAGGTAAGAGTGGGTATATAGGTAAGAGTGGGTATATAGGTAAGAGTTGGTATATAGGTAAGAGTGGGTATATAGATAAGATGGGTATATAGGTAAGATGGGCATAGCTTCTAGAGCTAAAGCAATATAGCTACACTTGTAAATTACAGATGTAAAAGTTTTATTGAAAGACACTCCCTAATAAAGAACAGTGTATTTTCCCAAACTTATATTTAATTTCTACCTTTTATCGACAAATTACATAATTTAGCGAATATTTTAGCGAGTTCCTCAAAATCGCTAAATTAAATTTGATCGATGGACTCTGACCGGGACATCACATTCAGTTCATTTGAAAGATTATGAACCGTATTAAGTCAAAGGAATATATATTATGGGAACTCTGGTTCGGGCACTGGCGCAACTAGAGTAGATTTCGTATGACTGTGAAAACGACACGGCACGGTTACGACAGGAATTTCGAATGTTTTTATAGACATAACGTATGACACTGACACGATCACGGTACAGCGCGGTCCGCGTTTCACACTCATACAAAATGTGCTCTAGCATAGGCACAAGAAATGGGCAATTAAGTGATCCTTATTCTTGGAGTTGTCAAGGCCCTGTTTTACAAACTAAAAAGTAAAGGGTCGTACGTAAACGCTTACCCTTCAGTAGATACCTGTGCACACCGTTACATACGGATAAATGGCGAGTCTTTTTGCCGTGGTCAGACGCCCCGTCCACACTAAAACTGTTTTTTTTTAAGTCTGTGAAAACAGTTTCAGTGTGCGGATAACGAATTAAGCTTCACCCGATTACTTAAGCCTGCCGCACACGTTGAGAAACTGTGTGAGGAAACTGCCACTCGAGGCACTTTTCTCCCCGTATGCTCTTTTACCTGTTCTATTTTTGACCTCGCGTAGCCAAAGATGCAATGTTTGCGGCGAGACTTGATCGTCTGAGCTGATGCCTCTCGTGGCAGTTTCCTCATGCAGTTTCTCATCATGTGCGGCGGGTTTTAGTGTGCGTAAACTGCATGGTAGGGTAGATTTCGTACTGTGAAAACAGCACCACACGTACGGTCACGGTACGGTTACAGCAGGAATTTCGAATGTTTTTGTCAGTCACGGCACTGGTGCGGCGCTGTCCGTTTCACATTCATACGAAATCTTCTCTATCGCGCTCGCCTGTGATTGTATAAAATTCGCAGTTTCTCTATAAACCCAGGAAATAATGAGAAAAATCATTAAGAATCTTAATTATTTCCCAAAAATTGAAGCTGACCGCACTGTCCGCTATCACTAGCTATTATCATGTCGATCACACAAGGTGTGCCGTACCGCTTTGAATTGGGAATGTCTGAATCACTTGACGCATGAATTATTTGTTTCACGGACTAAATTCAACCACTCGCTGTTCGAGGACTTCTGCAACCCAGAATATTCCATCAATAAATGGTCCAATTTATACTAGAACACGGTCGAATTATCTATCCGGAGTTATCTACCAGGGTCCACTGCTCGAAGCCAGGTTAGCGCTAACCATGTTTATAACCGGTTTTCCTTTGATTTAACATACCCAGATGATGATTCGTCTCCGTCGTCTGAAACGCGTCGACCTAGAGGCAGTTAGTAGACCATTATTTGTCGGTCCGAGTGTATTTTGAAATGGGCATGTGCATCTAGTAGCTAGGCGAGATAATTCGTCTTGTCGAATAATTCATCTGTGGTACAAATTGGCCCAATCAATTCTACCTTATTTGTGAAACTCGAGTGATGCTGTTCGTACGTCTACGATTAACGATCGAGATTTGTCCATTACTCAGTATTACGTTCTAAACAATTTAAGTCTTTTCTCTTGTACATTTAAATTGAAGGGCGTACCCATGAAAACGGCTCAAGTGACTGGTGTCGTTCAGGTTTTGTATACAATTTGGGGTTGGTGAAAAAACGTAAAAAAAATTGTCAGTCATTTAGGCCGTTTTCACAAACATTCCTTCGGTTTTGTGCAGTTTTCACGAAAGAAAATGATAAATGTTATAAGATATTGTGGGTGTACAACGTTTTAGCGGGAAAAGGTATCAGTCATCTATTACTCTAGCCTTCAAGCCACACAGACATCCTTACGGCCCTGATCACAAAGATTGACTCGAAAATCAACTCCTACAGTGCTGGAAGACGTTCGTGAAATTGAGGTACAAAATAAATGACCACATACTGTACATAGAAATAAATCGTTGAACTTGGAAAGGAAATATTGAAATATTTGAGGATTGAACGTGGTGTTGTTTAGGCCGAATTTTGGAATCGTCCATGAGTACTGAACCCCTTGTACGATTCAATCGCTCTGGCCCCGCTTGCACGAAGGGTAGATGGCACTACCGTTAGATGAATCCTTATCCAGCGGATAAAATAATGACATTTTCCAGTAAATCTATCCACTGTATAAGGATTTAGCCAGCAGATAGCGATATCCACACTTTGTGCAACCAGGACATGGTCTTTGTTACTCAAGAAGGCAACCGATATCGTAGCAGAAACATGTTTCGTGTCATGCTATGTTAAAGGCGGCGTTACACGAGACGATTTTTAACGACGATTTTCAGCGCAACGGTGTTGCGTTAAAAATCTTTCTCGTTTAACATGACACTTGGAACGATTTTCCTTGCAATTTTCGCTTTGGCAACGCGTTGCGAGTTTTTGAATCCAAGTCAGAAACTCGCAACGCAAAATATTGCAAGTTGTTGCAACGTTGCGCGGAAAATCGTCGTTAAAAATCGTCTGGTGTAACATCGCCTTAATAATAATAATTTCTCTATTGCAATTACTAACACCACGAAACCACGAGCAATCCAGAACTGGCTACTCAGTATGGTCTGGATGTAAGCCACGAATCACAAGACTACCGAACCACAGAATATTATGAAACATCTCTTATATATATATTTTCATACAAAAATCTCCTATGTATAAATTTATAGTAATAAAAATTGTCTATATACAATGTAGTCCTATAAAGGAGGACCATTAATCCCTGGATGTAGAAAATGACACGATTCTCCCCGAAGACATCCCCGTTGGGAAACGAAATGACGACAGACGGGTGCTAGGCCTCGCCCTCTGCCCCGGCCACGCCCTCGACCTCTTAGACCTCCTCTGCCTCTACCACGCATGTTCGGGCCCATGCCTTCCTCGGCTTCCATGCCTTCTGGTTTATCGAACATCTCGTCACCAAACTCCTCTCGTCCAGTCTAAAATGTCAAAAGAAAATTCAATAAGTTGAAATATGTTATTGAACGATATCTACTATATCTACGATATGGATACTTAGCGAAGATGAGTGGAATACAAATTATTTTATATAAGATTCTCGCCTTCTCTAGGAAACGGGAAATAACTGTCTAAATATTGTGTCAAATTAAAATTCTCTTTCATGCTGTCCAAAAATTTCAGTCAGGTATTTGTATTTAGATGTTTTATAATATGCCATTTGAATGCTTCATTAGAAATGTAACAAACGCGCAAGAGAGATAAAATGAACGTTACGGCAAACAACAAATCGTACCAGTTCTGGGATTAATGGTCGTGGCCCTCTCATTCCAGGCGGCATTGGACCTCTCATTGGTCCATCTGGACCTGGGAATGGTTGGTTTGGTCTAGGACCACCAGGGCCCTGAAACCTTGGGCGTTGCTCAGGCCGGAAAGGGGGTCCACGTGGTCCTCTGGGACCAAATTGTCCAGGTGGCCCCATAGAATTTAAATTGCCTCCCATATCACCAGGACCTGTTTGATTAAAAAAAAATTATAAACAATTATAAAAAAAAGTATAAACAAACCATTCAACAAAAGATGGGCAACATAATCTGCTTGATAGATGTCTCACAAATCTATGAAATCGCAAGCAGGGAGGGGGTTCCTTAAAAGTTTCCTTCTCACTTGTTGCGATAGTACAAGCTCAAGTAACACACGCACACTCGGTGCCACATGTATCTGATAGGTGTAAGAAAACATAAGTACTGATAATAAGCAGCATACAGTACAACTGTGCTGTGACAGTAATCTGTGAAGTACACATATAGAAGAAGGTGCACTGTCCTCTTCCTCCAATCAAGCACATTACTTCAAAACAAAGGTTGAGCAACACATTCAAGAAAGCAGATACTAAAGATAACAAAGTTCCGATAACAGGATGGTACTGGAGTACAAAAATAATGAAGAACTTACCAACACCAAGAAGTCCTGGCTGTGAAGGTCTCGGTCCATCTATTTTCCCTTGTATTGGTTCTAATATATTTTTGAGAGCATTTGGTAGTTGAGGACCACCATCTTGTTGTTGCATTTGCTGTTGTTGTTGTTGCTGTTGTTGCTTGACACTTGATAATAATTGACCTAATGGCTGACCACTACCAGAACCAGACTGTAAACAATATGACACATGTTAGCAAAATCCATGAAGCTAAGATCTTATTAGTGCTGTCAATGTTAATGTTCTTGTTGTTAAAGTGATGATGATTTTGTTGCTGCTGCTGCTGCTGCTGATGATGATGATGATGATGGTGTTGTTGATTCATTACTGTTGTTACTGTTATAGTTTTATCACTACTACTACAAAGACACTACTACTACAAAGATAAACTTACCATAATTTTATCCAAAAGAGACTGTACAGAAACTGGGTCTAAAAACCAAAACAAGAAATTTAATCTTAGCATTCAGATCCACTGACTGAGCCATCAGTGTAACTAAACTTACCTGAAGGTGTAGGCACTGTACTTGATGGGGTAGGACCTGAAAATAGATGGGATCTTGTAATTAAAACTTAGATTAGACACAACTTAGACAACTTAGGCTGTATTATTTTATTCTGGATGAGAATGTTTGGTTTAACTTGGTGAGATGAATTGAAGCGATGTCCATAAAAATGAACTACGTGACTTTTTACTGATACCCAGATACTTAAGGTTGGTGCCTACTAATGGGAAGGTAATTTTTTTGGCCAAAAACCACATGGGTATCAAAGAACCCATCATAGGGAGCTAGAATCCAAGGAAAAAATTGGGGGTCACCGTGCATATTAATGAGTTACACGCCATCAAATGTTGCAAAATCTGCCTATTCTAGAGGCTCAAAGAAAAAATCATTAATACCCCATATTTTGAAAAAATGTCAAACTTTTTTTACTAAAACGTTTACAACACAATTCTCTTACTTGTCAATGCCATACGAAATATGAAAAACCAGAATAACAATTTTTTTCAATGACTTTTTACTAGTTTTAGACCTGTTTTGGTTCATGACCGTCAAATGAAAAGTCCAAGTTTTGCAATCAAGTTTCAATTTTAAATTCATAAAAGTATTTTAAAATAGTAGGTTAATCTCCACTTAACAATTTACAGAAATAAAAAATAGGGGTATCCGTGCGATTTAGAAAGTTATTTGCCGATAAACGCGCGAAAACTGATCAGAATTCGCGAAAATGATCAAAAATTCCCTAGCCCTCCCCGGAAAGTAGAGCGAATTACAATGTATTGTGGGAAATTTTCAAGATGGCGGCGAAAACAGATCGTTTCTGGTGGAAATGATAGTCAAAACAGGCGTTGTAACTCAGGTTCTATTTATCAACTGTGAATTTCATTCAAACACAGGAGAGGCTAAATGGTTTTCCTTTAATTCTGTAAGTTTATTTTTTCAAAAAGTCGTAAAAAGGCCTTGCTTTTACGATTGCTTTACCGACAAAAATTCAGTGTTTTTGCATGCGCAGAAAGCAGTGCGCGCGGACAATAGTAGGCACCAACCTTAAGGGATCCTCATCAGCTGTTAAGTTGCCTTTTTATTGACCTGCTTGACCTTCCTGGAAAGTCTGGCATAACCATTTGCAGCTCTTCAATTGATATGAAGAAACTTAAATTGTTTGTTTCGCACCAACTTATTCAAAATTATGTTTTATAGTCTTTATATATAAAAAAATACCTGATGGTCCTGAGAATAATGATGCCAGTGCAGCAGGTAGTTGAACTGATGCTGTAGTGGCTGGAGTAGCTGCAGTTTGCTTGGGTGTAGGGTGTGTGGTTCCTTTCTGTGCAACGTCAAGGGAATACAAGAAACTTAACGCAATGATAATAGAAGACAGACTAATTGAAGGACAAGACAGACAGATTGAAAAAAGGAATCTGACAAATAATAAAATGAGAGGAAGGACAAGAACTGTGCTGGCAGTGAGGTTCATGGCAATGACACTCCCTAACTGTGATGTCCCCTACTGAGAATCAAAACTTTACTGTCGTAATGAAATAATCATCTTTTAAAAATGGCACATAATTATGATGGTTGGGAGCATCACAGGTAGGGGGTGTCATGACCAGATTCTGCCAGTTTATTTTATTCTATTTTTGTCACATTTAAAGTTTTGTGTCTTGAGCATGATCATATGACATACTGTAATCACCTGTGTGGTGGCTTTTCACAGCCACATGAAACTGTTATAGTTAACAGACAGATCCACAGATAAGAGTGTGAACAGATGGAAAATCAGAATGATTGACAGAAAGGCAATCAGAAAGACAGATATGTGGTTGAGGTGGTACATTATGCTTACCTCATCATGAGGGATAACCTTGGGTTCCCCTGTTACTTGTTTCTCATGCTCAATGTCTGGTTCAGCAGGACTGTCAGGTAGACTAAAACCAGACAAAATGACCATTAAATTACAATTATGATAATGTGCCACAAGTCACTTACAGTATTATATGGGCCTGTATGTGTTGTGGTGTAATTCTAGCTGCTGTGCAAACGTATTGTGGTGCAAGTCCATCCTAGTCCAATTTTTTTCTTGCCTGTATAAAATATTTACTGTGCAAATTGAAATACCGTGGGCACCTAGAAAAATTTCAGGAATGTGTCTGTTGTTTTTTGACCAATCAGAAATGACTCTAACCACAAAGATAATGATCAAGTTTCTGATTGGTCAAGACATCCCTGAAACACTTCTAGATGCCCATGGGTTTTCAATTTGCACAATAGGAGGCTGAATACAAAACTTTATGTAAGGCATTTGTGAGCAAATTAAAGGACATCGTAAGTCACAAGCTTGCACCAGAGCTAAAATTGCACCAAAAAACGTATTCATGAGTGTATTACTATCAAAGTTTATACCTGGATTTTGAAAAGAATATATCAGCAAGTACACTGGACTCTCTTTCTTTCTAAAATTGAAAAACCATTTTTCATTAATGAATATTTATATTTGGACTCTTTATGTAGTAGTTGCCCTTTGTGAATAGTGACTACATGCTCATTGTAAAAAATCGACAGAGGGAAATTAATAGTCATTGTTAAACACATGCTTAGTCATGCCTCACAAGCATTGGAAGCAGAAGCAGAAGCAACATACACAGACACAGTAATGACCTGTTCAATCATGGTGCTTCCCCTCTGGATGAACCAGCCGTTAAATACTCCAGACTAAACACTGCCTAAGAAGTAGAAGTATAAATTGCTAACCTGTATCTTTTTCTCTTCACTTTTAGAACCATAATCTATACTGATAGTTAATCCTATTATTTCTTTGGGTCTGTACCACTGTTAAACATAAAGAAAACAGTTTAATAGACCTTATTTGCTAATTGCCCCAGTGTTTTTCCAATACAATCATCTTGGGAAATATGATTCTTTATTTCCCACGGTGACTGTAATGGGAAACACTGAGGCAACCAACACAAGGTATATATATTGAAGATAAGAAAGATAAGAAGTAAGAAGTAAGATAAATAAGATTTCATGAAATCAAAAACAGGTCAATTAAAATCACCATTACCTTGACTTTTTCAAGCATTTTATCTTCATTAAGTCTTTTGGCTTTTTCAATCAGCTGGAGAGAAAACATTCACATTCCATAGATTACAGAAGGGAAATTTGATTAAAGAGGGACCATGGAATCACTACAATGAATAAAGTATCTTATGAATTGGACTTTACCATTCTTTCATTCATCATTTCATTATGTGCTGCATTCATGAAGTTAATGGGATGTCGTATCGTGGCTATAAAAGTAGACAAAACATTGTACTTGTGAAAATTTTGCATGGATGCAAACCCCAAAAGAGCAAATCAATATAACAATTGAAGGGCATGCCCATGAAAATAGCCTAGTAAATATTATTTTTGGTGATGTGTAGTCAATAGTATTTAGATCATTTGGGAAAACTTGACAATATCCTCACGAAAAGTCACTTAGGCCATTTTCATGGAGATCCCTTCAACTGTAATGCACGGTCCACAAACCTATACTGCAACCTTAAGGCCTAGACACACAAATGCCACTTTTCATGCATTTTTTTCTGCAACATTTCATGCACGACTTCAACATAAACCTGCAACATTGCATATAACTGTTGCAGGGGTGAACACACAGTGTAACTCATGCCACATCACACACAATGTTACAGAAAAAGGTGCAACAAAAGTCGCATTGTTTCAGGCCTTAATTAATGACATCACATACCTCTTTCTTCTTCATCCATCTCAAAGTAGTGATAGGAAGCTAGTTTACTATCATCTGGCCAGGTAACAACTCTTCCCTTTTTGTTGGGTTTCTTTACTGGGGGTTCTATGTCTGATACATCTTCTATTCCTACAGTAGAAGGGGTTGAGGAATCTAAAACATGAACAAAAATTATTCAAATGAGTGTAAAATGGACCATAGCATGGTGTGACAGTGCCATGTTGTCTTAAAACATTTTAAACTCCTGTCATCACATTGCCATGGCACGCACATAACTCTACCATTTTCACAGTCATGCTGTATGAAAACTGCTTTAAAATCTGCCTGTCATACATTTATGACATACTTTTATTCCTTGCTAAGGCAACAAGGCAGTGAAAAAATAACTTATAGTGTAGGCCTTTCCAACAAATAGTACAATGTCATCTTTGATAACACCTAATGAATGAATAATCAACTCACTTGATTCTGCAGTCTTTTCTTTCTCTGCATTATCTGATTCTTTGGTGAAATCCACAGCATCACCAACTAACAGAAGAAATATCAAAATCAATACTTTCCTGACAATGTAATTCCCTACCTTAAAGTACATGTAGAGTCTTACCAGGAGGGGAACCATTTTGAGGTGATCCTGTAGGTGATGACTTCCCATTTGCATTACTACTGATCTCCTCTAGAGCTTTTACTCTGGGCTTTTCTCTCTCTTCAAAACCATGTGTTTGTGATTGATTGCTCATGATTTCATCCAAGAGACCAGAATATCCAGTCTGAAATATACATGTATGCGGTTCATACAGTGGAATCAAAAACAGTTGAATCCCGATAACTTGAACCCTCGGTAACTTGAACTCCCACTAACTCCAAGCAATTTTCATTGTGATTTCCCTTCAGGTTGTTTTCTATATAATTTTACCCTTGATAACTGACAAACTCCCGATAACTTGAACCTTTTTATATTTCCCTTGGAGGTTCGAGTTATTGGGATTCAACTGTATGAGTAACAAAACATGGATCACAATATAATGCTGTTCTAAAATGCACAGCTAACTACTCAAACATCAAAATTAAGCCTATTTCACAGTACACTAGAGAAGTTTTCATATTAGTGTGAAATAGACTGCACTGTGCTGTGACTGTGTCAGTGCCATAATGTCTATAAAAAAAATCAAAATTTCTGCAATGACCTGTGCCATGAAAAGTGTGATTTTCACAGTCATACAAAAACTGCCCTATCCATAGCATGACTGACAGTCACGGGCTGTAGACACTGGTTACTCTAGATCACTATATCAAGCTTATACCTTATTTACAGCAGTAGTAGAAGTTGTAGTGGTAGTGGTAACACTTGTTGTTGTTGTTGTCTGGAAGGAAAAATTACAATAAATACAATGTTTAATTGAGTAGCAAAAGGGCAGGATGTGATGTTGTCCTAGGAGGGTTACTCAGTTGTAGGAGAAATAATAAATATAATAAATAAACAAATAATTTTTTCACAGCAGCATATCCACATAGTGGTTCTTCATCTGCTGGTACTCACACTCACTACCTCTACATTAAGTATTTTACATACAATTATGCTCACATTGTTGATTTTTGCTGAGGGAGGAAAAACTGGAGAACCATGCCACCCAAATGAGTAATGGGGGAGATGCAAAGCCTAAATTTAATTGGCAATTTGAAATTTATGAAATTTGACTATTCTTGGGTGTGAATTTTTTACAACAATTTAAAGACTAACCTTTTGTGCTGCTGATGTTGGGCGCTTTCTCTTCTTGACAGGTGCAGGCGTGGATGCAGTTGCTAATGCATTCATGAAACCAGCACTCTCAATTGCAACAACTAAAAATATGCAATAGACAAAGCATTAAAATAATAATTGCAAACCAATTTCAGTTCAATTTCTCTACATTTGGTTGTCAGTGTCCTTGGTTAGTATACTTGCAATGTACATGTCTAAAATTGGCTGTTTCATGGGCTAAAGGGGCAATCTCAAGACTCTCCAAATTTGTACCTAAAGGTTTTAACACAGTGCCCCTTTAAGTAATGTAAAACCACTCTAAATACCAATTCATAATTTTTAAAATTCAAGTAATACTCTGTACTCTTGCACCTTTATCAATATTCTATTACCCTTAGTTTCTTTCTTCATTTTATTTTTTGCATCATTTGACTTGGACTTTTTCTCTGGTAATCCAGAAGCTACCTCAGCTTCCCTGTACATTGAAATTCTAAGCATTAATATCTACATTTGTAATAAAAATAAAATACTTAAATATTTACTTACCTTTGTCTCTTGCCTCCCTTTGCCTCATCTGAAACATAACATCAGTGTTTATAGTCTATAAAATCAGTAAATTCTAAATAACCTAAAATTCTAACAGATTTTCACTTTGCTAAACAAATCTTCATCAGCCATTTGCAATGGTATCTAGGGTCACTTCAATAAAACCGAAGTTATTGCAACTTATTATTGTATTCTAGAATGGTTTTATGAGGGCAGCTATTGTTTCAACTGCAAAGAACAATACCAGTTATTTCAATAAACTTGTAAATTACAAGCTAAGGCTTGTAAAATTTTAATTGAATTTTGAGGCCTGAGTTTCAGTGTAGAAATAGAAAACGAGGCAGCATGCTATGTTGAGTTATAGAAGCACGCGAGAATTGTAAGAAGATGAATGAGTCTTCTTACAATTCCCAAGTGCTTCTATAACTCAACATACATGTAGCACTGCTGCTGAGATTTCTATTTCTTTTATAAAATACAATTGAAGTTTTATTTTCTTTTTTCGTTGGAGAAAGCTTGAAAATGTGCACACGCATGCTGTGAGTTCTCTGCATGCGCATCCTTTGGCCAATCAGAGCGCGCATTATATCATAGTTATCTTATAAAGAAAAATAGAATGTATACACGAGAAAACCATATATACTTGTCAATCCTTTATCCACACATACCTGTTTTAGAAATGATTTCCACTGAACTATCTGAAGCTTGACCAGTATCCTGGCTTTCTCCATTTTGTTTGAATTTTTCTTGTTTATCAGGAAGTTTTTGTTGTGCATCTGACATTGAAAGCAAGAACATGATGCATACATGTATACATGTACTGTAGGTTAATTAATGAAAGTTATCCAGATATACCACTTGGACATCTTTATCTTTTTTAATTGATTCAAATGCATCTCCACTTATTGTTAACAAAAATTCTAAAATTACTTAACATAGGCTTCAGTATAAGACAGATACCAGCATTCTTTTGCCAGCAGGTAGTTTACCTCTAACTTATCTCTGATTATTTAAAAACCATGATAATAAGGATTCAAACAGCCCTGCCATTTTTTGAAGACACTTCAAAAATTACTTCAATCACTAGAATGTGAGACAATTCCCTTTAACCATGCATTCAAATGTTTTCCATTTTCTTTATACCTGATTTATGCCGTACAAGAGACATCCATTGCTTAAGAATACCAGAGGACATCTTCTTGACATCTGATTGGAAAAGGGAAAGCAATTTATTTTTTTTAAGTGGAGGAAAGCCAGCCCAGTAAGCAGGCTGACTTCTTTAATTGTTTTCTTTTCCCTGGGGGTTACAGAACAAAAGAAGTCAGCCCGCTTACCGGGCTGGCTGGCCTCCATATAAACAGCCCCTTAGTGGAACCACATATTAACTATAGAAGTTTGCATTAACTAAAGGTTTTTACCTTGATTATCTACTTTAGTCAGGTACTTTACAATTTTTCCAATATTTCCCTGAAATATCAACAAAAAGTTAATAAAACTGTTCATGCATAGAATTTACAAAAATCTATTAGACAAGTATCTACACATGCACAGAAAAATGAAAGTGCTGTATTTGTTAAATCAGCTTTAATTTTTTTGCCAACAAGATAATATAAGAAGCTACCTGTTTTAGGGTGTCTACAGAAACTGGAAGCTCTTTAAGGACCTAAAAATTTATAAAAAAAATTATATCAAGGTAATGCAGCTGATTTATAAGAACACTGGTATGCAATAAATCATTAGATAACACAGATGCAGTAATGTTCATGATCATGCTGTTTTTCCTTCATTTGTTCATTTTTTTTTATTCAATCATTGATTCACTCAGTAATTCGTTCATTCAATCATTCATTTTGCTTATTCATTCATTTGTTCATTCTGTCCATCCATTCATTCAAACCATTCATTCAATCATTTATTAATTCATTTACTTTTTGTGGCCAAAAAACACCTATTCATCAGAAATACAATTACAGAATCTCATGATCATTACTGAATTCAATAAATATAACTCAACAAACCTCTAACAACTCAATAATAATAGAGAAATTTTCTGTTTTCTTGCCATCAGACAACCATTTGTTAAGCACAGACCATCCTCCAATGGTTACAAACCTACAAATGAATCAGACAACTGGTTAGATGGGTCCTCTTCCCCAGCTTGATCCACAGCCTCAGGTAATGATCTGCACCTCCTTGTTAGATGTCATCTAATTGGTTTGATAAAACAAAAGAATCTATTGTTGTCATTGCTGTTTTCAAAGTTTCTTTTGTTTGTAGATTCTTGGGTGGCCCACCAATTGGATGAAATCTTCCAAGAAGTGCAGGTCATTTCCACAGTCTGAATAAAACAAATTCTACATGTCTAGAAAACCTCACTCAACACATTATGACAGCATCACATCTTTGCTGCAAAACCAGCGCAGTACTACAACTTGTATGTGCATGTGTTGCACCAATCAAAAACAGGTTTTAAAATATAAATTTGGTAATATTGAACAATATACAGAGTATGTAAGTAGTCAGTAGTAAGTGGTCAATAAATGTTTGACAATTGGTCAATAAGTGGTTGGTAAGATAACCATAATATGTGGTTGGTAAGGTAATGGGAAGGTAACAGTATAAGTGGTCGATGAAGATCAAGGTCAGGTCAGGCTGGAGCCTGCTACTGGTAACATGTAACCCAGTACTACCTGCCACATGGACGGGTTGTCGGCGTCTAAACCGGCTCCCCCACCAGGTTATTTCTGGTGAGGAGGGTGGCATGACACCCAGCAGGAATAAAAACAAGACCTGTCAAAGGGCGGATGAGCTTGACTGAGCCAATGGCCATCATGCATCAGTGAACTTTTATTTTATTGTGTTTTGATTGTAATTTTAAGCAGTAATTTGTAGTATAGTAATTTGTAGTGCAGTAATTTGTAGTGACTATTTTAAAATTAATTTTCATGGTACGGACTGTGTAGCGGCAGCCCAAGGCGCCATCCCATGCTCACAGTCTACCATGCATGTTCAGTATATGTTTTTGTAAAGCGCCTAGAGCAGATTTTGGATAGGCGCTATATAAATGATTATTATTATTATTATTATTATTATTATTATTATATTATGAACCAATTAAAGTTACCGACCACTTACTATATATGGTACAGATTGTTCACTATAACCTAAAATCTTATTAAACAAAATTGCTGCTGTTCTTAACAGCAAGTGATAACATGACGAGTATGCGCGAACCACTGGACGGAAGTGGCCCCAATTGCAGTTTTAACCTGGCTTAGGGCCACCTCTCTCATAAAGAGAGTCCTATATAGTCTCCCCAAAGTTTTTCGGAGCATTACAGTCGAGTGCAGAAGTACGAACAGCTAGAAATTATCCTTTCAAAATTATCCATTTGTCCAAGACAATAGAAGTTGGAGACATGCGCAGATGTTAGATCACTTAATTGCTACTGCTGTTCTTACTTTTCAAGTGTCTGTGAGGAGTTTTGGTTTTCCTGTGACACAGAGATAGTTGACTTGAGAATGTTTAGGTATACACAGCGAGTCATTAGATTTTCAGCATCACGCATCAAACTGAAACAACAACATTCAGTTTTAATTAGTACATTTCTAAAATCAGACATTGATTATATTCCTGTGTAGTGAGGGGGGATTAAGTACAAATTAGATAATTAGATAAAGAACCAACATGTATGTATCCCGTAATAATTAAAAAACTATATGTGGCGAACTTCCTGTACTATTACACAATGATTGAATATAATTGTTACGAAAATGAAAAATAAAGTTCAGTTCCATCAAAGAGTCTGAGAGAGTAATTCTTGGCTCATTACACTGCATCAAATTTTCTTTTCAATTTTTCTTGAATTACAGTGCCTTCATTTCTTTTGGCAACTGCAATCAGCAAATCCATTCAATGTAACTACTTCTTATTGAAAAACTGTCAAAGTACTATAAAATTCAGAAAAGTAAAGTTAAATTTAAAAGGTCTACATTGTTACCTGACTACTCTTACAACTTCTTGTGGTGATTTAATGTCTCCAGATGGTCCAAGCATTGGTTTAAGGGCATTAAGAAGTGTCTTGGGTTCACCACCTGATGTAGCCTAAGGTAAAACAACATGGTTAATACCATGATTTCAAAGCAATGTTTTCCCAATTCACAGTGGAACGCCCAAACCATAACCAGCTGTGACAATGCATTCTCATACTTTTGACTGTCAGCAACCATTCAATCGACAGCATAATTCACCGATCCCGCATCCATTGTTCTGCCTCCGTAGTTACTGTTGCTACGTCGGACAAGCTAACGTGTTTTTTGATGTACAACCTGATACAGGCACCCGATTGCTGAAATTTGTAAAGGTCTTTCTGAGACTGAGTGCATTCTAAAGGAACATCAAGAAATCGTGTGATAATATCTAAAACATCTTCGAATTCGAGTTTTGTTGCTCGGACATTTACTATTCCATTGGGAAAACCATCCATTGTTTAGTGGCCATTCAAGCAAAGCCAGGATCGGTGTATTGGGAATTCTTTTATCTTATCTCGTCTGAATTCTAAAAGGGAAGATGGTTTAAGTTCAAGTGTAAGAAAAAACAATTCAGTATTTACCATTTCTAAAATGCTCCTTCAAATCTGAAAAGAAAAAGAAAAAGGTCACGACACATTCAAAGTATTTTACTCATAATTTCTATGTACTTGTGTATGCATTGTTATGGGTGTTCACTGTAAATCAATTCACATACAGTGAAACTTTTACCAACATTAGATATTACAGTAACACATAACCTATTGTTTGTATAGTCTTGAGCATTTCAATTACAGTGTTCAATAGGCAACACTTGGGTCACTTTCATTGAAACATGAATAAGAAATTGTTAATATGGTAAACATTCAACTACAAAATACTATCAATAATAAAAGGTTTGAAAAGAATAAAAAAAGTTACACAGTTACAAAATATGGTATTTTAAGTGAACAGAAAAATTCAAAAATGGACTATAAACAAGAAACCTTGTAGGCATTTTTTTCTAGTTACTTTCATTCATTCTGTTCATTACATAACATCTATTATTCTTTAAATAAAGATTATATTTTCTTGCATTCAAACAAACTTTCTCTAGGGAAACCATAGTTATATCATACTTTGCTGGTTGATCTATGGGGGTAAATCTACACAGTCATAATTTATGGGGTGGCATCATGCAGGCATTAAATGCACAACACTAGTAAGTTTAAAAGCTTACTTGCTCTATATACTACCATAAGGAATTAAGTTATAACATCATACGAGTGACAAGGAATAAATGTTTATCATGCTCTATCATGCTCACATTTGAGATCACTTTGCTTAACTAAATTGCATACTTTTTCCCATCATTGCAATAAATTACATTCACATTTCCCAAGCGTATCTAAATATTCTCCATAGCTACCACAATCAGATGTACACAGTTATAAATCACAAGGTAAACAAGAATCACCATCAAATTGACATCAGACAATCCCTTTACAGTTGCTTATACTGATGTACTCTTATTTACGAGTGAGCAAGTACAGTGTTAGTAAGTTGCAGTTACACCTGGTGCAACTTACTAATACTCCAAGTCGCTCAGGCAACTCAAGATGACTCTAGTCATGTTCCTGAAATCTGACTTGTACAACAGCGCACACACTTTATGAAATTGGTACCAGCACACAAACAAAGTTCACCTATCAACAAAACCCAAGTTCCTTTATCAAAAATATATCAGCTTAACATTGAAGAACAGAAACTTGATTAGCAGAAAGCCATGACCAGTTCAGTGGGGGAAAATCAAAAATTATAAGAAAATGAAATCTTTCATTCCAAACTACAAAATGACAAAATAGGAAACTCATAATATTAGAACACTGCTTCAAGACCATTTAATTCCAAAACAAAACTATTTTGATGTTCAAGTCAGTTGTGTCGGTTACTAAGATACACTCTCCCCACTCTAAAGTTTGAGAATATGGGTTATCAAGTCAAAGTTAAAAGTTCTCATCACAGGAAAGCAGGTACACTTATTTCATTTTTGAAAAGGTAGAATGAATTTATATAAATTGAAATTTTTTGAGGGTGTGGCACCAGGGGTGGTGTTCAGATCACGAGGCAATACACAGCTTGGGCAAAGATCAAGCATTTAAAAACTGCACATAAAACTAATTTCTTGAATTTTACTACATTTTTTATAATATATTTCTTAAGATTTTTTTTTTTCTTAAAAGATTCTAACGAAATTTTACCATTTAATAGTTCCAAGAAAAAAAGAAAATGTTTGACTTAAAGAAAAACAGAAATGAAAAACGCATTTAAAAAAATAAAACAAAAATTTAAAAAAATTGACGCAATAAAAAATTCTGATATCCACATTCATGAATAATTTATCAGTTCACAAGAACCCGCCAAAACCCTTTTTCCACCCAAGCAAGATCATCGAAATATTTCGACTTAATCCCTCGATGATATACAAAAGAAGCAGAAATTACTATATCACTAAAAACTGATGTAATCTATATCTTTTCAATTGATTTGTTACAACCTCATTCTGAACCCCGCCAAGCCAGCAAGGCATGCCTTCTTCAAACCTAAGAACGGAGTGGAGATCGACCTTCCATGAATTAAAAAAAAACTTTTGGAAGAAAGAAGTTTCTTTACTGAAAGAATAAAGGATTTGAACTCTATTTTGTGCAATATAACACCTTCGCCGACTCCCCCTTCCTTCCTCGTTCCTTCCACCAACCTACGCCATGTTTGCTTTCTTTGCCAAGTGTGTTTTGCCTCGTTATCTGTTATTTCTACAGTCTTTATTTCAGACTGCTTATTTCACCTCTTTTGATTCGACTATTGAGTATTTGGATTTGTATGAGACTGATAATCCCCCAAAAGCACACACGGGTCAGCACTTTTGTTTCGCTCGTTTATTTGAGCGAAGAGAAACTCCGTTGCTTACAAATTCGAGTCAACTTACTCTAGAAGCCTTTTTCGCTTTCAACAGTTTTCCTTTTAGAAGTTCGTCAATATATACACTTCCAGAGCATGTGTATAATACTTTTTAACTAGACTTTCGAGCAATTTTTTGGGAAAGCTATGAGAGAATTGTTCAAAAGTCCACTACAGTACATGGCATGGCCGTGCCGCCTTAGCGCCACGAAGTGTTTCAGCCTTCGTTCTCCATAAGTTCGTCTTGTTCAGCCCTGAAAACTGCACACAAAAGACCTGGTTAGTTGAGGATGATTACCGTATCGAAATCCAGACTCAGTGAGTGAGAGAAGTGGTAATAACTACAACATGAAGTTCACAAATTACTGCTTTTAAAATCCAACATGGCTTACCATTCAGAGAATCTGAGAACCGCCTCAGTAGCGACGCCTCATGGTTTACGAAACTACGGTTTCTGATTGGCTGAGATCCTACACCTGTCAATCAATCAAATTGTCTGGTGATCGTCTAATGCATCATGGGATTCCAGAGTCTCCAAAAGCATCTTGGGTAAATTTCAATATGGCGGCAAAAACGTTAAAAAGTACATTTTGTGTTGTGAGCTCTCTTCTACACAGATCAGCAGCCTATACGACAGCCTTCTCAATACAGCGTGTTAGTTATTCTTATTTTTCATCACGGAGTAATTCACTTTTATACAATTTCCTAAGAAGCAGAGATACGTTGGTGGGACACTTTCGTAGCGCAACTCCTAGTGCTCGTGCAAGTTTTCCTCTTGTCAAGTTTTTTGCATCCTCTACAGGTTAGATGTCATCATTAGAAATAAGTTTGACTTTCTTCTCAAGCAAGTCATACACATAATACAAATCTGAACCCCTTTATATACTGCTTGTTTTCAATCAGCCGAATCTCATTACAGGGCTGTCAACCCCCAAGGCTTTCGTACCTGGAGATCAACATTTTTCCTTAGAATAGGCCATATGCACTAACAGGTCACGTGACCCTATCTCCCCTAAATCAAGCAGCACCGTCAAAATGAACGCCTGAAATAGAAAGAGCACCTCGATATTAGTAAAAGTGCAACGTTTCAGCTCCTAAGATGTAATACAGGAGAAATGACAGTAAATTTAAGATTGAATATTTTCTTAAGATTCGTTCGGAAAAGCGCGTTGGATGGCACGAGCTTGCCATCCAACGCGCTTTTCCGAACGAATCTTAAGAAAATATCCAATCTTAAATTTACTGTCATTTTTTCTCTTATTCACCTTATAAACTGAAACTTTGCACTTTTACTAATATCGAGGTGCTCTTTCACGTTTTGGAGTTCATTTTGATGTGCTGCTTGATTTAGGGGAGATAGGGTCGCGTGACCTGTTAGTGCATATGGCCTATTGGGTCGATTTTCAAGCTCAGTGGGGGGGGGGGGGGAGGGAGGAAGGGAAGGCAGGAGACTCAAAGTGAGACAAAACGTACTCGCGGCTACACTGCGCTATCTTCGAGGTCGATTTTCATACCTCAGCGGGGAGGGGGGGGAGGAGATATTTCAAGAAAGAAGACGATAATTCAGTTAAAATGGCCGCGATTTTTGGATTCGAGCGATTCGAGCGATTGTCCGGGAGATTTGAGCCTCTAATCTTGAGACCGGGAGATATGGTCAAAAATCTTGAGACTCCCGGCTTATCCGGGAGAGTTGACAGCCCTGTCATTATATAGCTTCAAATTTATGATGGGCAAACATTGCCCTTCATGTGCTCTCAACCATACAGTATTCTACTGAAAATTTGTCATTCAGCTGAGAAAAAATGTCCATGAGAGTGGATATGAGGTCCATTGCAAACAGGCAATTAGATAGATAGATAGATATGTGTTTATTCAATTGCTTTATTCAACTGTTTATTCAATTATACCTTCAGCATAAAAAGATACCCTCCCTGGGGACCCCCATGCCCTTTATCCCCCCCCCCCCCCCCCCCCCAATATCCCCACTGGGCTTTTCTCCTTCATTCTATCTTCCTCTTTGAAATCTTCCAATATTTAATCCCTTATTTATCAATTCTTTTAGTTGATAAGTAAGAGTCAATTACCGAGAACCGAGGCTTTTAGCCATTATATACATGTATATGGATAAAAGCCGAGGTTCGAGGTAATTAACTGGCTTATTATGTGATTGAGGAGGTTTTCACACAAAATCAATCCCAAACGACATTAACGATCTGATCATTGTTACTGCTTGGATTTCCAGAAAGAAATCTTAAACAATTGCTTTTCAATTCTATTCACGGTGAAGTTAACAAACTTTAATTATTATAACCTGTAGGCAAAACGATTTTTTGTTGCTAACTTTCAATCAGTTAGCTCAATAGTATAGAGGTTAAAGGTGGGTCTAGATATACAGAAGGTCTTGGGTTCCAATCCCACAGTTATTGCTCAATATATTTTTTTTCACCAAAATTTGCTACTTAGTACATGATTTTGGGGCTCTGTAGAAAATTTCTAAGTCTAACATCCAAATTAAGATGACCTAGGGAAGTATTAGACAAGGGCAATATACAGATATTGCCCTCATATGAGGGCAATATCTGTATAATGCCCTTGAATTCATAATAATGACTAGGGAAATACGAGATATATATAAAGCCCTACAAATAACAAAGAAAACCAACTGAATCATATAATAACTTGTTTAAATGCTCAAGCCCAGCTAATTAATATTTTAGGGTTGGTACAAACAGCAGGAATGAGTTTCATGCTATGCTTTTTCTTGTGAACTAGCTGGGCAAAGAAAATGATTTTGCCATCTCATATAATTGATGTAATAGTGGGTAGATTTAGCAAATGCAACATGACATATAAAAAGAGAACTCAGTGCATGCTGAGAAATTATGTTCAAAATGGCCATTGATGTTGACAGTGTTAAAGAGGTTGCAAAAACAAGTGAAATTGTGTTATACACCCATGTTGGTTGCTATGAACTGTTGAATACAATGAAAAATGTGATAGAGCAGATTTTGTATGAGTCAGTGTAAAACAGATCGTGCTGTGCTGTACGTGACCCTGTCAGTGCCGTTTTGTCTATAAAAACATTTGAAATTCCTGCCATAATGGTGCTATATGACCGTGCAGTACCATTTTCACAGTCATACGAAATGTACTCTTACTATCTTCATCATCTCATGTCTTGTTCTCACATTGCATTGCTGTTGGTAAATTAATCTACCTAGTGTTTTACTTTGGTTGCTATAATGAAGTTATGTAAGTGTTATTTGGTGCTATTTAGGCATATATAACCAGTTTCATGTAAAGTCAAATGCTAGCATGCTGAATCAAATCCCTTGTAGGTTCACCATTATCTCAGTTGAACGAAACAGAAAATCAATTAAAAGATGAAAATACAAAAGATACACTGAAAAAGTAAGTCAATTTTAAACTTCTTCCCTTTTCTTTTTCTAATTCTTTCTTTGTTTCATTTTCTTTCTTTTCCTTTCATTCTCTGTATTTGACTTCCATTTCTTGTGGCCCATTTATTTAGATTGACATTAGATGATATCATTTCACAGTGGCCAGGTAAGTCAACCTGTATTTCTTTCTATATTTTGAAAGTAGAACAGATGTTACTTATCAGTGTGAAACAGTTGTTTTCAGTAACCATGGTGATGGTACTGCTGGTTAACAACTCATTAAATCAGATCTAAAAGAAAGTTAATTGCAATGAAAAATGTTTTACAACATGAAGCTCAAACACATTAACCACCTTTAACTTGAATCACATTATTTTACAAACTGCAATTTCATCTTTTTTGACATTCTCCAAATATGTTTTCAAAATTTGATTTCTTTAGATAACAAGCCAGTCTGGTTAGGTTATAGACGAAATCACAAAGGACAAATACCACCAAAGGTACATGATTGTTAATCTATGCATCGACAGTAGGTTTTACTCCTAGTTGTACAAAAATAAATACTAGTGAATTGAGTGTTAGGTACTACATAAAATAGTTTTATATTTTAAGTATAAATGAACAGTGTAAGGGTCTCAGAAGATAAAAAGTTGCTTCACATCAAATAAATTACTTAATAGGAAAAAATGTTATTAATGACTAGAAGGAATGGATGCGGTATTTGAAAGATGGAGTTTGGAGATAAATGTTGCTGTAACAATAACAAATTTATCTTAATAGATCGATTTCACTGACGTCATCGAGAAAAATACAGTCGGTTTCAGAGCATCAAATAAAATAAAAATACTTGTACCTCAAAGAACAACTAAATCTTTGCAACTCTAGAAAATATTGAGTCAAAAGAGCTTTTCTCCACGAAGATACGAATGTTTGAATGCGGGCTTGTTGTTGGTAAGAATGTATGGGGCTGCCATATTGGTGTACAGCTTCTGGTACACCAATATGGCGACCATAAATACCAAGCATCGAAATGATATTAAAAATACACTTATTTGTTCATTTTATTGATTATATATATAGAAAATGACAATTAAGTTCATTGCCAAAGCAAATGAGGTGAAATTTGTCGCAAATTGATGTGTTCTTACGTCATTTGAAAATGCGTGACTGCATGGCGTGACACAATTTTGGTGCCGATAATTTGCCAAGCGATGAACAGAATCAGACCAAATTTCCAGAGACGACTTCTTTTCATGATACATACAAAATATCAGGCAATCAGCTTTCTCCGAATTTTAGTTTAGATTTTAGTCCTCTCGTGACGTCACGTGAAATCGATCTATTCTCCACCTTTCAAAACACCACAAATCCATCTACTAGTTTTTTCTAGCTAGGTACTAGTACTAATTTTAAAAATTTCATCAAGTTGTTAATCTTTCAATGTTTTCTTTTTATTTATCTTTTGTTGTCTTTTTAGAGGACAAGACTACGATGTACAACTGTAAGTACTCTTTGACTTTACACATGCAGGCGGGTTCATTAAGATTTTAAACTGGAGGACATCATTCTGGCTGTGACACCTGGACAAGACTTCAGATGTTATGAGAAGTTTGTTTGTCTGAGTTTCTCAAGACAACGGGGCAAAACTCAGCAAAGTTGTCACAGCCAGTCAATTTGCCCAGTCCTTAATGAACCCACTGTACATGCTGCACTTTCTTGGGTCCAGTATTGTACATATTTTTCATATGGGTTTCATCAATTTGGCAATGGGGCTAATTTCCATTGCAGATCCTTTTTGAGTTTTGTAAAGTGCATTATACTAATAGAAGAGTATGTTTACCTGTTGTTTTTCAGGTATCCAAAAAGCTTCTCACCCAGAATCCTTGTCCAATATGCAGAGTACGAATAGAAAAGAATTATGAGATGGACAGCAAGGTAGAGTAAAAATTAATGAACAACAACAATTTCAGTAAAGTATGATTACATATATGCTGTACCGTGACCATGTCAGTGATGTGATGTCTATGATAAAAACATTCTAAATTTCTGCCATGATAGCTGTGTCACACTGTGACCATGGCATTTCACAGTCGCATAAATTCAAACTCTACTCTATGCTACATGTATTGTGACAACCACATTCTGTAGTCTGTAGCTACTCTTTGGCAAAATCTCAAAATCTCAAAAGCTGATAATGATTCCCATTAACAGCTTGCCAAACCAGCTTTCCTTTTTTCTGCTGCACAAGCTGCTGAGTGCTGTTGACAACACTAGTGACCTGAAGTTCCTTGTTGTCCAAATGGACAGGGCTTAAATGATGATGTTGTTAAATGAATTTTATGATGTTGTCACTCGGAAATGTGTTAATTAGATGTCAATGCTTCTTCAAGTGTGGATTTTAGCTTGGAAAAAATCATGTTGATGATGTTGTTGTTGCTGTTGTTGTTGATGATGATGATGATGATGATGGTGATGAAAATGATGATGTGTCAAATGGTAAACCTAATACTTTCCAAGACTTATCCTGACTTATTGATTTTTGTTTAAACAGGATGTGGTATTCCTCAGTCAGTTTATCAGTCCTCATACTGGAGAAGTTCTTGATACCAAGAAAACAGGTTCAGTTCAATGTTTGTTATCATGGTATATGAATGTGAATGTGATTTCAAAAGACCTGTGGTCTGAAAATACAGTCAATCAATCAATCAATCAATCAATCAATCAATCAATCAATCAATCAATCAATCAATCAATCAATCAATCAATGTTTATTTAATAAAGCAGGTTAGTAAATGCAGCAGTAGGTTAATGCTGTGCCATGCCATGCTTTATCCAAGTGTTTTGATTGGTAAACATTGATACCTCATCCAAATATCAAAATGCTGAGACATGACATAGCTTTTTTGAAGTCATTTGAAAAATGTTCAATGAAAGCTTGGCACTAATATGAATTGAAATAAAATGACATATAACATTTCATTTATTACATAGGTGTCTGTCGACAACAACAAAAGAAGTTAATACAAGCAATAGATACAGCAAGAGATCAAGGTTAATGTTTTTCCTTGTTTACAATGTTGCTAAAACCCCTAGCAATATACCCAACCAGGTTTTTATAGATACCATCATGTGACCTTATCAACAGCTCAATTCCTGTCTAGAAGACCATACCAAGCTGCTTGGCCTGTGTCATGTGAGACATTGTAAGAATTTCTCACAACATGGCATAATCACATTGTTACATTAGTCACATAATGAACAATAGTGATATATTCATCTTCTCACATCCCCTACCAGGTCATATCAAATTTGCTAAATATATCTTATGTCATCACAGACACTTTTGTTTTCATCTCTGTTTCATCAACCTTTCTTCTTTATTTAACCTAGCTTTTGGACTACTAGCCCATCTTTATGGTTTATCAAATATGATTTAAATGCTGGTACAATGAACATGTTGTAAACCCTGAAGATGGGATGGTAGTCTGAAAGCTGTAAGTTCAATAAAGAAGAATTGTTGACAAAACATCAGAGATGGACTACAACACAATCTACAAACAGTTATGGATTTTTCATTTTGTACAAGGAAAGCTGTTCCTTGTCATTATCATGTAGTAGTAATAGCAGCAGCAGCAGTAGTAGTAGTAGTAGTAATAGTTATCGTCATCGTCATTGTTGTTGTTATTGTCATTGTTGTCATAGTAGTAGTAATTGTTGTTGTTCCTATTGTTCTGTTGTTGGAGGGTTTTTTGCAACACAATCACCCATTATAGCAACCTCAAAGTAACTTCAACTTTCAACATTTTCTGTTGCGTGCTACAGGTTACCTTCCATTTACTATACCTGGTCCGAGAGATCCACCAAGAACCTTCAAGGCAGCAGGAATACCAGCACCAAACATACGCAACAAAACTGGATAAATAAAAGTCATTGTATATATCTAGCAACTGATAAACTTAAATAAACTGAAACCAGAATCATGACTTTGAGGGATTGTAGTGATAGTTCTCTGACTTCTTTGTGTATTGTTATCATAATTTTGTTTATTACAGCAGTTTTTGTTTGACTGTAGAAAACCTTTGCTGGGTTCTGCCATGCTTTATCTCTGTATTTTGATCAGATATGACATCAAAATACTCAATGACCCCACTATTACAGACACTAGCAATGGCTTGTCCTTTCAGATGGTTACTGATGATTTTCCCCATTCATGAACAGCGTTTTGCAAAAATTTTAATGTTTCAAATGTTAAATTAATGTATTATCTTCCCAAAGTCGTGTCAGAAAGGTGTGCGCACCCCCTGCATCCGTCCCCTACATACAGCCCTAGCTGCAACTTCATTTGAAAAGGATAACCCTTAGTAAAATTTACATGGACAACTTAGACTGCGAGCAGTCCCACTTTTCCCTCCAGATTCAGTAAAGATGAGGTTTTTTTATATTTTTGTATTCAAAATCCATTTTGAGTCTAAACTAGCACAAGCGTACAGGTTAGAAATTATACAATTCGAAATTTAGGCTAATGTCCAAAACGCAATAGAAACAGCACTTGTTGCGCGCGCGGTCTTCCTGTGGTGTTCGATTAATTAATGAGGTCAATGAACTAATTAATTATGACGTCACAGCTCATTAGTACGTTAATTTCCAACATGACTTGATCAAAGAAACTTGTGTTTTTTAGATCGGGTCTCAGTTATGTAACAAATAGTAGTGAAAAGTTAAAATTTCAAATCCCTGCAATGGGCACCGTGCTAAGTAAATGCCGGTGCCTGTGTTGCGGGATTAGGAATATTGATAAAGACGAGGTAAGCGCATCGTTGAAACTATGCCATGCGCAATTCATTTGCACTTTTCCTTTTATTATTTTGGTTGCAATCAAAACTTTCTTTTTCATTTTTATTCCTTGCAATTAGAAGCCCTCTTTTTCTCTTTTACTTCCGTCTTTTTGGAATTTTCATTTCCTCTCTTTTCCATGATTTCGTGTTTTCCCGTCAAAGAAGCTTAACTAATATATTTTGTTTTTTCCAGGTTGATAAACTTCCGTCATGCGTAACTGAGGTAAGGAACATGATTCTAATTGACATATAGTGCAAGATGAAAAGTCTTCATCTAATTGTAATTAAATAATGTATTGAAATTTGAATTTAAGAAGAAACTGAAAAAAATCTAGATCAACAGTTTCTCAACACAAATGTAATGATGTTTCTCATGTAAACTTTAAAAAGTTATGAATGTAAATAATCTAGTTTGCAGTGGGCACACAAGTGAATTTAAATTGTCAACAATTTTACGATATTGCGAGAAAACTCCAATACACTCAAAATTTTTAATTTTCTTAACAAAAGTCAAAACAAAATGTCATTTTTACATACGTTTACATTGTCACAAGGTTAAATGACTGGAAGTATTTTAAAGTTTTATGCTTCGGAGTCTTTAAGAGTTTTATGCTTCAAGGTCTTTAAGAGTTTTATGCGTCGAGGTCTTTTAGAGTTTTACTCGCCCAAGTCTTTTCATGTTTTAGGCATCGAAGTCTAATAGAGTTTTATGCGTCGAAGTCCTTTAGAATTTTATATGCGTCCAAGTCTATTAATTAGACTTTTATTCGTCGGAGTCTTTTAGAGTTTTATGCGTCGAGGTATTTTTGAGTTTTATGCGTCGAAGTCTTTTAGAGATTCTTGCGTCGAGGACTTTTAGATTTTTACTCGCAAGAATCCTTCAAAATTTTATGCGTCCAAGTTTTATGCATCGAGATGTTTTAGAGATTTATGTGTCGAAGTGTTTTAGAGTTTAACGCGTCGAGATCTTTTAGAGTTTTATGTGTCCAAATCTTTTAGACTTTTATAAATCGGAGACATTCAGAGTTTTATGCGTCGAGGTCTATTAGAGTTCTACGTATCCAAGTCTTTTAGAAGTTTACTCGCGTAAGTCTTTTCAAGTTTTATGCGTTCAATTCTTTTAGAGTTTTATGCGTCGAGATCTGTTAGAGTGTTATGCGCCGGAGTTTTTTAGCCTATCCGAGTTTCTCAAGTATATTAAGGCTTGACTTAGGCCCGATTTTCGAAAATATAGGTTTTAAAATGATCGTGGTCTGTTGTTTATCAGAATCTTTAAAAAAAATCATACATTTTGTCGAATATACATGAGTCGAAACTTTATGTGAGATTTTAAACTTTGAGGGAGTGTCACGTGACATATTACAAAGAATTATTTTATTGGAATTTTTGATTACAAATGGGGTACACAAGGATTTCTTCGATTTAAACAATTTATATCTTATTTTATTTCTTTTTTTATGCTCTTTCCGACAACGTCTTTTAATATTGAAAAAATACTCTGTGGAAAGAGATATTTTAGAAAAGAGGTCACGTGACCTAACATGAAAATATGTTTTTTCCTAATATCTTTTTTCCCAAAAGTGATGGACACGATTAAAAGACGGCATCATATACCTAAGCCAAATGCCTAATAACAATGTGAATTTCAGTGAGATAGGTTAAGGTTCTGTGTACCCCATTTTCAAAAAAACGTTTTTGTAGCCTTAAGGTCACGTGACCAATGAATTGAAAAAAAATTACTATGAAAGTCTTCATAATGTGGATCTACATCATCTCCCAAGAAATCTTTGCGATATCTTTAAACCTCCGTGTTTTATGAGCGAAAATGGTTACTTCCTAATTTGCATAATAGTCAAGCCTTAATACACTTGAGTTTATGCATCGAATGCTTTTCGAGTTTATGCGTCGAGGATTTTTAGAGTGCTACTTGCCCATGCCTTTTCGAGTTTTATGCGTCGAGGTCTTCTAGAGTTTTAAGCGTCGAAGTCTTTTAGAGGTTTATGCGTCGAAGACTTTTGGAGTTTTACTCCCGAAGTCTTTTCGAGTTTTATATGCATTGAGTTTCATGCTTCGAGGACTTTTAGAGTTTTAAGCGTACGTCGGACTCTTTTAAAATTTTATGCGTTGAAGTCTTTTCGAGTTTTATGCGTCGAAGCGTATTAGTGTTTTACGCGTGGGGAATTTCTAAAGTTTTATGCGTCGGAGTCTTTCTGATTTTTATGCGTAAAAGTCTTTTAGAGGTTTTTGCGTCGAAGGCTTTTAGAATTCTATTTATTCGTGGGAGTGTTTTAGAGTTTTTCTTTTGCGTCGAGGATTTTGAGAGTTTTACTCGCCCAAGTCTTTTAGAGTTTTATGCGTCGAAGTCTTTTAGAGTTTTATGCGTCGAAGTCTTTTAGAGTTTTATGCATCGAAGTGTTTTAGAGTTTTATGCGTCGAAGTGTTTTAGAGTTTTATGCGTCGAAGTCCTTTAGAGTTTTATGCGTCGAAGTGTTTTAGACTTTTATGCATCGAAGTGTTTTAGAGTTTTATGCGTCGAAGTCCTTTAGAGTTTTAGGGATATTGTAAAACATGGACTGGACTGGACTGGACTGGACCGAAAATCTGTAAAACATGGACTGGACTGAGAAAATCTGTAAAATATGGACTGGACTGAAAAAAAATCTGTAAAACATGGACTGGACTGAGAAAAAAATCTGTAAAACATGGACTGGACTGAGAAAAATCTGTAAAACATGGACTTGACCGAAAAAATATGAAAAATTAACATGAACTTCACTAAATTCGATTCTACTTAACCGAAGTAACGATTTAGGACATGCAAAATTCTAGAAAAAAGTATACTAAGCATTCTGGTTGTGATGCTGTTTATTATTTGCAGTTAAACTTGTCCAAATGCTTAGATTTGCGAGTCTAAATGTGATCTATGATTGAGCAAGAGTCAGACCAACAGGAATTTCCTTTTGGTCAAGGGTTGAGGGTCCACAGTCGAGGGTCCATAGTAGAGGATCAACAAAAACTACCAAATTTTATGTCTTCGCGTTACTTGTACATATTACTAAATTTGATTTAGGAAAATAAATAATCACAAATGGATTGTCTTGGAAATTTGATAATCTCGTCAAATACCTGAACAGCGGGACAGGAAATGCCTGCCCAGCTCAGTTTGTCAGATTATATGAGTGCCAGAGGATTTAGACAAACGTTCTACCGATTTATATTTTTCTCGTCACTTTTTGGAGCTTCAATTGGCATATTTTAACATCTTGGATACTTTTAATCATTTCCACTCCACTTACTTTATTTGGTTGAGCTAGTAGTTTAGATGCATGTCGCAGTATGAACTGATGCAGCTCTCAGTAAAATATAAATTTTTCTTTGTGTCGAAACACTATCTCTGGACGAGTGCAGCGAGTTCTATGGCGCGACACCCGGGCGCGATCCATCGAGGACTTTCAAAATCATATTAATAATCGCCAAATTTATCAACTCTTTTCTCAAACTGGGATCAGAAAAAATTACAGAAATTGAAAAAATTTAAGCTGACGAAAAACGCGAATAGAAACCAACGTTACCAACGTACTCATGGAGGTCCCGGAGTACAGAGCACGAGTCTCAGTTGTTTTTAAAAAGTTTTGATTTTATTAAAAAGCATTCTATGTTTGGTTGTTTGCTTTTAAGCTTTAACTTTTTATACAGGTTTGTAGTAGACCTAACGAAATGGCTTTATCTTTAGAATAAAACATACTCAGATGCAAATAAAACCATCACCAATCGGTTTCGCTGATACAGCTAAGAAGTTATAATTTTACTCTTCATGTGATTTTTACAAATATGCTTTAAAACAAAAGCTGAATTAGAATCGAATTTAGCGAAGTTCATGTTAATTTTTCATATTTTTTCGGTCAAGTCCATGTTTTACAGATTTTTCTCAGTCCAGTCCATGTTTTACAGATTTTTGTTTTCAGTCCAGTCCATGTTTTACAGATTTTTTTTCAGTCCAGTCCATGTTTTACAGATTTTTTTCTCAGTCCAGTCCATGTTTTACAGATTTTCTCAGTCCAGTCCATGTTTTACAGATTTTCGGTCCAGTCCAGTCCAGTCCAGTCCAGTCCATGTTTTACAATATGCCAGAGTTTTATGCGTCGAAGTGTTTTACAGTTTTATGCGTCGAAGTGTTTTAGAGTTTTATGCGTCGAAGTCTTTTAGAGTTTTATGCGTCGAAGTCCTTTAGAGTTTTATGCGTCGAAGTCTTTTAGAGTTTTATGCGTCGAAGTCCTTTAGAGTTTTATGCGTCGAAGTGTTTTAGAGTTTTATGCGTCGAAGTGTTTTAGAGTTTTATGCGTCGAAGTGTTTTAGAGTTTTATGCGTCGAAGTGTTTTAGAGTTTTATGCGTCGAAGTCTTTTAGAGTTTTATGCGTCGAAGTCTTTTAGAGTTTTACGCGTCGGAGTCTTTTAGAGTTTTATGCTTCGAGGACGTTTAATCAATCAATCAATCAATCAATCAATTTATTTATGTCATAACGTGAGGTTAGGTTGCCCTACAATCCAGCCCAGAGGCTCATGTGTAAAACGCATGACAAAATAAAAAATAAATAAAAATATAAAAATAATATAAAAATATATCTGTATATCTGTATAAATGTATGAAAGAAAATAAAGAAATACTATATAAATGTAAAAGATTTATAAACAATGTAAATCCTATAAAAGATAATTGTCAAGTGATTAAATATTATTTAAATAAATACGCCATATATAGAGAGATTTACTCACCCAAGTCTTTTCCATTTTAAAGCGTCAAAGTTTTAGAGTTTTATCCGACGGAGTCTTTTAGAGTTTTACGCCTCGAGATCTTTTACAGTTGTATTCGTGAAAGTGTTTTAGAGTTTTATGCATCGAAGCCTTTTAGAGTTTTACGCGTCGAGATCTTTTAGAGTTTTATGCGTCCAAATCTTTGAGACTTTTATAGGCATTTAGGGTTTTATGCGTCGAGGTCTATTAGAGTTTTACGTATCCAAGTGTTTTAAAAGTTTACTTGCGTAAGTCTTTTTAAGTTTTATGCGTCCAATTCTTTTAATTAGACTTTTATGCGTCGGAGTCTTTAAGAGTTTTATGCGTCGTTGTCTTTTAGAGTCTTATGTGTCGAGATCTTTTAGAGTTTTACGTATCCAAGTCTTTTAGAAGTTTATATGTTGAAGTTTTTTATGGTTTTACGCTTCCAAGTTTTTAGAGTATTAAGGACGTTCGCGGGAAAAAAAGTTTACCATGTTTTTTCCTTCATACTTCGCATGGTGAGATAATGTCATCATATAAATTGAAAGAGCAAAGAAAAAATGGGGGTCACCGTGCTCGTTGAGGAGTGAGGTGACATCAAAGTGCACCCACTTTCTCGTAGAAGATCACTTGCGCGCCAATCTATACGAGTCGAGCATAGAAGTCATTTTTTTGCAGAAAAACTAAATGGATTGCTCAATGTTTATTTACACGACCACTCAATAATCCATGGAATAATATTATGTGAAAATATTTGTAAATACTTAACAAATAGCTGTTGTTTTTAATTCGAATTGGCAGTCATGAGCGACGCTTTTGCCGCGACTTCGCTCAAAGTTGTCACGGAAATCCGTGTTTTTATTATGATTTTACCATAATATTTTTCTCAAATTTAGAATATTAACAGCCTATGTAATTCTTTGTCAAACACTGAAATAAAAAGTGGGGGTCACCGTATTCGTTTCCGAGATATTGAGCCGTAAGAGCCGCAAAGTTTGAAAATTTGGCCGCCATCTTGAATACCGAGAGGAGACTGGGTCCAGTAGAATCTTTTCCATCCTTTTTTCTGCAGTTTTTCAACCTGAACGATTTTTTTTCCTCGGTAAAATTCCTTTTTTTAATTTTTTTTCTTTTTACTCGGGCTACCTGTGGTAGCTCGAGTCTAGGTTTACCTTTTCGGTCTATCTATCTATCTATCTATCAACGTCGCAAATGGGCAAATTACCCAGAAGCCTTTGGGGTACACTGTTGACCACGAGGCTTCCTGTGGTCGCGAGAGATTGAGAACAAAATGGCGGATATGGCGCGTTTTCCCTGACAAAATTCATGTTCATAAATCGAGCATACGTTTGTCTATTCGACCGTCTGATCAACTTAATCGAGCTGCTGGTCAGTTACAAAACGAGCATCGCTTGTCCAAATCGAGCGACAGAGAAGTTGCCTCTTATCTCCACTTTGATAGTGACCCTTATTCGAGCGGATGTCTGACAAATCGAGCAGAAGAATGCTTTGCTACCCATCATGCATTGCTATCCCGGCGGTAAGTACTTCATTCACCATCAATATAATCCATTGAAATTCTAGGCACATGTATATACAAAAACACACATGATTCCCCTGTATTCCCATGTATTCCCATGTATACCCCTGTATTCCCCTGTATTCCAATGTATTCCCCTGTATTCCCCTGTATTCCCCTGTATTCCCATGTATTCCCCTGTATTCCCATGTATTCCCGTGTATTCCCCTGTATCCCCATGTATTCCCCTGTATTCCCCTGTATTCCCATGTATTCCCCTGTATTCCCCTGTATTCCCATGTATTCCCCTGTATTCCCATGTATTCCCCTGTATTCCCCTGTATTCCCCTGTATTCCCCTGTATTCCCCTGTATTCCCCTGTATTCCCGTGTATTCCCCTGTATTCCCCTGTATTCCCCTGTATTCCCATGTATTCCCCTGTATTCCCCTGTATTCCCATGTATTCCCCTGTATTCCCATGTATTCCCCTGTATTCCCCTGTATTCCCCTGTATTCCCCTGTATTCCCCTGTATTCCCCTGTATTCCCGTGTATTCCCCTGTATTCCCCTGTATTCCCATGTATTCCCATGTATTCCCGTGTATTCCCCTGTATTCCCCTGTATTCCTGTGTATTCCCATGTATTCCCCTGTATTCCCCTGTATTCCCGTGTATTCCCATGTATTCCCCTGTATTCCCCTGTATTCCCCTGTATTCCCCTGTATTCCCGTGTATTCCCCTGTATTCCCCTGTATTCCCCTGTATTCCCCTGTATTCCCATGTATTCCCCTGTATTCCCCTGTATTCCCGTGTATTCCCCTGTATTCCCGTGTATTCCCCTGTATTCCCATGTATTCCCCTGTATTCCCATGTATTCCCCTGTATTCCCCTGTATTCCCATGTATTCCCATGTATTCCCCTGTATTCCCATGTATTCCCATGTATTCCCTTGTATTCCCCTGTATTCCCGTGTAATCCAGTGTATTCCCATGTATTTTCATGTATTCCCATGTATTCCCATATATCCCCCTGTTTTTCCATGTATTCCCATGTATTCCCCTGTATTCCTATGTATTCCCGTGTATTCCCCTGTATTTATACATGGGAATACAGGGAAATACATGGGAATACACGGGAATACATGGGAATACACGGGAATACATGGTGGCCGAGCGGTGAGAGCGCCGGTCTGTCACCGCTGTGGTCCGTCGTTCAATCCCCGGATGCAGCATCACATGTGGCTTGAGTTTCTTGTTCGTTCTCTCCCTTGCTTCGAGGGTTTTTTCTCCGGGTTCTCCGGTTTTTCCTGTCTCAGTAAAAACGAACGTACTAGTTTCGATCTAAGCTGTGCTCCTTGATCAGATATGGGTCGTATGGTGGCTGCTACGTGTATGTGTATGTAAATTTGTATGTAAATGTTTGATTGTTCAATTGTCTCGTAATGAAAGCGCCCTTGTAAACCTTCGACTCGATCACGTTGAGCTGCGCCTTTCGTAATTCAGCACTTGGCTGCGAGGAAGGGTGATGAGCTACCCCAAATTTATTTATCTATTTTATTTATGGGAATACAGGGAATACATGGGAACACATGGAAATAGATAGGAATACAGGGGAATACATGGGAATACATGGGAATACAGGGGAATACATGGGAATACAGGGGAATACACGGGAATACACGGGAATACACGGGAATACAGGGGAATACAGGGGAATACAGGGGAATACAGGGGAATACATGGGAATACAGGGGAATACAGGGGAATACATGGGAATACAGGGGAATACATGGGAATACAGGGGAATACACGGGAATACACGGGAATACATGGGAATACACAGGAATACAGGGGAATACAGGGGAATACACGGGAATACATGGGAATACATGGGAATACACGGGAATACAGGGGAATACACGGGAATACAGGGGAATACAGGGGAAGACAGGGGAATACAGGGGAATACAGGGGAATACAGGGGAATACATGGGAATACAGGGGAATACAGGGGAATACAGGGGAATACAGGGGAATACAGGGGAATACAGGGGAATACATGGGAATACACGGGAATACAGGGGAATACAGGGGAATACATGGGAATACATGGGAATACACGGGAATACAGGGGAATACAGGGGAATACATGGGAATACACAGGAATACAGGGGAATACAGGGGAATACACGGGAATACAGGGGAATACAAGGGAAGACAGGGGAATACAGGGGAATACAGGGGAATACAGGGGAATACAGGGGAATACATGGGAATACAGGGGAATACAGGGGAATACAGGGGAATACAGGGGAATACAGGGGAATACATGGGAATACACGGGAATACACGGGAATACAGGGGAATACATGGGAATACAGGGGAATACAGGGGAATACAGGGGAATGAAGTACTTACCGCCGGGATAGCAATGCATGATGGGTAGCAAAGCATTCTTCTGCTCGATTTGTCAGACATCCGCTCGAATAAGGGTCACTATGAAAGTGGAGATAAGAGGCAACTTCTCTGTCGCTCGATTTGGACAAGCGATGCTCGTTTTGTAACTGACCAGCAGCTCGATTAAGTTGATCAGACGGTCGAATAGACAAACGTATGCTCGATTTATGAACATGAATTTTGTCAGGGAAAACGCGCCATAGGCGGACGCTATCAATCGGAATTTTTTTCGAACTATTGGCTTTTAATCTCAAGATACTTTGCTTTAATCGTTAATATCGAATTCTCGAATTTAGTGATGACCTTCTTACTATCTGTTGTAATCAACTTATAATGTATTGATCGTCCAAGAACACGATACAGATCGATTTGTGGCAGCGAACTTCACTTGAGGACAGACATGTAAGACACGGAGATATTGTCTTTAATAGATCAGTAGTTTGTTTAAAATAATATTTCACTACTGCTTGCACCTAATATTTGCTTACACGGTGTCTACAGTCATGCTCTTCCTGAGAGCCGTGTTAAAAACGAACTAATTAATAACTAACAATATCTACAATGTTTGTTTCTTTCTAGTTAAAACTAGAATGACTAGGACCGGAGATTCTTGCCTTTGCGTAATAAGGTGACTAGGTGTATTCAATAATTAAGCCAGGAAACAGGAATTAGTAAATGGTGCAAAATTACACCAAATAAACAATGGAAAACAAATGATTTTTTTATTATTAACTTATAAATATTTAGTGTAAATATCTGTATTTTGTACAATGTCATTTTTATATTGAATGCACTTTATTGTCAATCATGCTCAATGTTTAGCAGATAAAAATATAGTGATGGATAATCATGGAAATGATAGTAATGTTTATGAGACCTTATATTAGCAACAGTTGAAGAATAATTTTAGAATACATACATGTACAAAATGATATTTTCAATCAATGAAAAGTGATACTCAACCACAAATTTGTACAAGCTTTTTGCAACCATGTTCACAGAAACAAGATAAAGTGGATTGAATTGAAGATATTACTGTATGTAGTAGTATCAGATTGATGTGCATGGAGGAGCTATATATGGTATCAGTAATGAGCATATATTGTATGACATTACACTTCTTCAAATAAAGCATCAGCAATTTTACTGCTATAATCATTGATCTGCTCCATATTAAAAACATGGTAATATGTGTATCGAAAAGTTGTGTTAAGAAACTGAAATGATTTTATAGAAAGGTAACTGTGGTACTTTTAGAATCTACCAATGTGACAACGGCAATATCAAAATCATTTTAACTTGGATATCGAAACAGTCTGCCACAGTTTGTAAGTTTTGTTTCCATAAATCAAGGTAAAAAAGTACACAAAATAAAGCAGACTGTATACTGTATATGTCTGGCATGATAAAAAGACCAGCAGTATATTAATAAATTTGTGTTCTACTCTGGGAGTACTTGTCATGCATTTTTGCAATCAAAAGACACTGACAAGTCAAACTGGTTTCCATCAACCTCTGTTCTCCATTTCTCCCCAAGTACTATACACAGGTGTAGCCCGAGTGAACGCCTATTAGGCGTCTAGTTTCAAATAATTTCCATTTTAAAAAAATCGAAAAAGTCATTACCGAAAAAAATTCTTTTCGGCCGCCATCTTGGATTTAGTTGAGGTAGCGCGCGCTAGCGTGCGCAGTAAAAGTGCGCGTGAACAATGCCCGCGAACGTCCTTAAGCGTCTTGATCGCTTAGAATTTTAGGCGCCAAAGTCTTTAAGAGTTTTATGCGTCGAGGATTTTGTGCTGTTTTACTCGTAGAAGTCTTTTAGAGTTTTAGGCGTTGAATTTTTTTTAGAGTTTTACGCGCCGAAGTCTTTTAGTGTTTTATGCTTTAAAGAATTCTAGATTTCTATACGATAAAGTTTTTAAGTGCTTTAGGCGTTGAAGTCTTTTAAAATTTAACGCCACGAAGTATTTTTTGCGCTCGATGGTTCGAGGAATTTTAGATTTTTATGCAGCAATTTCTGGAAGTGCTTTATGCGTTTCATACTTTTAAAGGTTTATGGGTCGAACTGTTCTTGTTTTGTTTTTCATGTGGGATGCCTTTTTGGAGTCTTATGTGCCAAATTCTTATGTTTTATGCGTCGAAATCTTATAGAATTTTATGCGCCGAAGTCTATTTAATGCCGTATATATCACAAATTACTGACATAAAACGCGATCAATGTATATCATATTATAGCTGAATGACTGTTTTAGATTTTGGTGCCGTTTGACGGTCATTGCTCAAAGGGAGTCAAAGTTATGAGCCAAAAACCGATATGACCGATTCGGCCATTTGGAACTATTGACTCACCTTAATCAGGCAATACAGCTTTTTACTTGTCACTTGCATTTTAGCGTGACTCGTAAAAATCACAGCTGTATTAGCTGGTTAGTCGACCATGCACTGATAACCTATATATACTAACTCAATTAATCAGCATATCAATTTTTTACTTAAAACAGAAAAGTTTAGAAAAAGCAGAGAAAGAAGTAAAGAAATGTAGAATTCGCCAGCAAAGAAATGACCGGAGAGAGAGACTGCTCAAGGAAAAAGGTATTCACTTGTGATTAATTTGTCGAATGCTCTGATTATGAATAGGTCTTGTTTCCAGTTTAGAGCAGTGTTTGCATTGTGTAACTTTTTATTGCCCATACCGGCGGGGGATCTTGACTGGTTAATTTTGATGCGATTGATCTGAACTGATCTAAATCATTAACTAATGTACCGGCCTTAAGTGTGAACACAGCCTTACACTGAGGCTATGTTCACACTTGGATTAATTTAGATCGTATCGGCTCAGATTGCATGGTTTGATTCAATTGAAACTTTTTGAACTGAACAATTTTCCGTGAGCAACGTGAGCGGCGAAATACGTGACACAAAAACACTCAACTTGACGCGCAACATTGTTGCGTTGCAGTTTTTGATCAATGTTGCGCGTTTTTCACCTCGCGATCTCAACCTTTTGTTGGGTGACAAGTTGAGATCGCGATAGACAAGGCGCATTTTCAAAAAATCAGATATCTGGAGGCATTTTGGGGTAGAGGCTGGTAACATAACTATTCTAAACCGATTTTTCATGCTTAATGTAAATATGACTGTTACCAAGACGTATTCTGAAATCTTATATGTGTAAATAACGTTTCTGTGAATTGCTAGTCATTTCATACAATTAACGGCTTTTTCATGTAATTCCAAAAGTTCCCAAACTTAAAAACAGTTACCATAGCTGGAAAGAGCACATCAAAATCAGTAAAACTGTAAAGTTTGAAGGATATAAGTTGCAAAATCAAGGAGATACGAATTCTCAAAAAAACTAAATTTTATATGAAAACACTTACAGTTATGCAAGAGATACAAACAAATTTCGATTTTTGAAAATTCGTATCTCCTGGCACCTAGGGTATCATGGCAAGAGACAAGAACGGTATGTGATTACAGCACATATGCATAGATGACGTCATTAAATTTTACGCGCGTGCTCTGATTGGTTTGAGTGTTTCGATGAGTACTATAGAAAACAAAAAGATTCCATTTTTCCGCAGGTCTGTACTCTGATCGATGCACAGAAAATGTCAAAATGTGAAGACAACGTTTTTGTTCTCACCACATTTTGACGTCATCTGTGCATGGATTAGAGTCCACTCGCACGGCAAAATGTAAGTAAACTAATGTTTGATATAATGATATCAACCAAGTCGAAACTGTTTCAGGGAAACAGGATGTCCACAATTTAGACGTCAAGGAAAGGAGACATTTACGAGAGATGACTGCTCAAACAGACCACGTAAAAGAGCGCGAAATGTCCATTGAAGACAACATTCAAATGGATAACGTAGATCTTAGCTCTGACAATGACCTTTCAAATGACAATGTGAAAGTTGAGAGACCACCATGCAAGAAAATCATCATATACATAATTTTTAAAGCCCTGAAGAAGAAAGAGAAAAATGTCGAGGCCATGAAAGACGACACTACTCTTGAGAACGGAAAGGACATGGTTGAAGACTATGGGAAATCGTCCAATGTGGTTCAAAACGATACTGTTCAATTAGACAACGTTGATCTTACCACTGAAAGTGACCATTCAAACGACCATGTGGAACTTGTACAAGCCGACTCAAAGAAAGAAGTCATCGTAGATCTCCTGGACGACGTTCTCACCCAGGTAGAGCAAAACGTCGAGACCATGAAAGACAACACTACTCTTAAGAACGGAAAGGACATGGTTGAAGACCATGGGAAATCGTCCAATGTGGTTCAAAACGATGCTGTTCAATTAGACAACGTTGATGTTACCACTGAAAATGACCATTCAAACGACCATGTGCAACTTGAACAAGCCGACTCAAAAGAAATCATCGTAGATCTCCTGGACGACGTTCTCACCCAAGTAGAGCAAAACGTCGAGACCATGAAAGACAACACTACTCTTGAGAACGGAAAGGACATGGTTGAAGACCATGGGAAATCGTCCAATGTGGTTCAAAACGATGCTGTTCAATTAGACAACGTTGATGTTACCACTGAAAATGACCATTCAAACGACCATGTGCAACTTGAACAAGCCGACTCAAAAGAAGTCATCGTAGATCTCCTGGACGACGTTCTCACCCAGGTAGAGCAAAACGTCGAGACCATGAAAGACAACACTACTCTTGAGAATGGAAAGGACATGGTTGAAGACCATGGGAAATCGTCCAATGTGGTTCAAAACGATGCTGTTCAATTAGACAACGTTGATGTTACCACTGAAAGTGACCATTCAAACGACCGTGTGGAACTTGTACAAGCCGACTCAAAAGAAATCATCGTAGATCTCCTGGACGACGTTCTCACCCAGGTAGAGCAAAACGTCGAGACCATGAAAGACAACACTACTCTTAAGAACGGAAAGGACATGGTTGAAGACCATGGGAAATCGTCCAATGTGGTTCAAAACGATGCTGTTCAATTAGACAACGTTGATGTTACCACTGAAAATGACCATTCAAACGACCATGTGCAACTTGAACAAGCCGACTCAAAAGAAATCATCGTAGATCTCCTGGACGACGTTCTCACCCAAGTAGAGCAAAACGTCGAGACCATGAAAGACAACACTACTCTTGAGAACGGAAAGGACATGGTTGAAGACCATGGGAAATCGTCCAATGTGGTTCAAAACGATGCTGTTCAATTAGACAACGTTGATGTTACCACTGAAAATGACCATTCAAACGACCATGTGCAACTTGAACAAGCCGACTCAAAAGAAGTCATCGTAGATCTCCTGGACGACGTTCTCACCCAGGTAGAGCAAAACGTCGAGACCATGAAAGACAACACTACTCTTGAGAATGGAAAGGACATGGTTGAAGACCATGGGAAATCGTCCAATGTGGTTCAAAACGATGCTGTTCAATTAGACAACGTTGATGTTACCACTGAAAGTGACCATTCAAACGACCGTGTGGAACTTGTACAAGCCGACTCAAAAGAAATCATCGTAGATCTCCTGGACGACGTTCTCACCCAGGTAGAGCAAAACGTCGAGACCATGAAAGACAACACTACTCTTGAGAACGGAAAGGACATGGTTGAAGACCATGGGAAATCGTCCAATGTGGTTCAAAACGATGCTGTTCAATTAGACAACGTTGATGTTACCACTGAAAATGGCCATTCAAACGACCATGTGGAACTTGAACAAGCCGACTCAAAGAAAGAAGTCATCGTAGATCTCCTGGACGACGTTCTCACCCAGGTAGAGCAAAACGTCGAGACCATGAAAGACAACACTACTCTTGAGAATGGAAAGGACATGGTTGAAGACCATGGGAAATCGTCCAATGTGGTTCAAAACGATGCTGTTCAATTAGACAACGTTGATGTTACCACTGAAAATGACCATTCAAACGACCATGTGGAACTTGAACAAGCCGACTCAAAAGAAATCATCGTAGATCTCCTGGACGACGTTCTCACCCAGGTAGAGCAAAACGTCGAGACCATGAAAGACGACACTACTCTTGAGAATGGAAAGGACATGGTTGAAGACCATGGGAAATCGTCCAATGTGGTTCAAAACGATGCTGTTCAATTAGACAACGTTGATGTTACCACTGAAAATGGCCATTCAAACGACCATGTGGAACTTGAACAAGCCGACTCAAAGAAAGAAGTCATCGTAGATCTCCTGGACGACATTCTCACCCAGGTAGAGCAAAACGTCGAGACCATGAAAGACAACACTACTCTTGAGAATGGAAAGGACATGGTTGAAGACCATGGGAAATCGTCCAATGTGGTTCAAAACGATGCTGTTCAATTAGACAACGTTGATGTTACCACTGAAAATGACCATTCAAACGACCATGTGCAACTTGAACAAGCCGACTCAAAAGAAGTCATCGTAGATCTCCTGGACGACGTTCTCACCCAAGTAGAGCAAAACGTCGAGACCATGAAAGACAACACTACTCTTGAGAATGGAAAGGACATGGTTGAAGACCATGGGAAATCGTCCAATGTGGTTCAAAACGATGCTGTTCAATTAGACAACGTTGATGTTACCACTGAAAATGACCATTCAAACGACCATGTGCAACTTGAACAAGCCGACTCAAAAGAAGTCATCGTAGATCTCCTGGACGACGTTCTCACCCAGGTAGAGCAAAACGTCGAGACCATGAAAGACAACACTACTCTTGAGAATGGAAAGGACATGGTTGAAGACCATGGGAAATCGTCCAATGTGGTTCAAAACGATGCTGTTCAATTAGACAACGTTGATGTTACCACTGAAAATGACCATTCAAACGACCATGTGCAACTTGAACAAGCCGACTCAAAAGAAGTCATCGTAGATCTCCTGGACGACGTTCTCACCCAGGTAGAGCAAAACGTCGAGACCATGAAAGACAACACTACTCTTGAGAATGGAAAGGACATGGTTGAAGACCATGGGAAATCGTCCAATGTGGTTCAAAACGATGCTGTTCAATTAGACAACGTTGATGTTACCACTGAAAATGACCATTCAAACGACCATGTGCAACTTGAACAAGCCGACTCAAAAGAAGTCATCGTAGATCTCCTGGACGACGTTCTCACCCAGGTAGAGCAAAACGTCGAGACCATGAAAGACAACACTACTCTTAAGAACGGAAAGGACATGGTTGAAGACCATGGGAAATCGTCCAATGTGGTTCAAAACGATGCTGTTCAATTAGACAACGTTGATGTTACCACTGAAAGTGACCATTCAAACGACCGTGTGGAACTTGTACAAGCCGACTCAAAAGAAATCATCGTAGATCTCCTGGACGACGTTCTCACCCAGGTAGAGCAAAACGTCGAGACCATGAAAGACAACACTACTCTTGAGAATGGAAAGGACATGGTTGAAGACCATGGGAAATCGTCCAATGTGGTTCAAAACGATGCTGTTCAATTAGACAACGTTGATGTTACCACTGAAAATGACCATTCAAACGACCATGTGCAACTTGAACAAGCCGACTCAAAAGAAATCATCGTAGATCTCCTGGACGACGTTCTCACCCAAGTAGAGCAAAACGTCGAGACCATGAAAGACGACACTACTCTTGAGAATGGAAAGGACATGGTTGAAGACCATGGGAAATCGTCCAATGTGGTTCAAAACGATGCTGTTCAATTAGACAACGTTGATGTTACCACTGAAAATGGCCATTCAAACGACCGTGTGGAACTTGAACAAGCCGACTCAAAGAAAGAAGTCATCGTAGATCTCCTGGACGACGTTCTCACCCAGGTAGAGCAAAACGTCGAGACCATGAAAGACAACACTACTCTTGAGAATGGAAAGGACATGGTTGAAGACCATGGGAAATCGTCCAATGTGGTTCAAAACGATGCTGTTCAATTAGACAACGTTGATGTTACCACTGAAAATGACCATTCAAACGACCATGTGCAACTTGAACAAGCCGACTCAAAAGAAGTCATCGTAGATCTCCTGGACGACGTTCTCACCCAAGTAGAGCAAAACGTCGAGACCATGAAAGACAACACTACTCTTGAGAACGGAAAGGACATGGTTGAAGACCATGGGAAATCGTCCAATGTGGTTCAAAACGATGCTGTTCAATTAGACAACGTTGATGTTACCACTGAAAATGACCATTCAAACGACCATGTGCAACTTGAACAAGCCGACTCAAAAGAAGTCATCGTAGATCTCCTGGACGACGTTCTCACCCAAGTCGAGCAAAACGTCGAGACCATGAAAGACAACACTACTCTTGAGAATGGAAAGGACATGGTTGAAGACCATGGGAAATCGTCCAATGTGGTTCAAAACGATGCTGTTCAATTAGACAACGTTGATGTTACCACTGAAAATGACCATTCAAACGACCATGTGCAACTTGAACAAGCCGACTCAAAAGAAGTCATCGTAGATCTCCTGGACGACGTTCTCACCCAGGTAGAGCAAAACGTCGAGACCATGAAAGACAACACTACTCTTGAGAATGGAAAGGACATGGTTGAAGACCATGGGAAATCGTCCAATGTGGTTCAAAACGATGCTGTTCAATTAGACAACGTTGATGTTACCACTGAAAATGACCATTCAAACGACCATGTGGAACTTGAACAAGCCGACTCAAAAGAAGTCATCGTAGATCTCCTGGACGACGTTCTCACCCAGGTAGAGCAAAACGTCGAGACCATGAAAGACAACACTACTCTTGAGAATGGAAAGGACATGGTTGAAGACCATGGGAAATCGTCCAATGTGGTTCAAAACGATGCTGTTCAATTAGACAACGTTGATGTTACCACTGAAAATGACCATTCAAACGACCATGTGGAACTTGAACAAGCCGACTCAAAAGAAGTCATCGTAGATCTCCTGGACGACGTTCTCACCCAGGTAGAGCAAAACGTCGAGACCATGAAAGACAACACTACTCTTAAGAACGGAAAGGACATGGTTGAAGACCATGGGAAATCGTCCAATGTGGTTCAAAACGATGCTGTTCAATTAGACAACGTTGATGTTACCACTGAAAGTGACCATTCAAACGACCGTGTGGAACTTGTACAAGCCGACTCAAAAGAAATCATCGTAGATCTCCTGGACGACGTTCTCATCCAGGTAGAGCAAAACGTCGAGACCATGAAAGACAACACTACTCTTGAGAATGGAAAGGACATGGTTGAAGACCATGGGAAATCGTCCAATGTGGTTCAAAACGATGCTGTTCAATTAGACAACGTTGATGTTACCACTGAAAATGACCATTCAAACGACCATGTGGAACTTGAACAAGCCGACTCAAAGAAAGAAGTCATCGTAGATCTCCTGGACGAAATTCTTACCCAGGTAGAGCAAAACGTCGAGACCACGGCTGAACAGACTGCTCTTGAGGAGATCAAAGATGGGGTCTTTGTACCTATATTCAGAAATGAATTCACTGGTGAACTTCTCGATTTTACTAACAGAGATACATCCACCCAGCCATTGACATTCGAAGAATGTTTGTCGTTGCATAGTAGTGTTCTTGACGCCGAAGAGATCATTAGTATGTTGCCTGATTTACAAGACAATGATGATCCAACACTATATAGAAATGATGTAATCCAGGTTTCTGTAGAGGAACGAGAACCACAGCTTAATAGTATTGTTATTAGCAATAGCAACGTCCAGAATGCTGGGCCTCTGGACCACGTGGAGTCCATCTACAATCTACTACCAAGGGAAAATGAAACTCCAATGATAACTGGCAGAGATACAAGATTGGACACAAGTCAAAGTGCTTCTGTCGAGAGTGAGGTATCCACAACAAAAGTGTTCGTCCAAACCAAGTCTTTCCAAAATTGCAACTTAGAGTTTAGTGAATCGGTCAAATTAAAACCTGAGCGGGTTACCCAGAAAGACGACATGTCTCAAATGGAGAACGTAGATCTAGCCACTGACAAAGCTGACTCAAAAAAACGTGTGAAATGTGAAAGAAAAGTTAACAATGATCTTCTACTCGATAATATTGTCACAAACGTCGAGGCCATGGACGACTATACTACTCTTAAGAAGACCAACGATGGTGTCTTTAAGCCTGTGTTTACAAACGAATTCACTAGTGCTCGTTTCGTCGGTGTCAATGAACAGGGTCGCTTCCATCAGCGCGCTAAAACGGGTCATTTACAAGAGCGCGCCGCCCTACAGGACATCGTAGACGAGCATGGCGAAACATCTAGTGTTAGCTGTGAAGACACGGTTCAAATGGACGACGAAAATGTTGATGATCATTCAAAAAACCATCTAAACTTTGGAAGACAATCAAACGAGGGATTCACCATTGATCCACTTGATAAATTTCTGACGGAGGCAGAAACAAATGTCGATGCCTTGGACGACCATATTACTCTTGAGAAGACCAAAGATGGTGTCTTTAAGCCTGTGTTTACAAACGAATTCACTAGTGCTCGTTTCGTCGGTGTCAATGAACAGGGTCGCTTCCATCAGCGCGCTAAAACGGGTCATTTACAAGAGCGCGCCGCCCTACAGGACATCGTAGACGAGCATGGCGAAACATCTAGTGTTAGCTGTGAAGACACGGTTCAAATGGACGACGAAAATGTTGATGATCATTCAAAAAACCATCTAAACTTTGGAAGACAATCAAACGAGGGATTCACCATTGATCCACTTGATAAATTTCTGACGGAGGCAGAAACAAATGTCGATGCCTTGGACGACCATATTACTCTTGAGAAGACCAAAGATGGTGTCTTTAAGCCTGTGTTTACAAACGAATTCACTAGTGCTCGTCTCGTCGGTGTCAATGAACAGGGTCGCTTCCATCAGCGCGCTAAAACGGGTCATTTACAAGAGCGCGCCGCCCTACAGGACATCGTAGACGAGCATGGCGAAACATCTAGTGTTAACTGTGAAGACACGATTCAAATGGACGACGAAAATGTTGATGATCATTCAAAAAACCATCTAAACTTTGGAAGACAATCAAACGAGGGATTCACCATTGATCTACTTGATAAATTTCTGACGGAGGCAGAAACAAATGTCGATGCCTTGGACGACCATATTACTCTTGAGAAGACCAAAGATGCTGTCTTTAAGCCTGTGTTTACAAACGAAATCACTGGTGCTCGTCTCGTCGGTGTCAATGAACGGGGTCGCTTCCATCAGCGCGCTAAAACGGGTCATTTACAAGAGCGCGCCGCCCTACATGACATCGTAGACGAGCACGGCGAAACATCAAGTGTTATCTGTGAAGACACAGTTCAAATCGACAAGGAAGATCTCAACACTAGTACTGTTAATGATCGTTCAAAAAACTATCATCCATCCATCCAGTCGCCTACTCTGTCGTTACGTGATTGTGTTCATGTCCCTAAAGAAATACCCAATGTCTTGGTTGATTCATCACACAAAGACAGTTCTACTCCGTACAGAAATGATGTTCTCCATGTTTCTCACGAGGAACAAGGACCGCAGCTTAAGAGCGTTGTTAGTAGTAAACCACAAGACGACGACACTGCTGCAGTGGAGCTCGTGGAGTCCATCTACAATCTGTTACCAAGGGCGAATGTAACAGCAAGGTCTGACAGAGGCACAGTATTAGATACCAGTCCAATAGATATGTCTATAGTTGGTCACAAAATGGGGTGTAGACATGGTTCCAATTCAAGTCAGTCGGAATCTCAAATGCCACGTAACGCGGTGGGTGTGTTTATGAAGAATGTGTACGAAGAAAGAAAATACACTAAATACGAAGACCTTGAGGGAGTGGAAGATACCAGGGAATCAATTCATGGCTTGTTGCAAAGACAGTCAAAGGAGGTTGCCATACCTGCCGAAAAATCACTTGCAGAGACTGGGTACCCAGTTGAAGTCAACCAATCCACCTCTACTAATCCTTCCATAAAGTTGGCTTCTAAAGAAAACCCTGATCAACTCATATTTAGTCCCGCGTGGAGGAAAGTATGTGGTAATAGCAAGACATCATTATGGAGATTCTCTTCCTGTACCAGTAATGCGAAGTTTAAAGGTGGCGGTTCGTCTAGTAGAGCAAGTAACGAGGTGTTTATGAAAAACAAGAGCATGATTGGAAAAGATGGTACAGAAGCAAGAGTCGAGATAAGAGGTAAGCTACAGGAATGACTAGTTTTAGAACTTGAATTGAAAGCTATACGGGCATCAGATGAGACTTTTAAATTTGCATGAACATCATAACAAGTGCGATCTTTGCATTTTACTGAAAAAAACTACCCTGTCTATAAATGCAATTAGCTCAGTATTGAATCATAGATAAATAAACACTCTGCCTTTATTCCAGATGAATATGATGGCCCAGAGTCACTTTGGAACAGAATAAAGAACAGTCTGTCATTCAAACCTCCAGAGGTACAACTACAACATAGAGCTCGTATAATATTAGTTTCCAATCTGATCGGATAAAAACACTTGTGTTTGTAGGCCCAAAGGACAAGGAAAAGCCACGATAACCGTGGGATATACACCGCGTTAACTACGCTCAATGAAGATGACGATTATGAGGCCTGCTGTCTGCTAGACGATAGGTTACAAGAATCAAGGCATATAGTCAACAGATGTGTAGTTGATCGGCTGAATGCGGACGAAGAAATAGAGGTAATTTATAATGAATTTTAGCTTGACATGTTAAATAGAAGCTAGCGTAATGGGGCTTTTTGCATCAGCCGAAACCATATGTATGTCTGTACTGTCCAATTGACTTTGAGTCGTACCCCAAACTTGCCTCGCTAGTTTGCACAAAGCCTAAGTGAGCGTGCAACATTGGCAGATATCCACAAGCCTTATATAACAACTAAATCTAATTTCCTGTTTACATCACATTTGGTGTCAAAACGAAACCCTATATTTTTGTTTCATGGTTGGCATGGGTTATTGTGAAAGAGGGTGTGTCACACAAGAAGCTATATACAAATCTTACAATCAAAATTTATAACACTTAAAATGCTTAATTAGCGAAATTTCAAATACGCATTAAGGTTCATAAATGTACACTTCATGAAAATCTGTAGCGTTCGATTAATCAACGTATGTGTGTGTGTGTGTCTATCAATCTATATTTACTCCCTTTTCAGAAACAGGCAGTGAACGCTGCCATGCTAGAGATTAATAAACACCGGGAAAACGTGTCATACTTGAGTCCAGTCAGCACTTCATTTGCTCTGAAGTTTCTTCGAGCAAGAGACTATGACGTCGACGAAGCTGTGCAGCTCTACCATAACTACATGGTAACTATACAAAATGATTTCTATATTGGTGTTATTATTGATTTAATTTGATCATTGTTATCATTTTTTGTTGGTTTTGTTCATTTGTTTTTGTGTGGCCTGAGAAAACAGCCGCCTTTGCAGTCCACGAGTTTTCTCTTTCGCGCAGCAAATTTGGAGAGCGAGCGAAAATACAGGCTAGTTACCTTGGCTTGCAAGTGCATTATTTTGAGTTTTTATTGTTTGTTTGCCGTTTCTTGCTTGTTTGTTTTCCTGCTTAATTTTTTATTCGTTTATATATTTGATTATTGTATTGCCTTAAAGTTTATTGTTCTCGTCATTTTATCGAATTCTTTTTTTTTTCAGGCTCAAAGATACGCACATGTTTTAAATAACATATCACCAATTAACAACCCCGCTTTAAAAGCTGAACTTTTGTCAGGGAGATTCACCATTTTTGTAAGTAAATAAGTAAAAATAATCAACTAAAATTGACGTATACACAGCTCCAAAAACAGATCTATAAGTAATATATAAAGAACGAGAGAGCGTGGCGTGTTATATTGGTGGATAAACCCGGTATCACACGCTCTATCGTTCTCTATTTAGAGGTGAATTATCGGGTTTCACCTTAACGAGTTTGCTAACAATGAACGAGAAATTTTAAATACTGCACGAGGCGTTAGCCGATATTACTTGAAATTGATGGAGGTTTTGAAACTGTTAAATAAACTCGCAAATCGTGTTTCATCAAGTCTAAAACACGACAGACTGCGGCCTCGTGGTTTTAAACTTGATCGAACACTCCTGTTCGCTTATCAAACATTACATAATTAACGGTAGTCACATTGCTTTGCTCGGTTTCTTCTCAGAATAAACATGGAAAAGATGCACCAGCCATTGCTGTGTTTACCGCACAGCGGAATTCTTGTCAACGCGATCATAGGGTTATAATGAATAATATATATCTTGTGCTTGATGAAGCCATCAAAAGGTAATGCATTTGTGTATCTCTGTCTAGAATATAGGCAAGCACTTAACGATTTGTTCTTTTGTAGTGAAGAGATGCAGTGGAGTGGTTTGACTCTGCTCTATGACTTTAGCGACACGTCTTATATGACGGCTGATGCACAGCTATGCATGAATATCATATCAATGTTGAAGGTACAAATACACTATCTTCCTTGATTTGCATAATTTTCATTTAACTCTAATAATGGGGTGCCAGCCTATCTTGTATGTACGAAAAGCTGTTATTGATATTCAGTAATAATATCTCAGCAATCGAAATATGTCAGTTAAGTGTAAAGATTTACAATCGGCAATCAACGTTTTCATTTCCAGTTTTCGCATTTCTGAGCTTACGTCTACACCAATAAATTTGAAAGAACATCTTAGGAGCTGGTTATATGGTGGCGACCCAGCCCGGTAAGCGGGCTGACTTCTTCTGTTTTCTTTTCCCTGGGGGCCACAGAACAAAAGAACTCAGACCGCTTACCGCAGGGTCCCCTATACCTTTTGCTCGAAACGTGAATGGCTGATTTATTTTGGCGTGAAACGTGATTTAAGGTCTAAAATCTTTTTGCATCCACGTGAAAGCAACTTTTGACTTTTTGTGAACGTGTAAGAGCTTTTTAAATTATCTGTGACGCGTGAAAAGACCATGCAAATATTTTCGTGTGATTTCATTTTGCAAAGGGGTATAGGGGACCATCTCACCGGGCTGGCACGTCTCCATATAAACATCCCTTAAGTTTTTGTCACGTTGTGCCTGTCGTTCATACTAGAACGGCGTTTATCGTTTGTCTAAGGAGAGAAAATGAAGGGGGAAATGCTTTTCAAAATAACTAGTGTGAACGTAGCCTGAGTATCACCCACAGTCTTTAGGCATGGTGCGAGGGGCCAAGTAATTTCAAACACTGTGATCCCAGTAATTTTGTTTTTCCATGCACAAAGGACCATGCCCAAAATCTCATAAAATTGAGTGTTTCTTTTTACAGACGTCATACCCATTGCGACTCAAACACACATTTATTATCTCTCCACCATTCTGGGTTGAGTCCGTGATCAGGCTGAGTGCACATTCACCTCTACGTGACAAGAAAATTCAAATTGTTTCACGCTCAGGACTAAAAGAGGTCCTTCCAGTCAGCGTAATTCCTCGAGGACTCGGTGGTGAACTTAGCATAGACATGCTACCTTTGATGGAGGTTTTGGGATCCTCTGGGCGTAATCAAGTTATGGAGGACATTGCTCCTTCAAAACAAACTTCAATTGTGTGATGATTTCCCTTTATTATTGTATATATATTGCAAGACAGTCATTTCAAGTTGAAATAATTTGAAATAAAAAACACATTTTGATAACCTTATCTAACTTCCTTTGGGTTTGGATTTACTTTCATTTTTCACCAAAGTAGTCAGTCACCTTAAGGATGTTCGCGAGCATTGTTCACGCGCACTTTCACTGCGCACGCTAGCGCGCGCTACCTCAACTAAATCCCAGATGGCGGCCTAAAAGAATTTTTTTTCGGTAATGACTTTTTCGATTTTTTTAAATAGAAATCATAATGGAAAGGAATTTTACCGAGGAAAAAAAATCGTTCAGGTTGAAAAACTGCAGAAAAAAGGATGGAAAAGATTCTACTTTATGGCTACATGCTTGTAATGTAGCCAACTGGTTCGCCTCCTTGCCAGTTGGGATTCTTAATTGAGGGCCATTATGTAAACTACCGGGTCGCCGGTAATAATGTCTATACCCTCATTAAAATAAAGATTTGTTTTTTACTAGACCCAGTCTCCTCTCGGTATTCAAGATGGCGGCCAAATTTTCAAACTTTGCGGCTCTCACGGCTCAATATCTCGGAAACGAATACGGTGACCCCCACTTTTTATTTCAATGTTTGACAAAGAATTCCATAGGTTGTTAATATTCTAAATTTGAGAAAAATATTATGGTAAAATCATAATAAAAACACGGATTTCCCTGACAAGTTAAGTTTGAGCTAAGTCGCGGCAAAAGCGTCGCTCATGACTGCCAATTCGAATTAAAAACAACAGCTATTTGTTAAGTATTTACAAATATTTTCACACAATGTTATTTCATGGATTATTAAGTGGTCGTGTAAATAAACACTGAGCAATCCATGTAGTTTTTCCATACAAAAAAAAGACTTCTATGCTCGACTCGTATAGATTGGCGCGCAAGCGATCTTCTACGAGAAAGTGGGTGCACTTTGATGTCACCTCACTCCTCAACGAGAACGGTGACCCCCATTTTTTATTTACTCTTTGAACTTCAATGATGACATTATCTCACCATGCGAAGTATGAAGGAAAAAACATGGTGAAACGTTTTTTCCCGCCAACGCCCTGCATGCAAATTTTTCTGGAGTGAAATTTTTTAAAATGCTGATTCCAAAAACGAAAAGTAAAAAGGTAAAAAGCATTTGAAAGCATATGAAAGCATGTTAAAATAGAATTCTGGTCCGAGTGAACAGTCAGTGAAAATTAAATCAATTAAGGTCCGGTAATACAAGCAACAAAATCACCCGTGCAACTCAATCCGCGTGTCCTTCCACAAAAATCGATGTTGCAGGTTGCAAAAATTTGTTACACAAAGACGAACCACTTTCTACTTTTTGCAACAAGTAGCCGCAACCTGCAACATCGATTTTTGCAGTTTCGTGACAAGTTGCGCGCGAGAATGCAAGCAGCATCGTTCTACAATTTGGAACAAACAATGTTGCGTGATAATTAAGTTGCACGATTTCATTGCTCGTATTACTTGACCTTTTGTAGTGAGAAAAATATGAAAGCATGTTGAATGTATATTCAACACCGTTAATGCACACGAATTAAACTCTGAAGCAGTTAGCATTTTAGCAGTCAACTGTCGCCTTGCGGAAATCCCGCTATTACGGACACACCGGTATTACGGACAAAACCTACATCCCCAGTCGAAACTACAAAGAAATGTGCGGAAACAACTCCCGTTATTACAGCCACTGCCGGTATTATAAGAGAACAAGAAAAGAAAAAGTCAAACACAGTTTATAATAATAAAATTAACTTATACCTAGAATATCAGCCTAGAATATCGTACCGGAGTGAAGTTAGCAGGCTGTTCAGCAGGCTGTTCGGTGAAGATAGCAGACTTTTCACGGCGGCCTGTTACGACATCAAAAATGAATCCAATATATGAAAGGAAATTAGACAAGGGATAATGAATCTGTACAGTGGGCCATTGGCTCTTGAACTGAGTGATTTGTGAAAGATCCTATGCATCACGTGACTTTTTATTAACTACAGAATTTGGCGAAAGTGTGTTATGCTCCGCTATTCCAGAGTCCGTCATTCCAAGGGATTGAGTGAGATGAGCCAACGACAAGCTAAGGTGAGATGGCATCAGTGTGCCATTGGCTCATGAACTGAGTGATTTGTGAAAAGTCTTACGCACCACGTGACATCTTATTAAAAAGAAATAATTTGGCGAAAGTGTGTTATGTTCCGTTATTCCATTGTCCGTCATTCCAAGGAATTGATGAGATGGACCAATGACTCGATGAGATGGCATCAGTGGGCCATAGGCTCTTGAACTGAGTGATTTGTGAAAGATCCTATGCATCACGTGACTTTTTTTCTCCTTTAGTCCGCTTTTCTGTTTACCATTCCACCCTTGTTGATCTAATGTGGCCAAATTGTACAGATTCATTATCCCTTGCCTAATTTCCTTTCATTGGATTCATTTTTGATGTCGTAACAGGCCGCCGTGAAAAGTCTATGGGATCAGGGATCAAGCACCAAATTATGGCCAGGATCAGGGATCAGAGGCCAGGGCTCAGGGATCAAATGGGTGGGATCGAGGATCAGGGACATTGGGTCAGGATCAGGGATCAGCTCAGTTTTTTTGCACCAAGGATCAGGGATCAAAAATTTCTAAAAATATCGCTCAGGGATCAAAATTTCCGTAAAACTGCCCGAGATCAGTGAGACGAAATAAATATACCATGTTACGAGACTGGAACAGCCTGCTGAATAGCCTGCTAACTTCACTCCGGTGAATATCATTAGCATACAGGTTTTGAAAGAATGATTAAATGTTTCTTTGAATTTGCTTTGAAAGAGTTTGGGATCTGAGGTAGGTCTTGATTTTAATTTAGCTGGAAGTGAGTTCCAGAACTAATTTTGAAAAGCAATAAAGAATTTTTTTAATATTCAATACTGGCTAGAAGCATGTGAAAGCATGTGAAAGCAAACTACATTTTTGAAAAACCTTTGAGAACAGCTCAAAATGACCGTTGATGCGTCCGGCCGCTCTGAAGAGAAAGAGAAAACAGGACCTGGTAAAATGGCGTCCAGAAAGTACATCGTTTGCTAAATCCATATTTTATTACACAATGAGTCCTTGGTGAATTTTGCAGCCCCAAAACTCTCCTCCGTAAAATCTACATCCCCAAAAGGCTAATATTCTGACTGAAAACCTTGAAACTTCGTGGTGCTGGAAAATCCCATATGGCCTTTTGAATGCATATGTAAGTGTTTCAAATCACTTGCATGTGCATTCAAAAGGTCATACAGGACTCACTGCATGCCTCAATGATATAGTAACCTTTCCCACAATGTTCCAATACCAAGACTTTACTAACTTGCATGTGTACATGTAGTAGCTACATCACAAGCCGGGATTATCTGTCCAGTACTAGTATAGACCTGACCCATAGCTGTCAACGACCAAAGTGCACGTTACAAATTGACCTTCTAGATCTCAGTGTGAAAACTTGAATACGGTCGTTACTAATACACAATCACAAACTAAAAGCCTGTCACCAACAAAATCCGCAAGTCCCGCAGCTACATGATTAAATTATACGTCTCAGTATAGACACTCTTGTATCCGACCACATTCATCATCTGGAGTGTCTTTTACAACTGTTCTGTCTCACATATTCTGTCGGCTTATCATACATGACTTGATCGGATCCACTTGATCCCTCTTGGATTGCATAATTCACCATCTATACTCTTGGTTATAGCTTACTGGGAGTCAAACGGGGACAATCAGGGACGTATCCAGGATTTTAAAATTTGCAGGCATTGATAAAGGCTTCGGTGTCGTAGTTCCGATGTCTGAAAAAAAATGCTCCACTACATTGATTCAATGCATGTGTTGCATCGCGCGCTTTTTATGTTATACATTTACAATATACAAATATATATGGAACAGGCGTGATTAATTTCACTATCCAAGTCTTATTTACAAACCTTATCAAACTAACCAGTATCATTCAATGATTGTGAACAAAAAAAAAGAAAGAAAAAAAGAAAGAAAGATCGAAAGAAAGAAAGAAAGAAAGAAAGAAGGAAAGAAAGAAGGAAAGAAAGAAAGAAAGAAAGAAAGAAAGAAGGAAAAAAAGAAAGAAAGAAAGAAAGAAAGATCGAAAGAAAGAAAGAAAGAAAGAAAAGAAAAGAAAAGAAAAGAAAAGAAAAGAAAAGAAAAGAAAAGAAAAGAAAAGAAAAGAAAAGAAAAGAAAAGAAAAGAAAAGAAAAGAAAAGAAAAGAAAAGAAAAGAAAAGAAAAGAAAAGAAAAGAAAAGAAAAGAAAAGAAAAGAAAAGAAAAGAAAAGAAAAGAAAAGAAAAGAAAAGAAAAGAAAGAAAAGAAAAGAAAAGAAAAGAAAAGAAAAGAAAAGAAAAGAATAGAAAACGATTTCCGGCACAATGTAATTGTAATTACTTGATATTTGCTCGGTCCGTGACTTAGTAAACTTTGGGAATTCTAGTCTGCACGTACGTAGACGTTCGAGTAGCAGCAAAGAATCGAGCTCTCCTCCATAATTCATGCAATATATATATTCTACATGCTAGGTTTCAGATCCCCTGCTATCGCACATTAATCAAACAGGGTCGATATGATTGTAATCAATTGCGACCAAGCAAGCTTTGCCTTTCCTGGCTTTTCCGGCTAAGTGAACACTAGCAATTTTGACTTGACTAAATCACAAATTCGAGCATACGTGCAGATCGAGTTAGGAAAAAGTTTAAGCGTTCCAAAGATATCCTTTGATCATAAAAGTAAAATGTTCCTTAGTTTTGTAAAGAGCTAGCCGTCGTATGATTTTCTTTGACGGCCGGTCTTCCAAAGAGAACTGACAAGCGGCGTCACGCAGACTTCAAAAATGGCTATGGATTCCAGGGTAGTGCGAGTAATGCAAAGCAAAACAAAGGAAGATGAGAACCGGAAAATAATTATTAAATCCGAAAATCCTTTTTATTATATGGAATATTTGCGCACAAATAGGATTTTTATGTTTTCTCTTGGCTGTATTTATTTGAGCATTATCTAGAGGCATTATGTAAATGTTGTAATCTTATATCTTTGTGTAGGAGCATAAGCACATGTGAGGTCGGTATGGGGTACTGGAGTAGTGGCAATTTGAGTGACCCCCCATTGGGGACAGCACTACACGTGAGCTGTGAGACGAAGTAATTCATTCTGATCCTGACTTTACATAAACTTGTAGCTTTAATTTTGCCCTCCTCCTCCCCACGCCTTCCTCATCTTGTCATCCTATTTATTCAGGAAAAAGTCTAAAATCAGAGATCTGAGTTCTACCTTCATTATCGACGATGGAGCGCGTACTAGCCTTTTGAATCCCCAATAGACAAGAAATCTGACCTGCATACCAACTTGACTAAGACGACAAAGTCAGTAAAGCTATAGTATTTTTTTCTTTCACTGCGTTGAAGTGTTGGATGACAGTAGTGATTTCTCTTTGCTCTTCATCATTGGCTGTTTTCTGCATATCGTCCAAAGATTTCTTCATCTTGTTTTCATGAGGTTTTAAGATTTTTCAAGCCCTTGTACCTCTAGTTCTTGCGTGCCATTTCAGTTCCAGTTGGCTCCCTCGATGTAAGCTCCTCTTGATTTATAGTTTCTTCTCGTCTGCTGTTTGTCGTCTTAGGCTGCACGTTTTGCAGATACACTTCTGGCATGTTTGACAGAAGTATCATTTTTGCTTTCATGGTATTTCTCTTCGCAATGGACTCGATTGGTAATGTAGCTGTCTACATGGTCTGGTCCTTAAATTAATTGATGACGATGGGGCTAGCTTGATGATGATCTCGAAGTTGTTTCATCTTCTCGTGGGCGTTGACACAATCTGTCAGTACAATTAAATCAACCCATGACACTGACAAAATGCAACTATTAATTTATAGATGGCCCAATGGAAGATTAGCCAGGCTAAATTGGCATCTTTAATCTTTAAATAAAGTTTATTATTATTATTATTTTATTTAATCACAGGATATTTCTTATTTACAAATTTCCTGGTTCTACTCTAGTCAGGCTTTAGCCTAAAGCCTCAGACATTCAAAACCAAAAGCTACAAAAATTACATGTACATTTCTTATCAGAAGAGTGCTCTTCATTAGCCCGTAAAATAAACTCAATATCTCACATTATCAACGGGTCACTCTCAGCACTAACACACACTATTCTACGAGTTTTTGTAGAGCAATCTACTGAACATTCTACTTGCTAATTTCTCCGTCTCTTTTATATGTCTAGTACTTTTCTTAATACAACAACAACAACAACAACAACTTTTATTTACACAAATACAATATTATGTTTACAACAAATATAATATAATATAATATATTAATTACGAATAATTGAATAAATATATAATAGAAAAAAAGGGAGAATATAATATAATGTTAAATTGAGGTTTTGTGCCTAGGGGCTAAGTTAACATAAAAGTTTTCTAGTTAGCCCCTAGTTGTACTTAATATAATACCAGGTAAAATCTGTTGAAGTGACAATGGATTGGAGGCTGACGTTAATATTTATAGACTGAATTGTATTTTTTACAATTGATTAAGTAAAAGAAACTGTTTTACTCTTTTTGAAACGAATTTATTAGAAGATTTGATGTCTTGGGGAAGTTTTTTCCATAATAATGTTCTTGCAGTCCCTAATAATAATAATAATAATAATATTATTATTATTATTATTATTATTATTGACACCTTTATTGAGTAACAACATGATTGTAAGTTTACAACTTTGCGGGTGTAACCTTAGCTAAGCTGTAATTATTATTATTATTATTATTATTATTATTATTATTATTATTATTATTATTATTATTATTATTATTATGTAGTTAAATAAGCCTTTCTAGAGGCCATTTCTCCCTCACTTGGAGAGGGTGAAACTATCAAAACACTTGCTAGTCTCAAGAAATAACACCTTGTAAAAAACAATATTCTCACTAAGTGAATTCATTCAGAAAGAGAAAGTTCATTCACTTTGGATCAGCCCAGATAACACCTTTCTTACAATACTCTCGCTCTCAAAGAGCACTGTCTTCAGCATCTGTGAACTAATGTAGGACACTCTGTCTCTGCAATTGATTATTTTGGATATTTGATGTTCCAATTGTGCCATACCACCTCCAAGACAACCCAAGATAACTGGCATAATGTTTACCACATATCCCGGTCTTCTCTCACGTAGTTCAAAGGCTAGCTGCTGGTATTTCTGTAACTTTTCCCTGTACTTTTCTGATACATTCTTTTCACTTGGGCAAGCCATATCAATGATCCAAATTTTCTTGGCGTTCTTATCCTCGATTGTAACATCTGGTCTTCTTGCTGTAGTTGTCTTACGCATATCATGATATTCATGATCAAGGTCCCAACATAACTTGTAATTATCATCCTCTAAAACGAAGCCCTTACTCCACTTTAAAGTATACCACACGGCATCGTTTGGCAATAATCCTTCTTGCTTAGCCCATTCAACAGATAGTATCATGAGGGCATTGTTATGTCTGCGCAGATATTCAGATCCTGCCAAGACTTTACATCCAGATAACAAGTGATGCACAGTCTCCTTATATTCATTACAGAGCCTACAATTTTCTGTTTGTACAGACATTCCTCTGCTTTTTTTCCAGGCCCTCGTTTCGATCATTTGTTCTTGTACTGATATAATAGCTGCTACCTTGGTTGGTTCGATATTACATTTTAACCAAATGTGGCTCTTTTCGTCTAAAGTTTTGTAAACTTCAGACTGCATGCTTTTCAGCTTATACTGTTCAATTCGTGACTCTTCTCTTTTGCTTTTCATTAACTTCTTGATCTTCTTCCACACAACTTGCCACTCTCCTTCCAGCAATGTCCCATCTAGATGTACTGTATTTTCTCCAAACTCTACTGCAATACCAACATCTCTTAAAGACTCCTCGGCTTCCTTTTTAATGGATGGACCATCCTTATGTATTTCCCTCTCCCATGCTACTTTTATCCATTTGCTTTCCGATAATGTCATATAAGTAGCTACTCGGACTTTTGTTTCATGATACACATCCTTCATTGATTTAATTCCTCTTCCCCCGTTTTCTCTTTTCAAGTAAAGCCGCTCATCGCTCCCTTGTCGTCCATGCATTTTGTTCTCACGTAATATCGTTTTCACAACCTTATCTAATTGGTCTAATTCACTTTTTGTAAATCTGCATACATTCATGACATATCCAGCAACAGGGATTACTCTGCAGTTTATTGCTTTGACTAAATTCTTATCGTACAAACTAAGTCCAACCAAGTTTTTCATTCGTTTCTTCACTTCTGTTATGACTCTTTGCAAGATACGACCTGTATCAAGTTCTTCAGCTTGCTCACACCCTAAGAACTTGTATATTTCGTTCTGCTCCGGATCTAATGCCTTCATTCGCTCTTGCATAACTTGCAGTCCGTCACCTTTTACCATCTTGTTATTATTATTATTATAGCAGTACAAACGTATGGATGCTAGATAGAAGCAAGATAGGGCGTATCACGTAACCTATCTGCATAACAGGAAAAAAAAAATATACATAATAAATATTTAAAAAGGATACCATATGAGTCTGTACGTATGGTAATTAAGAGGGCATTGTTCCTATAAAAAGTCTATTTAAAAATCGTTACTAACAATTTGTAATGATACTAAGAAGTGATTATTTTGAATGTCTTGGCAACATTGAGTGTGCAGCTCAAAACAGCTTTCTGCATTCTCATCAGAAGTTCTCTATGTCTTGTTCCAAAGATGTTTCTCATCTCAATTTCTAGCTCCTTGGACCAGCCTCCAAGTACATCTATGATAACATTCAATTTCATGATCTTGTATCCTGACTGTTGTCTTGTCATCCTCCTCTTGCTCGTTTTCTTTTCTGTGTCTTTCTTGTTGCGATTATCTAACCATGGACAGCTCATCTCAACCATGAGTACTTTCTTGCTCTTGTGATCAACGAAGCGCGCATCCACACGGTTAGACCGTACAAAAGTATGATCAGCATATACCGGTACGTCCCAATATGCTTCTGCATCAGGTGACTTGTAGAGTGGTTCAGGCTTCACCTGTGAAAACCATGGAGGAACTTTATCAGCCAGCTTGAGATCTCTAAGCATTTCAAAGGAAAAGCACCTTTAGTGCAGCATTGTGCCTTTCTAAGTATTTTGACTGTGCTAGGGATGAGCAGCCAGCAAGTACATGGGCCAGACTTTCAGTGGCTTTACCACACATTCTGCATATGATATTGTTCTTATCTGTAGTTCCAGTCAGGCCGAGTAGACTTTATTTGGAGTGAGCTGTTCGTACAATTCCATTATACCTGCAATGCAGTGGGTAGGAACACACATCCATTTACTCACCCATGAAAAAAACAGCCTTTATCACTAAGTTGATCATTGTGCCATCTTGTTCTCAGTAGATTTCCTTGTTTGATCTTCGATCTTCTTCACGAGCTTTTCATTTACGGCCTTCTTAAGATGTTTCTTAATCTGCTGTCCCTTAATCTTCATCTCTAGTGCTTCCAGTGGGCTGCGTGATGGTTCGAAGTTATTCACGTTCAGAGTTATCCCTAGTCCCTCAGCAAACTTGTTTGCGTTTTTAATGAGAGAGGAGAATCCCTTGTCTGCGGATCTTTCTTCAATTAGATAGTTCTTATCATGGGGTCTGAATTCTCATGTAACTTGACAGCCGCTTTTATCTTGATCACCTTATACTATTGTTCAACAGACCGTAGACCTCGTCCTCCTTTCTCTCTAGGGAGATATCCAACACTGCCGTGGAGCTTAATGGATGTCTTCCCCCGTTTTCACTGATGATCTTCCTAGACTGTCTGTCTATCTTCCTTAGTTCTGCTATTGACCAGTGCTGTGTCCGACATAGGGTATGTGAGAACGGGTAAAGCAACCTGATTAGTTGCGATAACGTACTTGTCCAATACTCTGACAAATTTATGCATAGCATTGTATTGCATTCTATTGTATTGCGTCGTTCTCAATTGTATTGTATTGTTAATCTATTGTTATGTGAATATAATACAATACAATGCTATGCATAAATTTGTCAGAGTATTGGACAACCCTCTGCGATAACGCATTACAATCCGAAAATGGGCTTGTCCAGATTACTGACGATATTTTCAAGTACACCTTTGTTGCCTCTGTAAGTGCTTGTTCCTAGGAACTTGTAATTGAATCCTGACTCACAGTTCTTTACCACTTTTGTTTCGTCAATTCTGAGATCTTTAGCATTTCGATATCTTTTACCCTCTCTTAACATGGATAGTATTACACTTCTTTGGATTCCACTGCAATCCGATATCTCCCATTGCTGCACTTGCAGATCGTAGAACTGTATTAAGCTTTGTTTGAGATGAGGCAAAAACCTTGAGGTCATCAATGTACAGCAGATGGGATTACCTTCGTGTTTAGTGGTTTGGATAACTTGTATCCATCTGCTGCACTAACTAGCCAGGCTACAGGGTTCAAGCAAAGTGTAAATAGTACGCGGACATAGGGCATCACCCTGAGGCAGTCATCTCATGAACCGAATAGTGCGGGAGATCTCAGTTCCACGCTTTGTATTAACAACGATCTTTGTATTCCAACTCTCGAGAAGTTGCCTTATCACCTTACACAGCCAAAGGGGGAAACGATGTGCCAACATGCTCTCGATTAACCATTTATGATCAACGGTATCGTAAGCTTTCGTGACGTCAACCCAAGCAAAACTAAGGTTTCTATGCCCTCTGTTGCAGTTCATTGTAACCATTCGATCTATCATCAGATTATCCGATGTTCCACTACAACCTGCTCTTGCTCCTCTTTGTTCGTTCTCCATCAGATCATACTCACACAGGTGATCGTCCATGGGACCTGGTAAGCACAAGCTGAACCATTTATACATGTTATTTAAACATGTAATGGAACGTTGATTTTCACATGTGAATTCACCGGATTTCGGTATCAGCCTTGTCTTCCCTTCAGAGAACCATGCAGGATACACGTCATTGCTTTCAGAGATAGATACGAAAGCCTTAATCACATCCTTATGGATTACGGTCACACGTTTCCACCAATAATTGACGAGCTTGTCTGGGCCCGTGCACTCCAGTTCCGTTTCTTCGATAAAATCTTAACAGCTTGTAAAATATCAAGACACCACGATTCCTCAGAGGGTGGGGGTACTTTCCGTGCAATCGCTCCCTTAATTGGACTTAACCATTCCGGGTCCTCGGTTCCACTGTCACTCATCTCCCACAGGCTCACCCAAAAGCTAGATGCTTGCTCAATTTCCTCAAAAGTATCACCTCGCTCGTTTTCTTGACTACCGTGGACGTTGTTACTCGTATATTTAGGTCGGTCCTCTTCACCTTCGCAAAATGTTCCAAGCCTTGCATAAACACTCCTTGCGTCTTCCTTAAATTGACGATTCAAGGATCTTACTTCGTGCTGCTTTTTCTTTCTGATGTAACTTCTCTTTAACTTTCTCATCTGTGATTTCTTCTTTTCCATGTAGTTGACAAGCTCAGCAAATGAAATTGCTCTAAACTCTTCCAACAAGACTTTTCTTTTTTTCTTTTCTTTTTTTGTCAACTTTCTATTTTCCCTCAATCTTTCCAGCTCCGCACTTACAATAGATATCTTCTTCCTAAGAACAGTAGCTTCATCCTGGAATTCTTTCTTCTTTTGATCACTTACAGTCTTCCTCGGTCTATTGATTGCCGTAGTTTTTCCCATCCTTTCAGTACTAGAAAAGCAGTAACGGTTGAGTAAAGCGCACAATTAGCCATCCACAAATACTTAAAAGGTTCTTCAACCGGTGAGAGTCTATGTAGATTGATAATATTGTTTACAGCGTTGTTGATAATATCAAAGTCCCCTTTTGTTAGCTTTTCTTTGGTTCTGGTGTCGATTTCACGGTTTTCGTAATTACCCGGTTGAGTGTACACTACTTCTAAAATTTGCGACGACTTTTCAATTAGTGTACGTGCCTCTTCAGTTTTTTGAGTTTGGGCTGGTCCCAGTGGAGTTGAACTCTGATTAGTATGCAAGTTCGTTCTTTGGTCGATTTGATTAAGATTTAACATTTTTCAAAATATTGTCAATATTTACAATATTTTCAACGTCAATTCTTTCTGTTTCGCTCCTTTGCCGTCTTCCTACTTTATGTGTGATACTCCCCGCTGCGTTTCCCAAAGATTTCTCTAACCTTGCCGCTTGATCTCGCAGATTTTGACGAGATAGGTCGAGTTGTTCATATCCACGTTGATCAAATAATTCTTTCATTAATTCCATGTAGCCTTTCTTTCGATTTCCTGCCATAGCTCCAGGAATTTTATCTTTAACCATCTGTTGGGCTTTACGTTTACATTCAAGTAATACTTGATTCATTTCATCTTTCCATTTTCATCTACGTTTGTTTTCTTCCATCTTTGACTTGTAGTATTAATCTTTAAGTTAGAGTAGTCAAAATAACTTTTTGAAACTAAAAAACATAAAGATAGATTTCCTTCGCTTAAAGACACCAATTGTCTCGCCTGTTCGGGTCAACAAGTAACCAAAGTATTTAAGTACTTGTACAAATGCATTTCGACGCTTTAAGCTGGGCTTGCTTTTGCGTAAATTGAAATTTCTAACGGAGCTGTTAGAACTCGACCACGCTACTCGCTACTAGCAATATAATACAATTTACTAGATTTCTATTTATTGGTTCTTAATTTTCAAGTTTGTCATTGCTATTAATTTCCTGGAAACTTACGCAGTTAGGTAGTTAATTGTAACTTTATTGACTAGAGTTTTTTCGAATCCTTTGTATTTCACATGTGAATTTTATAGGGTGAAACTTTACATGCAAATTAGAACACAGGAACTAGACAAGGCGAATTTTCGAAAAATCAGACACCTGAAGGCATTTTGGGGTAGAGGCTGGTAGCATAGCTATTCTTAACTGATTTTTCATGCTGAATCCGAATATGACTGTTACCAAGTCGTATTCTGCAATCTTATACGTGTAAATGACGTATTTTGTGAATTGTTGCAGTCATTTCTACTAACGGCTTTTTCATGTAATTCCAAAAGTTCCCAAACTTAAAAACGATGACCATAGCTGGAAAGAGCACATCAAAATCAGTAAAACTGTGAAGTTTGAAGGATGTAAGTTAAAAAATCGAGGAGATACGAATTTTCAAAAAACGAAATTTTGTATGAAAACACTTGGCCAACCCCCCCCCCCCCCCCCCCCCAATTGTCTCATCACAGGGTGACAAAAACATATATTTCCTTATATCTTTTGACCGAAAAGGAGTTTCTGGACTAAACTTTGGCTATTGCGAGACACTGTACGCCGCAACATTTTGATTGACGTTTGACAGAAAATGTCGATATTATGACGTCACCAGAAATGTTGCAACTTTTTGATGATGTTACAAACAAGGATTAATCTACATTTATGTAAGCAAAATGAAAGACTAGATAACGAGGAGATGTATGCCGAAACAGATTGTTGATAGCATAAATATGTGAGAAGATATAATTTTTTAAATTTTAGTTGCTGTTGATGACGTCATATCATTGAGGAATTTCAAAATTAATTATTTTTGTATATTTCTATCGTTGTATCAAGACCAAATACAATTTACATATGTAGTACTTGTCTAGCACGAAAAGATGCGACACACATTTGGGAACAACCTCTTATTGTCTGTTTTAAACAAAAAGTTAAAATCTTGTGACGTCATCATATGACGTCATGATGAAACTTTCCTTAATATCTCCACATTCAGAACGAAATTCAAAATTCGGAAATCATACGATTTTAGAAAACATTTAGTATAGTATTTTAAGGCAAAAATAGACTGATTTAAATCATTACAGAAAAAAATTTACCAAGAGGTTTCTTTTTCTAAATCTTCCTAAAGAAATTGGGTGAGGGGGGAGGGGTGGTTTGTCCATTATTGAATTTCTCATAACTCATCAAATATTGATGCTATCGTAAAACGGTTTTCAGATTTGAACTCCTCTAGACGGTACCTTTCAAACTGGTCACTTAGAAAAATTGAATTCATAATTTGAAAAATCTCCTTGATTTTTCAACTTATATCCTTCAAACTTCACAGTTTTACTGATTTTGATATGCTCTTTCCAGCTATGGTAATTGTTTTTAAGTTTGGAAATTTTTAGAATTACATAGATTAGTTATGTTACCAGCCTCTACCCCAAAATGCCTTCTGCACTTTTTGTGATCGACTTTTTCAGTTTTGCGCCTAGTCTATATGGCGTTTCTATTAAATTTCGTTGAAAAAGCGATTTAATTAGTTACCATATCTAAAATTAGTTTGTATTCCATCTACGAGAATTTCTATGATCGGTACTGCTATTGTCTGGGGTCCCTGTGTTCTAATTTGCATGAAAAATTTCACGTTATGTATTTCAAATGTGAAATACAAAGGATACGAAAAAACTCTACTGGTTTACTTACAATAGTTATGTTTCTCGCCTACGGCTCGTGCTTTCCCTACGCTCTCTCGTGTTCTCCCAATATCACGCGTGTTTAGATCAGATCAGGCTATATAAACACGGAAAACCGTTTTATATTTCTTAATTATCAATATATCTTTCGATCGGAATCGACGGAATCGATATCAACAAAATCGATTGTATTCATATTTATAAACACATTCAGGATATTCGCAATAGTAGAGGTGTCATTGATGTCTACATCTACCTTTCATCTATTTTTGCAGTACTACTTGTTTTACAATAAAGTTTTCGTTCAAAGTTTTCAGTTGAAGAGAGTCTTGTTTTTCGCTAGCGATTAAAAGTCATCTCAATTAATCGCCTTCGGTCTTGGTGCTGTCTGTGATCTAATTTGACCGTGAAATTTTCATAGAAAAGAAAAGAAAACTCACCAGCCTTGTCCATTAGGAGACTCCTTCATGCCAGTGTGTAAGTCAAATAGTTCTTCATCTTTCCTTTTTGCATATATTGTTTCCTTCGCAGGTGTAGCAGCGACTTGATAAAGTGATCTGTCCTTTTTGCCTACATATGTTTCCTTCGCAGGTGTAGCAGCGACTTGACTTAAGAAATATAAAACGGTTTTCCGTGTTTATATAGCCTAGCCTGATCTAAACACGCGTGATGTTGGGAGAACACGAGAGAGCGCAGCTGGAAAAACACGAGCCGTAGGCGAAAAAATTTTGTATGAAAAACACTTGTTGTTATGCAAAAGATACCAACAAATTTCGATTTTTTGAAAATTCGTATCTCGAGCTCCTTGGTTTTTCAACTTATATCCTTCAAACTTCACCTTTTTTTCTAATTTTGATGTGCTCTTTCCAGCTATGGTCACTGTTAGTTTTAAGTTTGGGAACTTTTGGAATTACATGAAATGAAATATAGTATATGAAATGACTGTAGCAATTCACAAAATACGTCATTTACACGTATAACCGATTACAGAATACGTCTTGGTAACTGTCATATTCGGATTCAGCATGAAAAATTAGTTTAGAATAGTTATGTTATCAGCTTCTACCCTAAAATGCCTTCTGCACTTTTTGCGATCGACTTTTTCAGTTTTGCGCCTAGTCTAACGGTCTAAAATTCACAGTCTTTGAAAGCAGCAAAACAGTCAAACTAAAGCTATTGACGGTGGCGCCCATTCGAAGCGTGACGTCAGTATGGCCGTGTCGCCATAATGTAGCCTGGGGACGAGGCTAGGGGACGAGATTTATAAAATAAAAACATGTACAATTATAAAATAAATGGGTGAACACTTGTTTTTGTGTTCAAAAAGAACGAAAAAAAAAAAAAAAAAAACCCGAAAAGAAAAAGAAAAAGAAAAAAAATTCTGTTATCGACGAGGCTCGAACCTGTAACTCCTAAAAAGGCACCCCCCGGACACCAAGAAACAAAATGAAATAAAAAAAAAAAGAAAAAAATACGAGGAAAAATAAATTTTGGGACGATTCTCCCGAGACATTCAATAGAAGCTGAGACATCGAATCGACTTACGTTACGGATGAAGATTTCGGCCCCATCCACGCTATCCCGGCGCTACATATTACAGTTATCTTAGCCCGAAGGCCAGGGAGGGAGACGATATCCGGACCCTAATCCATACCTTTAGATATCACCTTAGACGCTGCGCTACCTAGACACTTAATAATTTTAATGACTTATCGGGGTAGTCTATTCGGCGAAGTTTCATTGTGATGCTAATATCTTTGTTCCACCGGTCCTCAGGGAAATAACAGGACCAATCAATAATAATAATAATAATAATAAATGGTTCTTCAAAGCGCATCATACAAAAGTCTCGATGCTCTTTACATTAGGCCAGATAGAATTACAGATTCTTGAAGTTTAACGAAATACCATTTGATTATACGTTCCTGATAAACAGGAATGTTTTCAGTTGAGATTTAAAGGAAGCCAGAGAGATAGCATGTTTCACAGTGTCCGGTAGATTGTTCCAAAGGGAAGGTGCAGCCAGTGAAAAGGATCTTTTGCCAAAGGTAGAAGTTCTTGAACCTGGTTCTTCGAGAAGAAGCTTTGAAGAGGAACGCAGTAAACGGCTGGGCTTATACGGCTTGAGAAGGTCAGAAAGGTACTTTGGGGCGAGTCCATGAAGGCACTTGTACGTTAAAAGGAGGATTTTGAATTCGATTCTTTCAGAAACAGGGAGCCAGTGTAATTTCTTAAGAATTGGTGTAACACTGTCAGAGCGTTTAGATCGGGAGACGAGCCTTGCGGCGGTGTTCTGTACTTTCTGCAGCCGGTCGATGAGATAGGCAGGAAGACCAAGAAGAATACTGTTACAGTAATCCAGGCGCGATGAAACGAAGGCGTGTACAAGACGTTCTGTCGTAGACTGATCAAGGTAACGCCTAATTCGACCAATATCTCTAATGGCCAGAAAAGCACTCTTACAGATGTTGGTGACGTGTGTATCCATACACAGATTCTTGTCAAAGGTGACGCCCAAGTTACGTACTTCGGCGACTGGAGCAATGCTGTAGCCACCAACGCTGATACCAGCGAGTAGGGATGCTGAACGGAATTTGAAGTTTGAAGGATGTAAGGTGGATCAAAATGGTTGTCTGAGAATAATTCTACCATAGATGGAGATAGGAGATAGTAAATAAAAGAATAAATTTGCCGTGGATATGCAGTGCCTGTATGAAGCTGCTTTGAACGCAGAAATGACTCTAACGATTGTTTATGGATTTTGATTTTTCTTTGCTGGATGACAATAGCTGAGAGGGTTTTCGATTGAAAGACACATTTCCCGCCTGCTGTGATAATCCTGAAGCATTATCAGCGAAGGCTAAAGGCAAGTTACTATCTTTTAACGTGTTTTAAGATCGATCCATTGCTGATTTTATATTGACAAAGGCGACTTTCATGCATGTCATTTATTAAAAAGTATTATCTTTACAAATATCTTAAACCTTAAACACTTAATAGATTTTCATTACCAAAGAGTGTGAGGAGTAAGAAAGGAACAATATTTTTAAGAGACAAAAACACAGTTTTTGAAGTTTTGTCGGACGTAAATCTAAAGCTTTTTCACTGGTCTCCTTCGCAGCCATGTTTTAGTCTCGTTCTCCCCACAAACGTTTTGGGGCCGGGAGGATTCGCGTAGCGTGATCGTGACGAGACTAAAATTTCAAGATGTTCTTTTGTTTGTCTTGTTATATACACTGTAAAACTTTTTGAATTCAAAATCTAAATTTTGTATTTATGCAAGAGATACCAACAAATTAAATTTCGATTTTTGAAAATTCACATCTCCTTGGTTTTTCACCTTACATCCTTCAAACTTCACAGTTTTACTGATTTTGATGTGCTCTTTCCAGCTGTGGTCATTGTTTTTAAGTTTAGGAACTTTTGGAATTGCATGAAACAAGCTATAAAGTACGTAGGAATGACTGTAGCAATTCACAAAATACGTCATTTACACGTATAAGATTACAGAGTACGTCTTGGTAACAGTCATATTCGGATTCAGCATGAAAAATTAGTTTAGAATAGTTATGTTATCAGCTTCTACCCTAAAATGCCTTCTGCACTTTTTGCGATCGACATTTTCAGTTTTGCGCCTAGTCTATTTTAAGAATGAATGAATGAATTAGTAAATAAATAAATAAATGAATAACTTAATTAATTAAATTAATAAATATATGAAAAATGAATAGATAGATAAATAAATAAAATAGGTGATATTAATTCTTCACTTTGATTACGGAGTGCGAAGTTTTTCAATTCCCCTGAAGTTAATTGTACAGTATACATGCATACGTGTATTGATGCTCCCCAATGTAAACAAAATACAAATTGATATCATAAAATTTACATTGAATAATAAATTAAACAAATGGATTAAAATGCAACTGTTTGTACTATAAAGTTTTAGATAAAATTACAATCAAGCTTCATGCACGTAAATGCTTATTCAAGTTCTAGTTTAAACTTAATTAACGTGTTAGCAGTATTTCGTTTCAGAAGCCATATTATGCATACAAGTTCTCCCAGAGAGAATATTTCCCTTTTTTCGTGGAAATCATCGCTAGGGGTAAATCCAAAGAAAACTGATTGACAGGCTTTGTTGTGTGGGATGTGACAAGACAGATCATGGTCATGAGACTGCAGACGGGGAATACCCTTGTAGTCACGCAACACCACGAAAGCGATGTGGCAAAATTAGTTACGCTCTTGCTAGCTACTAAAACAAAACCAAAAGTTTCAGTTTAAAAGCTTTTGCTTTGGTGTAATAATGTGAGTGGAGTACACGTCTTTAGTTGACAACTTCACATTTACACAATTTTAAAAAGAAATCCCTGATTTGGTTGCGTGACTTTTGAAGGTCACGTCGATCGACCGACGTCGGTATTGTATTGACCAGCTGAGTCCGAATTCAGTTTAAAAGCATAACCAAACGATGTCTTCATCGACGACGAGCACCGAAGGTCCGTCCGAGAATATACATCGAAGTGAATCTCCTCAGAATGAGTCTGCTAGTGCGAAACTGAAACGATGCTTACCGGTAAGATATTAAATAGCAAGAAATCGTGGCAACAATTTCGATCTTTCGAGTCAGCTTTAATTCTTTAGCAATAAATTAAAATTGATTTTAAAATATTCAGCTATGTTATCAAGCTTTTATTAAGTTCCCTATTGATGAAGGTAATTTTCCATAATATCAAAATAAAACCCTTTTATTCATTAAATTTATAGTCGTCCCAATACGCCATTCGTGTCTATTTCGTCCAACAGGGGACAGATGCAACCAAGACTATTAATGTTGCTGTTTCTTCACGGGCGTTGTTTAATCTGGAAGAGGAAAACGATTTATTTGTTGAACAGGGTCTAGAAGACTACATCAAGCTTCAAGTCAGCCGAGAAGACAACCTCCTTCAACCTGGAGCGGCATTTCCGTTCATCAAGGTCAGAGATCGCGAGTACAGTGTATTTTGACCATAAAACATTTTCCTATAAGAATCTTTTGAAATATCTCCAAGAAATTAGTTTCCAGAATCTCCAAGAAAATTGGTTTCCATATACCAGTTTCATGTTTTCTTTTCAAAATTGACCCTCTTTAATACGGACATGTACGTGACACAGGGGTGTCAATTAAATACTTTACCTATGAAGAATTAAGCTGTGGGCCTTGGGCGTTCGTATCTGATGGTCGTATATTTAGAGCTAAGGTGTCCGTACTCTGAAATGGTCGGTTTATGAAGGTGTTTGTATGGTCTAGCCACTTTCATACCGTGAAGACTGGGTACGAGTCCCTTAAACTTTGATGATGGCAACACAAAACTTATGTAGTCAGAAAGAGCACATCGAGCTATATATAATCCCGAGGTTTGATGTCAATCGGATAAACATTGAAAGAGATACAGCAGTTCAAACATGCTAGATTTTACAAAGAAATGTATGGTTGTAGGGACAAAATGCAAATTCTAGCATTTTTGCACGGCTGTTAGTCATTCAATATTAACCCGATTAACACCAAACTTCGGGATTTTATATAGCTCGATGTGCTCTTTCTGATTATATGAGCTATGTTACAAAATTTGAGGGACTCGTTCCCAGTCTTCACGGTATGAAAGTGGCCTAATGGTCGTATTACAGAGGTGTCTGCGGAGAGATTCCATAGTATGTTTTTGACTTGCCCTAAATCTCGATTCCGTTTCACTTTCAATTTCATATTTGAAATTGTGCAAATTTGTTAAAGTAAACCTCATACAGGGATCTCTCCCCACCCCCCTCCCCCACCCCACCCCACCACTAGTGAATGGACCTTAGATACATCATACTATCAACTTTCATTTTCATATGTCATTTTTAGGCCTTAGAAAATGTGAATGCCAAGTTAAAAGAAAGAGATCCCAAAGAAAAAGAAATTTTTGCCATTACTTTGATGTCTCACAACAACGCCCAAGTTGGAATACGACTTCAAAAATCTATTGACCATCACGGTAAATAACAAAATTCCATCAAAGATTTTTTAATACGTCATTTTTATACGACCCCAAACTGCAAATCTGTCTCGGTAGGGAGAAATGGAGATAATAAAGAATGAAATATCAGAGTACTAAAAGTATTGAGCTATGCGAATCTCACCCACAATATTTGACATTTGCAAGAGATAGCAAAAAAAAATTACGAGGAAATGTACTCACACCCATACAACCATATTTTCACCTGCTTCAGCATAACTCAACCAAATGCAAATCGTAAACCTTCATGATATTTATATGATGGAGATAATCGTCAGAAATTTTTATTATTTCTATCGAAAAAGTACCAATAAAAACATGCGAGAAACAAAGTGGTACCAATTTCCAAAAGTATCAGTGACCGTGAGTAACCTAAAATATTCACGACCGCCAGCCTAGTCCCCAGGCGTCCTCTGCGAGCGCGGAGCGCAAGCAAGTCCTGGGGCGGGCGCGAAGCTTGGAGTCACTCTGTGACGTCACATTTTGAAACGAGAGACGGGATAGCCTGAGGACTAGGCTGATTTTGACCCCTGGGTTAAGAGGTATATAACGCGCGATCGTAACCTAAGACGTCGATATTTATTATATTATATTTATATATTTATTATATCGTCAGGTCTAATAATTACTCGTATGGCCTTGACTGGTGGAACAAGTCCTGTAGAATACCTTAAAGCCTTTAATATCACTCTATTTCTAACATCGTATGAAGATGAAGTAACGGATGCCATTCGAAGAGGTAAGACATGCAAGCGCACTGTGTTAGCACTCTTTGCAAACAGTTTCCGAGAACAAATAGCGAAACCTGGTTCAATACTCCATTTTCGAGTTCCTGTTTGTTCAGGCTAAGCCTCGATTACGCGAAATTTATTCCATAGAATTTTAGCAACAGTCCGATGGAATGCAATGAACAAACAAAGAGAATACTTTAGAATTCCACGGGGTTTTTGCTAAATTCATGAATACTTTACTTGGACTCGAGGCTAAGCCTGAGCAAAACGGAACTCGAAACTGGTCTATTCCGTACAGGTTTCTAAGCAAGACGGAGGCTCGATCTCAGCTAGCTTCCCTCTTGATCCGAGTTTTGGGGAATTATAAACTTTGTATGAAGACACAAACTGTGGTTGCGAAGGAGACTATCATGGTCCCGCATTCTTGTTTCAACTTCACTCTACGTGAACGACCCTCTTGAGAGATATTCGTAGCCTGCGTTGCCGGCTTTCAAGGGAAGGGGAGGGGAGGGGGACTCCAGCTCCTTCTCAGTCCCCCTCCCCTCCGCTTTCCCCTCCCTCCCCCTCCCCATCCTCTCCCCTCCCCTCCCCTTCCATTGAGAGCCGGCAACAAAGGCTATTGTATTAGGAGGTTGTTTTTATTCCATATTGTTTTAGCTTTATGTATGTCTTAAAAGAACGCAATTTACTTTTAAAACGTACAAGACTACAAAATACGAATGAATTCGCTTTTCATGTATCTGTGCACTTCAGCCCCCAATTAAGAACCAGAAGATCACATTATACCTTTTAAAACAAACATTATGATTAAATATATACTTACATTGTCTATCTAAGGATTCCCAGCAGCAGTGATGTCTCTTCAACCAATGAACTCACCAAGTGAAACACAGCTACGAATTGCATTTGACTTGGACGCCGTGCTGTTTTCTGATGACTCGGAAAGGATCTTTAAAGAACAGGGACTCGATGCGTTCTTGGAGCACGAGATACAGAAACGACACATTCCTTTGCCTGAGGTTAGTGTTTAGATGGTGAATAGGAGTTGGTATTCAGGTGGCTGGCCGCTCGTTAAAGCATCGCGCGCAAACGCTCTAGCTCCACAATGTCAAGGGTTCACAATAGGCCTGGCGGGATGCGGGATTTGACTAAGATTTTGGGCGGGACGTTTTAATACCAAAAGCGCAACGCCAGGGGCTCAAAACGGTCACATGTGATCCTTTTTGTCGTCTGTCGGTCCACGGTGGTGTAAAATTGAGGTCAATTTTCTCGAAATTACGTTTGCACGAAATGGGTAACAAATGAATACCAATAGTTTAATTTATCCCTCCTGTCGCAAATTTGGAGCTAACCGTTAACGGATATTTCTAAAGATATAGGGAACGCATAAGAACGACGTCGAGTATGGACTTCCTTGATGCAGAATTAACTATCTAATGAAAACCAGTACATCCAAATTTCAAAACCAGTTTATAGTGCTTAACTTGCCTTTAACCTTCATGGTTATTCATGGGATCAAATGTGATTTCCAACCGAAAATCCTGAGTGATGACCATCCAGCAAAGAAAATAACAATCCATAAATAGTTATTAGCGTCACTTCTGCGTTGCAAAGTAGCAGCTTAGTGCATTGAATAATGTGCACAGACAATTTATTCTCTTATTTACTCTTTCTATTTATCAATACAATCATTTTATAGATTTTTTGGTAAAAAATAGCTAGAGGGATGGCGGGATTTGATTGTTGCTTACTCTCCTGAATTCTATATAAGAATTGTTACTCTTTTCACTCCTAGACCTAGACACGCGAAGCAACTTTTCTCGCAACTGTTCTTCTGTAATATTGCGCACAACACAGCATTTTACCGTATGCCTGGCCTTGCAAGCCTGCAACAGCTGCGCGCAACACGAATCGAGTTTTATTTCTGCAACTATTTCTGTAACCTTGCGCGCAACCCAGCGTTTTACCGTATGTCCGACCTTGCAAATCTGCTACAGTTGCGCGCAATGCGAATCGCATTTTACTTCTGCAGCTTTTTTACTGTGACACTGCGCACAGCACAGCAAGCGTTGATCCGTATGTCCGACGCTGCAAGTCTGCAACATATGCGCACCACGCGAATCGAGTTCTAGTTCTGCAGCCTTTTTGTGTAACGTTACACGTAAGACGGCGTTGATACGTATGTCCCGCGCTGCAGGCCCGCAACAGTTGCACGCAACAAATCGAGCTCTCCTTCTGCAACTTTTACTTTATGCAAAGTGGTGTGCAACCTCCACAGGACTTATACACAACTGCTGTTGACGCAACGTTGCAGAAACAATTTCCGACCTTTATATTCGTTGCTAGTTTGAATTTCTTAATCCATTTCTTCTTTCAATTGCAGGGCCCTTTAAAACCGTTTGCAGAAGCCATCGGACGAATGCAAAAGAAGTTTGACAGATCTACAAAGTCTTGTCCAATCAGAACGTACATAGTGACGTCACGTGATGCCATGGTCGGACAACGCGCCTTGCTCACATTACGTCATTGGGGCCTGGAGATCGACGAATGCTTTTTCATGGCTGGTGCCCCCAAGGACGAAGTCTTGAAAGCAATAAATCCGCATATCTTTTTTGACGATCAGATCTCTCATGTCAGTCGTGCCCGATCAAAGGGTACGCCTTCCGGTCACGTGACTCATGGGGTGACACGCGAGTTTGACGCAAAGAAAATGGAAAGTGCCAAAAAGAATCTCAATTTTTAATTACAACGATTCAAAACTTTTGCGAAGAAATGGCGCCAATTGAACACCATGGCCACCTTGGATGACGTCATGATAATTTTAATTTTTTCAAATGTTTTCAATGTGGAGTACATTCCACAGGATATCAATTCACAGCAGATAGATAAACAAAAAAGTACATTTTAAAAATTCAATAACTCTTCTTCCTTGTTTTTACCCATCCAATACAACAGGCTATGGTGACTTTATCATACGAAATTACAAATCCTCGACTACTTTTTTCTCGCCTCTTGTATTGTTGAAGCGGTAAAAACTAATTCGACATGACCGCTAGCAGTTTTCATAAAGCCCTAGAACTTTGTCAGCCGCTTTGGGGACCATGGACTAGGTGGATATGATCATCTTAGCATGAGAGTGTTAGTCTGTTTCCCCGTAGCGGGGGAGGGGTGGGAAGCGGCTGTACACATGCTAGAGGGTGTGGGATCTATCACAATAATACAATTGAAGTGCTTGTTTATTTTGGTGTTAAATTCAGTGACAGTTTAATAAAGTATGATTTTAATCATTTAAAATAAGTTTTAAAATGTTTCAAGACAAATCCAATTTACTGCTAAATGGTCCACTTTCGATATATTGGATGAGTGATAGCGAACAATGGGTCAAGTCGAGGCTGAGGGGAAATAGAATGCTAATTACGATTTCTCCATTGTTAGGCTGGAACCTCGTTTTGAAATGATTTGTGCATTGATCACTCAACCAATATATACCTGTTTCAAAAAAGGTTGTCCTCAGTTTTAATGCTACTGCATAGTGACATACCAAGACCGAAATGCATTGTGGATTTCAAATTTCAGGTATTTTTCACAATTTTTATAAGTAGAAAAGTTGCGGAAAAAGTCTACTTAGATTCGACCTGAGAGGAAACAGAGAATGAACATAAGTAAAGCCTCTTGTTACCCAATTACAAATTGTCCATAATACATTTCAGTCTTGGCATGGTATGCAGTATTACTTCGTTTTGCACGTAGTGCTGTTTTAATTTCACCACATTTTGACGTCATTTGTGCATCTGTGAGGCCATGGCCACGGAAGTTCTCGTTTGATCGCTAAGTGGCATCGACTTGCGGCTACTTGCAACATTTTGAACGGGCCCAAATTTGATCAAAATTATTCGAAGCAAACTTTGTCAGGTTTGAACAGTCATTGCGCTAGGCTTGGGCAAGTTGTTTTCTTGCTTTAGTCCGAGTTTGTGCATTTCCTCTTCTATACAAAGAATAAGATTTTCTGGTTTTCTTTCAGCTGGTTTTTCTTAAAGAGTTTTGACCAAGCTTGCGTTCATTTGCTTGGCGTTGTGTTCAAAACAGAAGAGCACGTACAATTCAAAACTTGCATCTGCTTGCGTCTCATTTGGTCCTTGCCTTATATTAGAGTACAAAAGCACGGAATTAGGATTAGCTAGGAATCTATGTGCTAAATATAAACAAACCTATTAATCTTGGGATCTCTTGTTCCTTATAATTGTACGAGAAGACAGCTAATTGTCTTATCCATCCTTTAAAGTACCTATGTCCGTCATATCCTCCAAGTTCATAAGTTGAATGGCCACTGTTACGGAAGTCAATATCACTTGTACTTGATGTTACAGAGCTTTTAAGGATGGAGTTGACATATATCTTGGCTTTTTTTGCACAGCGATTCCATGTCAATGTGATGTGGTTCCAAGAGTTAGTGGGAAAATCGCTAAATAAATTAAAAAAAAAAATAAAAATAAAAAATAAAATGAAATGAAATGAAATGAAATGAAATGAAATGAAATGAAATGAAATGAAATGAAATGAAATGAAATGAAATGAAATGAAATGAAATGAAATGAAATGAAATGAATGAGGAAGAGAAGGGGGAGGAAGAGAAGGGGGAGGAAGAGAAGGGGGAGGAGAAGGAGGACAAGGAGGAGAGGGAGGAGAGGGAGGAGAGGGAGGAGAGGGAGGACATTGACGACAAGGAGGAGGAGAAGGACGAAGAGGAGGAGAAGAAGAGGAGGAAGAAGAAAAGGTCACATGCTACTTCTCACTGTCTAGGTTACGTACACATTAATTTGAATAGCTTTGAAAACATCTCTCTTTTATTCGTTTTCACAGCTTGGATAAAGACATGTTTTAGTGTGGACGAAAGACCTAGGGCCCGGTTAACACTAGCGACACAAGAATAAATAAATGACATGCGCAGGCTCAGTGTCACATTTATCATAAAGGTGTAAAGAAAGATAACGACTGCAGATAGGCAGTGTATATACATTACTAAGGGTGGGTTTTCACGAGCGACGGAAGCAGAAGCGGAAGGATCACACGCAGACTCAGTATGCATTATTCATTAATTGTCTATTTTTTAAACCTATGTGAGAAATGCAACACTGAGTCAATACGTTTGTTGCTTCCGCTTCTGCTTCCGTCGCTCGTGAAAACCAGCACTAAGTCTGCATATGTTGCTGGTTTGCGCACATGCTTATGTCATGCAGTAGTTTGAGCTACTGTGAACCATGCTTTACCGTAGCAAATTCAAAAGAGAGCGTTTTCAAATTAATAATACGTTAGTGTGGATGTAGTCTAGATTATGCATTCTAATTAATAGAAAAAATCAAGATATTATGTTTAAGTTCATCACTTTACCTTAAAGTGGGACCATCATGAGCATTCATTTCATACCATGACAGCAAATCAGCTGAGATAAAAAAATATGGGTGATAGGAGCTTTAATGAATGAACGAACGAACGAACGAACGAATGACGAATGAATGAACGAACGAATGACGAATAAATGAATGAAAGAAAGAAAGAATATATGAATAAGCTAATAGCAAATGTATGAACAACTTGAATAAGCCTTGCTTAAGATCAAACGGAAAATGTCGTTCCGATCTGGGAAAAAGTTTCTTGTAATGTTTCAAGGAAACCTTTGTTAGCAGGCAGAACAGAACGGTTACTACACGACAGTTATTTCGTATGCTTTTTATAGACAACACGGCACTGACACAGTCAGGCACAATGCGGTCCGTATCACTTTCATACGGGAACTTCTCTAGTAATAAAATTGCTGGGCCGGCTACATGCAAATAACGTCACGGCAGCCATGTTGGATGAAACTACGTAAAATATTTTTTTCGTTCGTTAGTGTCTTTATTGTTAAGCTTAAGCAAAACAATATCGCGAGCTCTTCTACGGCCACAGATCAAGACACTGCGCATGCGCAACTGTCTCGCTTGATTATCTTTTGATCCTCATGAAAATAATTGAAACCCAGCGAATCTAAGTCACAGCAAGAGACCATAATACTAAGAGAGCGAAACTCAGTATTGATGTCTGTACGATGTTCATGGCAGCTAAGGCTATTTTTAGTAACTTCACTCTCAAACAATAGAATTCAAAAGCCGAAAGCAAATGGTCCGCGCGCACGTCAATTAAAACTCAAATTCTACTGTTTGAGAGCCTTGCGCGCGCGATGGCAAAGTTACTAAAAATAGTCTTAGCCGCCACGAACATCGCATAGACATCAATACTGAGTTTCGCTCTCTTAGCATTATGGTCTCTTGGTCACAGATGATGATAACTTCTAAGAGCTGACAATAATAAAAAGCAAGTATTTACTTCACGTCTAGCCCCACGTTTCGTCCAAGATAAAAGATAGGTATCATTGTTCAATGTTATTTCACTTACGGAGTGGAGACAGTACAATGAATTGTTCCTCGGTCTTTGAACCAATGGAAACCAGGTCTCCACCAAGTGACTGACAATGAGTTCGTGCATCGCTCCATGTTTTCTTTTTCATAATGACTTTGAATTGTGATTCGTTGAACATGTACCAATCGTCTGGTAGAGCTAGATGATAGCAAAGCAAATGAAAGGTTAGATGAGCTAGTTATCTAGAATTTGTATAATAATCCGTATATGATGCGTTCTGATTGGTGGAGAACGTTTGATTATATTTATATATATTTACTAGTATGTTACGCGCGCCCTGATTGGTTAAAATATTTCATTAATTATAATCAGGGGGAAGTCTATCTCCCTCTACGCGCGTTCTGGTCGTCGACCTTGCTGAGCTATTTTTAGAACAGTCTCCGATTGGCTGATGGGCACCCACGCATGCACTGCTTTGCCACTGACACTAAAAACGGTCTGGAAATGGATTGCGTTTTGAGTCTAGCTTGCTGTGTTGTTTTGAGGACGAATAACTAAGTGCAATAATTTACAGTGACGCCTGTTAACTGTTATTATTGAAGGGAATACACCGAATCTCGTTTCGTTTCACTCTTTTTAAAATAATGCGATATGTTTTTGCTAAACTAAGTCGAATTCTGCGATATCTGTGGCAAAAGGTAAGCAGTAATGGCGTTATGTGAAGCTAACACAATGTCATTTCAAATGCCATTGTGTTAGCTAGCTGAACAGATTTGGCCGAATGTTCTTCCATTTATATTTCTTTCTTAAAAATCAAGAAAAAAATTCTGAAAAGTCTTTGTATTTTGTTGTTGTTGTTGGTTTTATTTTTGACAATCGCCTTTTTGTTGAGCACCTATTTTTGTTTTGCTGTTGAATTTGAAATGCAAAATACTTTATTATCCTTGTGATTTGACTGCTTTACTTTTTTATCGAAGCTAAGTGTACTGATTTAAATTGAATTTCTAATTACTCGTGCCCAGGCCGTATGCCGGGAACGAGTTATAAACTACAAACGTTTTTTCTCTTGGTTTTTCCGTCTCGAGAAAAGGCCATTCTTGCGCAATCGGCCACGTGTTGCACCCTGATTGGTTAAGAACGTAAAAAAACAATGCCCTTCATTCAGCAGTCCACTAGGAGGCGTGAGCTCCTCGAATTAAGCTGGGGAATAAAGACTTGGACAGGATTTAATGGCGGACAATGGCTGGAGTACAGCTTTAAAAAAACAGGCCCTTTGAGCACTAAAAAAAGTAAAGTCGAGCTTTTTACTTGAGGCATACCCAACTCCAATTATAAGAGCGTTAGAATGGACAGCTATTTTGAACTCGGTCTCCGATTCTGCGACCAAAAAATGAATTCTTAAGGGATTTCTTGAAGTTGTACACTTTCCCCGTCTCAAGCATCAGATGTAAGCCAGAATTCGTGGTCTGATAATCTGATAGTAACCGTGTTTATGTTTTCATATTAAAATACGAAAGAAAAATGTACATGAGTAGTTACTACGTTAGTGAGTCGGTTGTAGAGCCTTTAAGATAAACAACTGAGATGATAAGTGAAACTAGATGCACTCGTGCGTTCACTCATGCCCATGTGAAAGGGAGCCCAAAATCGGCTTAAAAAGGACATTTAGATTACATGTTGTTGTAAATAAACGTTTTAACAAGACGCTCCTCGAAGCGTACACTGGTTGCCTGTTGTTCAACAAGCCGCAGTAAGAAAAACCTTTTTTTGAATCGGCTTACTAAAACTAAAGAAATTAAATTTTTGTAAGCCCAGCTTACAAAATAGGAGCTTGTTATCGTCGACCACCGGGTGATGCCGAATCAAATGGTCCGTCCTTATCTGATATAACTGTCAATTTGTCTGTTAGCAGCTATTAGTGTTTGCCTTTGTCCTTCTATTATCATGGGTATTATATATCTCACATGCAAAAATATTACCTGCGAATGTACCAGTTTCTTCAACTTTTTATTTCACTATATACCTCAATTGTTTGCTGTAAAGACTTCTACAACGGCGTTTTTGACACAATATCAAATATTTTTTCGTTCATGTTTCAGATGTTTTATATATGAATAAAAGCATCACGTGACCAAACGCTTCAGGTCAGAATAGAAGTTCCATGCAATGGTCTGGTCCAGAATTCAGGGGCGGATCCAGAGTAGTTCACTTAGTTTCCGGAAACAACTGAGATTTTTTCCAGAAAAAAGGAAATATTAAGATTATACAAATAAAAAATATATTCTAATTACCGGAAATAAAGACGGATAATTAACATAACAATGAGATCCCACAATGCTTTGCAACGCATATATTAATCAGCCCTCAGGCTTTTGTCACAGTTCCTCTTGACAACCGAGGAGCAAACATCTCGACTTTTGGAATCTTTCCTGATCGCGACACGCCGTCATCTCACTTATGGATGTTCAATTTCCTCGAGTTAACGATCAAGCACCCGACGTTGCTCAAGGTCAACTCCCCCCACAAGGAAACCTTGAGGTAGGTTCTAATTCAACTTAATCGGTACGCTGTGTGTTCGTACAAGCTCATTTTCTTTTACAAATGTAGTGTTGCACGCTGTGTGTTCGTGCTAGGAGATATATTTTCTCAAAGCCCCCCCAAAAAAAATCACACCTCCAGAACGCTTAGTTTGATCGTATTGTCCCGAGATCGTACCAGGATTAGAACGCTGTTAGAATTACCCAGAAGCTCATTTGTTTCAGTTACCACCCAAAGAGTCAAACAACATTTTGTAAGTCAAAAACCGAACTGACTACGCTTAATCGGTACGCTGTGTGTTCGTACAAGCCTATTCCCTTTTACCGGATTAAATGTAGTGTTGCACGCTGTGTGTTCGTGCTAGGAGATATATTTCTCAAAGCCCCTAAGAGAACCACACCAAATAACGTCCAGTTGATTGTATTGCCCCGAAATCGTACCAGGATTAGAACGCTGTTAGAATTGCCCAGAAGCTCATTTGTTTCAGTTACCACCCAAAGAGTCAAACAACATTGTAAGTCAAAAACTGAACCGACTATACGCTTAATCGGTACGCTGTGTGTTCGTACAAGCCTATTCCCTTTTACCGGATTAAATGTAGTGTTGCACGCTGTGTGTTCGTGCTAGGAGATATATTTCTCAAAGCCCCTAAGAGAACCACACCAAATAACGTCCAGTTGCATAATTGATTGTATTGTCCCAAAATCGAATCAGCTAGAACGCTGTTAGAATAACCCCAAAATCTCATTTGTTTTTTGACTTTTAATTTGCACACTGTGTCGTGCTTAAATTCCCTCAGTTACCATCCAAAGAGTCAAACAACATTTTGTCATACCAAAAGTTCTCCCTCGCTTCCCAAAACTCGTCAAACTGAATTCGCAAGTTCTTTTTTAAATGTACTTAATTTCCAAGTTTTGTATCCGTGCCTAAAGTTTTTTCCTTTAAATGGTCTAGAAGAGAGTTTCACTAAAAATGCTTTAACTTTGGTATTATTTTCTCAAAGTTCACATCGTTCTATAACTTTAATTATTCCCTTCTTTTGTCAAAATTTCCTTTAGTCTCTTTTCGCATAAATTATCCTTTTGTACTTAATTAAGTTTGTATTCCCTTGGAGATTCCTCCCCCCTTTGTCCACTTGTTTTGCTCAAATCCTTTTGTTTCGTCGCTCTTTGAGCCTTTAGGCCAGCATCCAGCCCAGCTCCCATTAGCGCCTCAGCTTCCAGCGGTACAGCCAGATAATCAACAAACTCACTTACCTCCCCAACATGGTCTAGCCCAACAACCAGCTCAACAAGCTCCTCCCCAACAAGGTCTAGCCCAATAACCGGTCCAACAAGTACCTCCCCAACGAGGTCCAGCCTAACAACCAATCCAACAAGGACCGGCCCAACAGCTAGCAGCCCCGGCCCTTACTTTGGACGAAAAGTATAAGCTAATATAAGCTAATATAGCCAACTAGTTTGCCTCCTTGCCAGTTGGGATTCTTAATCCATTTCTGTTTGATTTATATGATTTAGTTATAGCGCATTTGATCATTCCGTCATGGAAAATGCGCTCTAGAAGACCCTAGAAGCTGACAAATTTATTTATTTATAGCTCGACTCTGTCGCCTCATCACTGGATAGACTCCATAGAACCCTGGACAAAACTCGCTTCAATCCAGACGCCAATTTACTTTTTATTGAATTGTCATAAATTTAACATTTGGCATTCATTCAGCGTCCTTTTTTATATTACTGCATGAGTCTTTTTGTTTTTGTTTTCCTTTTCGCAACTCATTCCCGAGGGGGGGACGTCAACCTGAAAAAGGAGTAAAATTCTCCCCCCAGTTTATCTGGGTCAGGCTGTCCTCCCTTCCCTCTCCTGGGGTCTATGTCTCATGCTGTTTTTGCTTTCAAATTTAGTTTGTTTATTTATTTTTCTTCTCAGACCCGTCCCGCCATCGCGTCAAATAATATAGATCTCTTTGACAAGCTTAGTAACCCGTTCGCGTCCAATGGGTGGACCTTGAAGGCATCCCCCAGGAGAACTCGGAAGGGACGACAGCCCGACCTTTTGACCTGGATTTGGTTGTTAATATCTCAAAGGGCTCTGTGACCCCAAATTTAAGAGATCTACTTTTTCCCGACCCCGACACGTTTGTAGCTGGCCAACTTCATACTCATATTGACTGTTGGGAAAAGATAGTCGCATTGGCCCCTTACGATGAAGCTTACCAGGTGCTAGATTGGATAAGGCCTCCCTACATAAGTATTTTTGCCATTTTAAGGGGTCCTTTCAATCTGGAAGGTATGATTCCCGATTTCCTCCACCAAAGATGTTCAAAAATAACTCGTCGTGCAACGGATTCAAAGAATTTATTGACAAAACCATTATCTCTGCATACTATATCCAACTAGCCAGAATAATGTCGGCGTCGTCACCCTCCTCTTTTCTCTCGGGAGTCTCACCCAATGTTGGCCAAGTAGGAACTGCTTACGACAATTTAAATATGTTAAGAGGTTTTAGCCCAGTTTTTCCCTTAATGTCCTCCTTTAACTTGAAGAATGGGAGGAACGTGCTAATAAGATTTCTCGTTCTATGATACCATGTGTTCTTGCAGTTTTTCATATTCAACCCTACGCATATCCGGTCAGAGGATGTGACACCTTTTTTTCCCGATTCCATATCTCATTGGTTATCCGTGTGTATTGTAGGTACTTAGAATATAGTACTATTCTAATTACCGGAAATAAAGACGGATAATTAACATAACAATGAGATCCCACAATGCTTTGCAACGCATATATTAATCAGCCCTCAGGCTTTTGTCACAGTTCCTCTTGACAACCGAGGAGCAAACATCTCGACGACCCACCCACCCACCCCTGACGGCGTGTCGCGAATCCCTACACACGGATAACTCTTTACTCCCACGCTGTCCACTCTGTGGACGCACACCTTTTTTTCCCGATTCCATATCTCATTGGTTATCCGTGTGTATTGTAGGTACTTAGAATATAGTACTATACAAATAGAACACCTTTATTTGTCCGCCATTTTGAATTATTTCCACAGGAAACCCATATTTACTTGTTCCCAGGCTCCTTTTGTAGCCCTTGTAGCCTTTTCAAATTTTGGTGAGGGAGGGGTCCCACATGAATTTCTAGCTATTACAACGTGTGTGTTCACAGTTTGGTTTCCCTGTGTGAACTACTGCACTTGAAGTAAAACACCCGACAAGTAGTTCACACAGGAAACCCACAGTAAAACCAAGCATAAATTTACCATTCCAACTTGATTCTGATTGGCTAAAATCGGCGTGAACTAGTCCAGAAACTACTGACAAAAGTATAAAAAGGCTAGACTACCCTGGTGAGGTTCTCAGTTGTATCAGAGGTCTTCGAACTCGCAACGAAGAAAATTAAACGCATGAGCGAACTTTATTCTTCAATTGTGGAACTGCTGCGATTGAAATTCAACGTAAACAAGGAAATTGGGCAGACATTATAAGCTCTAAGTTTACGCTTGAGCTAACAGTTTCCTCGGTAAGCTATAATTTATATTGATAGCTGATGTTTTATATTAGTAGCTTTACTGAAATGTATATAATTACGCGAACTCTGACCTTCAAACAGTCCGTTGGAATTTGGTTTCTTCCCCCACATCAAACAACCAACCAAAAAATACTCATAAAGATCTCTAGAAACCTAGAGCGATCTGTAACAGCGAAATATATTTACGAAAGCTAATTTGGCAAAACACGCTTGAGTGTTTTGAGTTCTCATGATTTTGAAAATTGTATTAATGTGTTTATTATTGATGCTAATGCTCAAAATATGCAAAGTGTAAATGGTATCATAGGATTCAATGATATTAAGTTTGGTCAGTACTACCCGTATCAATCCTCTGCAAGACTGTGATATATACAAAATATATTCTATTATTGTATACGTACCTGTAAAGTCTTCCTCATCATTGAAAACTGGAATACTACATTTCCGGGTGAGACACTGATCGTGACTGAAATGCTAAACGATCTTATTAAAAATTGTTACTCTTGTCAAGCAACACTTTCTCGAATGCTCAGATTAAGGTGGCTCGACTGGGTTTTGTTTGAGGCGTACCCCCGCTGTTTTATCGCAAAATGCTTGGCGGCCAAAAATCTAATTTCAAAAAAGATTTCACATCAAGTGAAATGACAAACAAAAGATGAAAAGGTGCACCGCTGAGCTCTATCAACTTGACCTACATTATTGCGTAAAGCAATTTTGTTCTATTTCTTCAAACGAACAATTAAAGAGTATGTCAACAAAATGAGCCTAAAAGAAGCTGTTTCTGAGTCCCTTACCATTTAGCTCTTTTAGCTTGGAACTTTTGTAGTATTTGTTTTATTTACTCTGTGTTTTGGATGACTTGTAAATAATTCCTACAATATACATGGAGCGAAAACGACAGCAAACGTTTTGCCGTTGCGAAAAGATTGAGTCTCAAAGTATTTGATGAGAGCTATTTCGAACTTCGTAAATTAGTAACTCCGTTCGCGAACACTATGTGTTGTTTATATATTGTGAGGACAGAATTTTTTTTAATCTTCTGTTAGCGATCTAATGAGGAAAAAAACCTCTGCCTGCAGCCCTCGCGACTATTTCTGTCGAGCATGCGTGAGATTACGTAGCAAAACATCATGAGCCAGCGATACCTTGAAATTAAAGCGAAACAGCCATGCGCTTGATGACGTTTGCAAAGAAAAACCGGTTTTGAAACGGTGTTGATTGATTCAGATACATCAAAATTTGATTTGATAGAGGGAGGACTGGAACCGACCCTATAAATATCTGTAAATACTGACTATGCTTAAGCTTACGCTTAGTGGTTAGTGCTAAGGTCAAGGTCGGGGTTAGGGGTTAGGGTTAAGCTGGCTTTGTATTCAGAGATATTTTTGGTATCAGTCCCAGTCCTCTAAATTTGAAGCATCCGATTAAGTCACTTCCGTTTTGAAACAGGCTTTTTTAAATAGACCATAATTTTTACATCCAGAAATGTGAATGTGGAAGTCACAAGGCGGTAGTAGGGGTTACTTTCCTCTTGCTCCGCGAAGGGACAAGAGTTCAAGTCAGTCTAGGATGAGCTCGAGTTGTTCAATTCGTGTAATGAAATTAATGAAGCCATGGTAACTAAAAAAAACCTCGAGCTACTTTAGTCACTTTTTGTTAAATATTCGATTGGTTTATTAAATCACGTGATTAAGCTAACCTTCCCTTGGACGACACCATGGTAAAGTTTCGTTTTCTCAGTCTGGCGGAAGGAACATGGAAGAAAACGTCTACGACAAAAAGCGTAAAAATGTAGAATAGAGACGACGAAAACTACAACCCGCGTACTCATCATGGCAACACCAGCAGCTCCTGGCACAGCTTTTCAACCATCAACTGAACGATTTTTAAGATTCACAAATCTGCTGATTGATGCAGGAACCAAAATCGTCAGAGGATTATTTGATTCTATTCACAATCCTTCAAACCTCGCAAAGGCTTTACAGATCAATAAAAACCTTTTAAGTTTTTTAAAAGCCAGGACGATTTTGTCACCAGTCGAATGGAAGATATTGTTTCCTTCAAGCTCTTCTTACGTCAAATCTGAGGACTTTGACTTAACAATATTCTTCAAATTGTTGAGGAATATTTGTAACCTCACACAGCCTTCGACAGGTTGGGACAAGCTCCCGGATCCTACAAATCTGTCTTTGGAAGCAGATATTGCAAGAATACGTTTTTATCGTAATACGTTATTTGCTCACTTTAAGTCCTCAGAACTTTCTCAAGATGAGTTCAATGATTACTGGGAGGAAACCAAGAAAGCTTTATTGAGGATAGTTGGAAAATACAGTGCACCAACCGTCCAAGAATGGGAAGAACGGATCGATAAGAGACTCACTAGTTCCATCACTCAAAGTGATATCAATGTTTGCCATTCTGAATTCCCAGGTATGTTATTTTAACTCTAGAGAAAAATACGCCTTTGATTGATTAATTAAGCCTTAAGCTTTTAAGTACTGCCATAAAATCGATACAGAATAACTTATTTATACATGGAAAAAGCTCTTTTAACAGAGCTTAGGACACAGTTTTGAATCTAACAGCACATCAAATGTAGCTCTCCCAGAATCATGATGTAATTGACACGTCTGAACATGTAGGTAAATTTTCGAACTGCGAAATCAATAGTTCAATATCTATTGATTTTTTTTTGATTAATTGATTGATTCATTTATTTTTTACAGCAAATGTAACAATTGTTATATACCATCGTTTTAGAGTTTGACAAATGTATATACATTAAATTTTACAGAAACTAGACGCACACGTGCGTTCACTCGTGCCCCGGGAGCCCTCTTCCCCGAGCCGTTTCACGCATTCTTCACCATTCCGGGAAATAGTTAACCGTAACATAAGACCTTTTTTGAATCGGCTAACTAACTTTAGTCAATTTGTCTGTCAGCAGCTATTAGTGTTAGGTATCATATATGTCCGACATGCAAAAATATTCCCTGCGAATATACCAGTTTTATTCATTTTTTTATTTCACTATGTATCTCAATTCGGTTTGCTGTAAAAACTTCTACAACGGTGTTTTGGCACAATAACAAATCGTGTATTTTTCGGATGTTTTATATATTGAACGAGAGAAAAAACATTTGCAATTTATAACTCGTTCCCGGCCTAAAGGCCTGGGCACGATGCAATCCGCAAAAATCTATCCGCAATCCGCACCCCGCGTTTTAACGACAGCCCTCTATAACAGCGTTTTTGACACAATAACAATTCCTGTGTTTTTTCTTTCATGTTTCAGATGTTGTATCCATTACACGACCAAATTAACGCATCAGGTCAAACACAACTTTCATTCCATAAAAATATTAACTGGCCACAATTTCGGTGTTAAAATTCGGTACAAAAACCCCTCAACATCTCTTGAACGCTTGAATAAGAAATATCATTGACCTCCTTCTGTAGCTGTGTATGTTCGTTTAGCAACATGTAAGGTGAGAAATTCATAGTTTTCCAGAATATCTGATTAGTCAATTTGTCTATCAGCAACTATCACTCAACATGCAAAATGTTACCATCGAATATACCGGTTTATTCAACGTTTTATTTCACTATGTGTCTCAATTGTTTGCTGTAAATTCTTCTATAGCAGCGTTTTTAACACAACAACAAATCGCGAATTTTGTCGTTCATGTTTCAGACGTTTATTTCAATACCGAACGCGAATTATGATATTAAGATATTAGTATACTAAAGCGCTTGCCTCCTGTTTTTGTTGAGGATTACTTTCTAAAGCTATATAAACAATGCAGTTTATCTTTTTACAGTTTTTAAAGACTATCATCTCTAAAGTAATTACAATTCAGATCGCGATAGACCTGTATACCAAATTATTTTGAAATATAAATAAGCATTGACATCTGTACAATAAAAAACGTTTAAAAATTATTTATCCCTTATTTCTAATTAAACTTTCTACTAATCATTTGATAAAGTTGCTGTGATATCATGGCTTTCCCAGGTTACGTCTATAGTTTCATTCACATTATGATTGTCATGAAAGCTCTGGAATTTTGACAGCTAGTAGTGAGTAAACACTGGAATTTACGCCGAACTATTTAAAAGTTTTACTTTTGTTTCTAGACTTTGACCTTTGCTTAATTACTACATTTTTTCCCATCCGTGATGTCGGCCGGAGCTGATTTAACAAACTGTTATCACTAACACTGATATCCACAAACAAAACAGAAACAATTTTTGTACTATGACCCTTTTTCGTTTGCAATGTGATGTGACTAATGTGACTAATGCACTCTAATTAGAGCATATATATTGTCTGCACTCAAATGGCCAAAGCGAGATGCCATTTTAGCTCTTGTTACTTTACAGGTGATAGTCTTTAAAAACCGTAAACAGATAAGCCACATTCTTCGCATAGCTTTAGAAAATCATCCTCAACAAAAACAGAAGGCCAGCACTTTAGTATACTAATATCTTAATATCATTATTCGGTATTAAAATTTCTGCATTTTATAAAAGTATATCACTTAACACTGGCATAGGAACCATGAAAATTCGCAGACTCTTCTTCCTTTTCGTACACCTTTCCATGGCCATTAGTCAGTATGTCTTGATGCTTATCTTGTGTGTTCAATTCCAACTGACGCGTCCTGGCTAATTTAAGATCTAAAAGAATGTATTGTTTTACTTCAATTTATAGATTAATATACAAGAGACTGTAAATACTAATATTCCAAAAGCATATTTGTAGTGTGAGAGGTATATTAGTGCTAAATACACTAAAGAATGTTACAAGGGCCAAAAATATCAACACCATTCTTTGATAGAATACAAACACTAAAAGTGTGCAACATAAATAGTACTAAAAACTGCTAAATTATGCAAATTCTTTTGTTTTCTATTGTTTAATTAGTGCTATTTAGTATAGTAAATACTGCAAAGTAGAGTGAGCGCAGTTAACCCATGAAATAGTTACTAGACTATTAGTTACTAGTAGATGCTATTTCCATTGTTTTCTTTTGTGTCTATTGAACTATTACACACTAACATTTAATTTTTATTTCACGGGTTAAATACGCTTACTCTATTGCACACTTTTAGTGTTTGTACTCTAATAATAAAGTGATTACACTTAACCCGTGAAATAGTTAGTAGACTACTAGTTACTAACAAACCTTATTTCCATTGTTCTCTTTTCTCTCTACTGAACTATTACATGCACACTAAAATTCATTTAGTGTTTCACGAGTTAAGTGTAACGACTCTTTATATAATATATATATAGTTCAAATTCTGATTGCGAAAACACGGCACAACTTTACTACAGTTACCAACCTTTTAGGGTCCAAAAATATGACAATTTCCAGTTCATAACCTAGCTTTTCGAAAACGCACACAATCACCCTATACTTCGGTCGTCCTGCAGCCAATAAGGGTTACAGCTATCACCCACTAGTTACCAATATTGTATGACTTTGTACGAGACGTCTACCGCGACAGCCAAATTGTTTACATCTTTAGACGTGTTCGATGGTCAGACCAACGACAAGGAGAATTATGTTCTTGTTTAGCTTGCATAGTAGCAAAGCAACGGATTTCATATACAGTGCGTAATCCCTAACTTGGAGGGTTCTATAGCTATTTCAAGTAACGTTGTCGCTAAAGAAGGGCCTCAAATTTTTCAACTATTTTTGTTTACTAACAAACGTCGCCTGTAGGCTTTCTAAGAAAATAAGGAATATGTGTGCAAGTTTTCAAATTTCCAAGAAAAACATACATTGAAATTTGTTATTGTAATAATTTCACGGTGAAAAAAAATAATCATGATTCCGCTCTCAAAGCTTTAGGCTTTAGGCTTTTTTCAGCGACAACATTAATTGAACTAGACGCACACGTGCGTTCACTCGTGCCTATGCCTGGAGCCCTTTTTAAGAGAGGCTCCAATGACCGGCTCCGTTCGTACTCTTCCCCTAGCCGTTTCACGCATTCTTCACCATTCCGGGAAATAGCTAACCGTAACAAATGACCTTTTTTGAATCGGCTAACTTAAACTAAAAAATATCTTGATTAGTTAGTTTGTCTGTCAACAGCTATTAGTGCCTTTGTCTTTCTATTATCATGCATAGGTATTAGATATCTCCAACATGCAAAAATATACCAGTTTTATATTCAACTTCTTATTTCACTATATATCTCAATTGTTTGCTGTAATTAAAGACTTCTACAACGGCATATTTGACACAATAACAAATCGTGTATTTTTTCGTTCATGTTTCGGATGTTATATATATGAATAAAAGACGTTACGTGACCAAACGCGAAATACAAGGTCAATGGAATCTAGTTTCATGCCATTCCGATATTAAATTAAAATTCACTACAAAAACCTCTCAAGATCTCTTGAATGCTTGAATGAGGAATATAATTGACTTGCTTCTATGTATGTTCGTTTAGCAACATGTAGGATGAGAAATTCGTAGTTTTCCAGCTCATAGGAAATAGTCGTTATCGCGAGGGCCTCGGCTTTCAAGTACTCCATTTAGAGTTCGATATTTGGTCAAAGTATTGGAGATGAAGCTCAAAATAACAGCCCATCCTGAAGCTCTTATAAGTATATAGGTATTTCTCGAGTTAAAAGCTCCAAATTACATTGTTCTACTGCAGGAAAAGCCCGTCTCTGAAAGCTATTTTCTTTGTAGTCGGCCATCTTGCATTCCTAAAGTTCCTGGCTTGCGTTCGCTGTCGCTCGCTCAAAGGTGATGAATGAAGGGCATTGTTTTTACGTTCTTAACCAATCAGAAGTCCCTCAGGACGAACAGAGGAAAAAAAAAAAAAAAAAAAAAAAAAAAACATTTGCAGTTTATAACTCGTTCCCGGCCTAAAGGCCTGGGCACGAGTAATTATATATCAGACAATTCAAAGCAGTGTACTTTCGTGAGTTTTAGAGGAACTGTTCTGCTAACATGGACACACCAGCTATTTTCTGCTTGCAACATTTCACGTTACGTGACCAAACGCGAAATACTAGGTCATTGGAACCTACTTCCATGCAATGGTCTATCGCAGAATTCCGATATTAAAGTTCAGTACAAAAACCTTTCAAGATCTTTTGAATGCTTAAATGAGGAATATAATTGACTTGCTTCTATGTATGTTCGTTTAGCAACATGTAGGATGAGAAATTCGTAGATTTCCAGCTCATAGGAAATAATTCGTATCGCGGGGGCCTACTTTCAAGTACTCCAATTAGAATTGAATATTTGGTCAAAGTATTGGAGATGAAGCTCAAAATAACAGCCCATTCTGAAGCTCTTATGAGTGTCTAGGTATATCTCAAGTTAAAAGCCCCACTTTACGATGTATTATTCCGAGAAGAGCCTGTCTCTGAAAGCGATTTTCGTTGTAGTCGGCCATCTTGCATTCCTAAAGTTCCTCACTGGCGTTCACTACGAAGAGTAGGCGATGAATGAAGGGCATTGTTTCTTCCGCTCTTGACCAATTGGGAGTGCATCACTTAGCCGATTGCGCAAGAATGCTGACTCAATAATGCTGCATTCTCGTGGACGACGAGAGAAAAAACATTTGCAATTTATAACTCGTTCCCGGCCTAAAGGCCTGGGCACGAGTAATTAATTGAAACTATCCGCTTGATCAGTAAAGGGACAATTTAACTCTGCCACTGGCCTATCTGTACCGAAACAATTCAAAACAATGTACTCTGCAGGGTACTCAGACTGTCATACCTATGAATATAAACTCGGAATAATCTAGAAGAATTTTAGATATCAGAATCGAAGGATTGCTAAGTCTGGCTTTTCAGTTACTACCGTTATCGTTGAAGTGCGACCTGTAAAGTTCAAAGTCTCGTCTGAAAACAAGCATTGAGACGGACGTCAATCAAATTACGCCAGTGAGGCAATTGACAATTTTACGGCTATCAAATAAGAAAAAAACTGACTCGTATTTATTGAAAAAGCTTTACTTTCATTTAGAAAGCTTAAATTTTGTATTTTCCTTTGTAAGTACAAGATATTTTCTCGGTCTCAGGGTCAAAATCGTTGTTTGTTTTGGTTGAATGATTTGATTGACGTCCGTGAGAATGCTAGTTTCCAGACTAGATCGCACTTCAACGATAACGGTAGTAACTCGTGGATTGCAAATTCACGAGTTATAGTGAGGGGTCGAATATGCAAATGAATCTGGTTACTTCTTCGTGTATGACAACATGAAACGACACTATTCAATCTATCTATTGTCTAACTAGAATGGTGCCATACATAAAGTAGTAACCTTGTGTCACTCACTCACTTTCCTGTAAACTTCCTGTCTGTCAAACTTTACGTCCGGCCTATTCCCGATAATACGATACGGTGCTAACTTCCGTTATAATAATTTTCGGAGATCAGTATAGCACTCGAGAAGCTTTGAACGTAATGTAAAAGTTTTAAATTTGTGTATAAGCAGCAATTTTTAGGCACACGATCCAAGCTCGGTAAAAATTGCTCGGTAATACAAGTTTTTAACATGTCGATCCTCGACTTATCTAGTCGTGCTCTACATGTACACGGGTCTACACTCGAAGATTTTACGTGTCGGATGTTAGGCGAAAATGCCATTAGATCTGAATAGATGATTTCTTACTCCTTGCCACATTTTGTATTGAACTACTCATAGCTCCCTCTGCAGCTTGGAATAATTTTCATCGCATCTTGAGCTGTTCGATACTCGGATGTGAAAACAATCAGTGGACTTTGTAGTCGCTGTCTTCAAACAACAAAAATCGTCGTGAGTCCAATATCAACGAGTCATCCAGGCATTTAGTGTTTGTACTCTATCAGCACGAGAGTAAATACTGAAATACAAAGCAAACGAAATCATATTTGAGTACGAACTGCCGCCTGCCGAAAGTAAACATGGCCGTGGAACCACTACGGCCCCGCTGGCCGAAACGGCATCAAAAAAACGTATTGAATTTAAGTTTGGTTGCTATCATGAGTACTTTTATGGAGTAATATATTTTATTCATAGCGACAATTGGTTCATAGAAAAACTTCTTTCATAATTTGTACATGTTCAATAGCTTTGCTAGGGGTCAGCCATAAATTAACAATATGTATATAAAATATAATCGTTTCAACGTTAAATTGCTCAGTAGTTCAAGTGGTTCGTTGCTGGCTACTGATCCAATGGTATCGGGTTCGATAAAGAAATTACATTAGCTCATATTATCAATAATTAGTCCAACTATGTCTTTAAATGCTTTACAGGTGGGCCAAATCTTAATGTTCAGTTAAATTTGTGAGAGCAATGATCTATCATTTAAAACATTTGGGAATGCTGCAAAAAAGAAAACAGATTTCTTGAAGGTCATCAATTGCAAATCTAATAATCTCGAGTTAGCAAGGACGGACGCTCAACAAATCCAAAAATATGCGGCTATATGCTTTGCCAATTAACAAAATCTTGATTTAGTTCAGGGTTCAGAAGAACTTGCATGCGCATGCGTTACATGAACCAATCAGACACCGTAAAGTTTTGGTGTGACTTGGTTACAAGGCCTTTTAACAAGTCATGCATACAGGGCTTGAATTTGCTCCAATTTGGGTAAAAACGTGTGCTTCGCGTACAAGTAAAGGCATACTTAACTGCTTCAATGAATTCTATTTTTTAATGAGCCCATATAGCTGATTTAATTCAGATAAACTTTCGTCTAACCCTTCGTAAACAGCAGCCATATTGAACGATAGCTTTGTAACCAGGTCACACCAAAATTTTACGGTGTCTGATTGGTTCATGTAATGCATGCGCATGCAAGTTCTTCTAGATTTTCATTTTGCATTCGTTATTGAATTGTCGCCGATTTCAGAGACAACCATAAAAGTGTCCATCAGTTATAGTCGTGTCCTGGAGAATTATTCATTATTGTATTGTTGTCCATTTAAGTGATCACAATGCACGTGTCAGTTAGCAGAAATGGAGAAATCTGGAGTTCTACACTTGTCCTGGAGAATTATAGAGGGAAACCCAGTTTACTTCTGACTGAAATCCAAGTTAACGTTCTCCGTACTGAAGGAATACACGCAGAGGATGTACGCAAGAGATCAATGGATCTACAGTTACGCGTAATGGATCTTGCTGCGCTCGAGGATTTTTGGAAGAGGTAATAATTTAAATTTAACAAACAGATCAGGCGTAGCTATGTTCTGTACTCTGATGGAACACGACTGGAGCTGTAGAACACGAAAAAAGTGATTTCTATAGCTTTTTGAGTGTTCTACAGCTTCAGGAGTTACTCAAACTTGCTTGCGGTCAGTCATTCACAAAGGAGGTTAAAAAATGAGTGAGTGAGCGAGTGAGTGAATGAATGAAAGAATAAACAACCAACCAAAGAGATTGATAGGATGAATGACAGTTATGATTTCTTTTAAGGTACCAGTCTGGCGAGATTAGAAATGACCTTGAAAAACTTTTGGTTACTGAAGAAATGAATATACTGGGTGAAAAAGCTGAGATTACAGTTACAGTGTCTGACGACGAGTACCTACATGCAAGGTGCTTCTTAGAGGAATTGCTGCCTTATAAGAAAAAAGAATCGTGCATAAGAGCAAAAGAAACTCAGAAGGGAACAAATCATAGTGCATCTGAAAGTTTCCAACAAAGGTAATGAGTAGTATTTTGATTTATGTAATCATTTGCTAAACAATTAAAATCTTGTCATCTAATCGGTTGAAAGCTATTGTCAATAGGAGTTCCTTAGACAACTTAAAACTGTTATATTCTATTAGGGAACATGAGTATATAACATGAGTATAACGATTCCCACGGTGTTCAAGGCAAAACCAAAAATATTCTCGAGACTAAGGGATATTTAGGAGATGTAGAAAGAAACTTTAAAAGAGGAATTTCCCAGTGCGCAGCTGTGAAATTATCCGAACTTTCAGCAGAAGACTATCCATTTGATGTCTCTGTAGGTTTTGCTGCTCCAACCTCAACGGCGTGAAATGTGTGGCTTTCGAGCCAAAGGTTTAACCAAGCCACATATAGCCGGGAAAGGCTTAACTTTCATTCAGGAAATATGTAGGTTTCTGACAAATGTCTCAACCAACATGCGGCTGTGGGATCAATTCCAAAGATGGAATCTGATACGAAAACTGTTACGTTTGTCGCACTTGTATTTTAACTTGCAGTTTTCCATGACAAGTTAGAGACCTTAAGATTGACGTTTACGGTAAACGGCAACCGCCAAACGACAAACTTTAGCCGTCTGTCCTCAGCCATTTTTTTCCTTAGATAAAAATATTTGTTTTTGCCAGACACCGACATCCATGTTCAGAGAACGGAAAAAGGATTTCTGATTTCTGGTTTGACTGATCGGGAATCCTCTACGAATCTTGATTTCAAATGAGAGATTACATATTTTTCTGTTTTCTGCAACAAGAAATCTGATATATTAACCGTCTCTTGTCTATGTCTTTCCAGGGAATTACTTTATGAAGAAATAGAGCCAGCATTTCACACTCCGAGAGTTGCTAGTGAGGAAGAAGACAAGAGAAGGATTGAACAAGCATATTATGACCTAGGAATTGAGTATCTTGGATTAAAAAACTACAAGACAGCAATTCAGTTTTACAACAAGTCCCTTACATTTGCTATTGAGCTGGGTGACAAGAAGAAAACAAGTGACATTTATCTCAACTTAGGAATAGCTCAATTCAAACTACAAAACGACAAGGAAGCAATTGAGTCCTACAAAAAGTCCCTTACAGTTGCTACTGAGCTGGGTGACAAGAAGAGAACAAGTGACCTTTATCTCAACTTAGGAAACGCTCAATTCAATCTACAAAACGACAAGGAAGCCATTGAGTTCTACAACAAGTCCCTTACAGTTGCTTTTGAGCTGGGTGACAAGAAGAGAACAAGTGACCTTTACCTCAACGTAGGAGACGCTCAATTCAATCTACAAAACTACAAGGAAGCAATTGAGTTCTACAACAAGTCCCTTACAGTTGCTACTGAGCTGGGTGACAAGAAGGGAACAAGTGACCTTTACCTCAACGTAGGAGACGCTCAATTCAATCTACAAAACTACAAGGAAGCAATTGAGTTTTACAACAAGTCCCTTACAGTTGCTACTGAGCTGGGTGACAAGAAGAGAACAAGTGACCTTTATCTCAACGTAGGAGACGCTAAATTCAAACTACAAAAAAAAGAGGAAGCAATTGAGTTCTACAACAAGTCCCTGACAGTTGCTACTGAGCTGGGTGACAAGAAGAGAACAAGTGACCTTTACCTCATTTTAGGAAACGCTCAATTCAAACTACAAAACGACAAGGAAGCAATTGAGTTCTACAACAAGTCCCTTACAGTTGCTACTGAGCTGGATGACAAGAAGAGAACAAGTGACATTTATCTCAACTTAGGAAACGCTCAATTCAAACTACAAAACTACAAGGAAGCAATTGAGTTCTACAACAAGTCCCTTACAGTTGCTACTGAGCTGGATGACAAGAAGAGAACAAGTGACCTTTATCTCAAATTAGGAGACGCTCAATTCAATCTACAAAACTACAAGGAAGCAAGTGAGTTCTACAAAAAGTGCCTTACAGTTGCTACTGAGCTTGGTGACAAGGCGAGAACAAGTCGCCTTTATCACTACTTAGGAAAAGCTCAATTCAATCTACAAAACTACAAGGAAGCAATTGAATTCTACAACAAGTCCCTTACAGTTGCTACTGAGCTTGGTGACAAGGCGAGAACAAGTCGCCTTTATCACTACTTAGGAAAAGCTCAATTCAATCTACAAAACTACAAGGAAGCAATTGAATTCTACAACAAGTCCCTTACAGTTGCTAAGGAGCTGGGTGACAAGGCGAGAACAAGTCGCCTTTATCACTACTTAGGAAAAGCTCAATTCAATCTACAAAACTACAAGGAAGCAATTGAATTCTACAACAAGTCCCTTACAGTTGCTAAGGAGCTGGGTGACAAGGCGACAACAAGTGATCTTTATCTCCACTTAGGAAAAGCTCAATTCAATCTAAAAAATCACAAGGAAGCAATTGAGTTCTACAACAAGTCCCTTACAGTTGCTACTGAGCTGGGCGACAATGCCAAAATAGGCGAAGCATCTCATAACTTAGAAAAAGCTCAAATCAAACTACAAAACTACAAGGAAGCAATTGAGTTCTACAAAAGTCCCTTTCAGTTGCTACTGAGCTGGCTGACAATGCGAAAATAGGCGAAGCATTTCATAACTTAGGAGACGCTCAATTCAAAATACAAAACTAAAGGAAGCAATTGAGTTCTAGAACAAGTCCCTTACAGTTGCTACTGAGCGCTGGTGACAAGAAAGCAGCAAGTGACCTTTATCTTAACTTAGGAATAGCTCAATTCAATCTACAAAACTACAAGGAAACAATTGAGTTCTATAACAAGTCCCTTACAGTTGCTACAGTTGCTGTAGCGAAAGTGCCTAACTCGCCCAATTATAGCTAGTGTAGCAAACATGTCTAACTCACCTAATTGTAACTAGTGTAGCAGACATGCCTAACTCACCCCATTGTAGCTAGTGTAGCGAACATGTCTAACTCGCCCTATTGTAGCTATAGTGTAGCGAACATGCCTAACTCGCCCTATGGTAGCTAGTGTAGCGAACATGCCTAACTCGCCCCATTGTAGCTAGTGTAGCGAACATGCCTAACTCGCCCCATTGTAGCTAGTGTAGCGAACATGTATAACTCGCCTAATTGTAGCTAGTGTAGCGAACATGCCTAACTCGCCCTATGGTAGCTAGTGTAGCGAACATGCCTAACTCGCCCCATTGTAGCTAGTGTAGCGAACATGCCTAACTCGCCCTATGGTAGCTAGTGTAGCGAACATGTCTAACTCGCCCTATGGTAGCTAGTGTAGCGAACATGCCTAACTCGCCCCATTGTAGCTAGTGTAGCGAACATGTATAACTCGCCCCATTGTAGCTAGTGTAGCGAACATGCTTAACTCGCCCTATGGTAGTTAGTGTAGCGAACATGCCTAACTCGCCCTATGTTAGCTAGTGTAGCGAACATGCTTAACTCGCCCTATGGTAGCTAGTGTAGCGAACATGCCTAACTCGCCCTATTGTAGCTAGTGTAGCGAACATGGCTAACTCACCCCATTGTAGCTAGTGTAGCGAACATGCCTAACTCGCCCCATTGTAGCTAGTGTAGCGAACATGCTTAACTCGCCCTATGGTAGCTAGTGTAGCGAACATGCTTAACTCGCCCTATGGTAGCTAGTGTAGCGAACATGCCTAACTCGCTCCATTGTAGCTAGTGTAGCGAACATGCCTAACTCGCCCTATGGTAGCTAGTGTAGCGAACATGCCTAACTCGCCCCATTGTAGCTAGTGTAGCGAACATGCCTAACTCGCCCCATTGTAGCTAGTGTAGCGAACATGTCTAACTCGCCCTATTGTAGCTAGTGTAGCGAACATGCTTAACTCGCCCTATGGTAGCTAGTGTAGCGAACATGCTTAACTCGCCCTATGGTAGCTAGTGTAGCGAACATGCTTAACTCGCCCTATGGTAGCTAGTGTAGCGAACATGCTTAACTCGCCCTATGGTAGCTAGTGTAGCGAACATGCTTAACTCGCCGTATGGTTGCTAGTGTAGCGAACATGCCTAACTCGCCCCATTGTAGCTAGTGTAGCGAACATGCTTAACTCGCCCTATGGTAGCTAGTGTAGCGAACATGCTTAACTCGCCCTATGGTAGCTAGTGTAGCGAACATCACTAACTCACCCTATGGTAGCTAGTGTAGCGAACATGTCTAACTCGCCCCATTGTAGCTAGTGTAGCGAACATGCCTAACTCGCCCTATTGTAGCTAGTGTAGCGAACATGCTTAACTCGCCCTATTGTAGCTAGTGTAGCGAACATGTCTAACTCGCTCAATTGTAGCTAGTGTAGCGAACATGCCTAACTCGCCCCATTGTAGCTAGTGTAGCGAACATGCTTAACTCGCCCTATGGTAGCTAGTGTAGCGAACATGCCTAACTCGCCCTATGGTAGCTAGTGTAGCGAACATCACTAACTCGCCCTATGGTAGCTAGTGTAGCGAACATGTCTAACTCGCCCCATTGTAGCTAGTGTAGCGAACATGCCTAACTCGCCCTATTGTAGCTAGTGTAGCGAACATGCCTAACTTACTCCATTGTAGCTAGTGTAGGTAGTGTAGCGAACATGCTTAACTCGCCCTATGGTAGCTAGTGTAGCGAACATGCCTAACTCGCCCTATGGTAGCTAGTGTAGCGAACATCACTAACTCACCCTATGGTAGCTAGTGTAGCGAACATGTCTAATTCGCCCCATTGTAGCTAGTGTAGCGAACATGCCTAACTCGCCCTATTGTAGCTAGTGTAGCGAACATGTTTAACTCGCCCTATTGTAGCTAGTGTAGCGAACATGTCTAACTCGCTCAATTGTAGCTAGTGTAGCGAACATGCCTAACTCGCCCCATTGTAGCTAGTGTAGCGAACATGCTTAACTCGCCCTATGGTAGCTAGTGTAGCGAACATGCCTAACTCGCCCTATGGTAGCTAGTGTAGCGAACATCACTAACTCACCCTATGGTAGCTAGTGTAGCGAACATGTCTAACTCGCCCCATTGTAGCTAGTGTAGCGAACATGCCTAACTCGCCCTATTGTAGCTAGTGTAGCGAACATGCCTAACTTACTCCATTGTAGCTAGTGTAGGTAGTGCTTCAATATGCTTCACTCGAATATGCTTCACTCGCCCTATTGTAGCAAATGTAGCGATTGTATCGAGTGTAGCGAACATGCCACTTATGAAGAAATATTTATTTTATCAATCTGTGTTTCGTTGATGTGTTGAACACTAAAAATCTTGAATTAAATTGTATTGCTGGCTTTCAATTGACGTCATGGCAGCCATCTTGGTTGAACTTCAACAAAAGATTGCTCATTAGTGTCTCTTGTTCGTTCAACCAACATGGCTGCCACTCTTTTATATTTTGACTTTCAAGGGAATGATTGAAAACCAGCAATTGTTTAAACGGTTTGTACTGTGAGTTGGAATTTGATCTCTGGTATCTGGCTTTAACAATCATCATAGCCTATGTAAAAGACAGCAAGGGAAAGTAACGATGTTACGTTCATATTTTTTTGTATTTTGATTGGGAAGATGCGATTTAATTCTCTAGAATTTGTAGGACTTTCCTTCATGGTGGCATTTGTTGCTGTCTTCTTATGTAGTCCTTTAATCAGATAAATCGATTTTCAACCAATCAGAATACTCCGTTCTCCAGCGGACAGGAACATTTCAAAAACACAGTCTACTCAGACAGGCGGTTTCTTTACGCCTTCCCCTCCCCCCTCCTTTTCCCCTCCCCTATCCCCAGCCCCCTCCCCCAAACTACCAGCAATGAAGGCTACTTTACCAGCAGAAAATTGATCTAATTACACTTGTATTATCCGCATGCTTGCACTCTTTTTGTTTGTTTGTTTGTTTATTATATTCATGCAAGACAGCATTTGACGGATTCTGTCAACAGTAGCTTTTGCGCCTTTGCCGACTCCCGAATCCAGACAACTGTACTGCACCAAAACGTCCATCAAAACAGACTATGGTCATGCCGAACAATATTCAAGCGTTCCGACGTCCTGTCTATGAGCAGGACTAATCTGCTAATGAACCTATGCTCTTACTGTCGAAGCATGTCACTAAAAAATTCCTCATGGCCAGCAAGCTCAAGGAACAAGAACTAACCTCGGCCGAATGCAGATCAGTATGCCTTACTTGCGGGCAATGAATAATGGAAGAGCGGTTTTCATTAACCCGTGAAACACATTTTACTGATTTTGGTCGGGACAAAACTTGTAAATGTTTTTTGTCAGCCAGAACAAACTTTGTCAACCTTGTGCTAAAAGGCCCGACGCTGTGAGCACATCAAGGTGTCGTGATACTCCGCCCATTTCTGAAAACCAATAAAAACTTTGGGCTCAATAATTGGATTAACCGATTGAATCAAAACTCACGTCCAAAACTCCAAAACTCACTGCTCCACTGATGAGCTCTAGCAACTGCACGAAGTTATGATTTCCCGTCTTATTATATCAAATACTAATTTTTTCCACTTAGTGCGGATCCATTACTTGGAAATATGATCTAAAACTAGGTTATTGATGAGGACGTCAACGAAAACTTTGTTATCCGTGACGGAGAAACATTTAGCTGTGGAGATAAAGAAGTCGAAGTGAAGCACTTCGATTCGCCGATTTTTCGCTAAAGCTGGTCGGCGAATTCCACCCAAAACGTGGCTTCGTTTCCGAGGTCAAATGGCTCGTATGTCTTGATGGGTACACATTCGGAGACAGGACAAACAGGTACTGTTTAGAGCACTGACCAATTAAGCATGTGAACATGTTAGAGAACAGGAGTGCAGGGTGGAAATCAGTGATGAGAGTTTCAATTTTTTGAAGATCGAGTGCACGCTTTAGTTGTTAGTTGAAATGTCGTAGTGTGTGCTGGACCTCATAAAAATTACCCAATTTTCTCGTCTCATCACAATGTAACTACTACTACTACCAACTACCACGCGTAGTAATGATCAAGAATGTAACTAGGCGTACGAGCACGAGGTGATCTGAGTTACATCAAAACTAAGACTTATGTCAATAAAAAATCATGTCAATCACAAAACAGTCAAAGTTAATAGTATATTTGCGGAAGCAGTTACACAGTGCATGTGATGACCTCAGCAAGCACAAGTGCAGGTTTGGGAGTTTTAGAATGATAGGATACGGCAGCTAGCTCTGTACACAAATTAAGCGAAGTAGAGGAAAACAAACTTACAAGATAAAGAACAACCCCATTCGTGTACAAACTTTCGTTTTGTCAGCAGTTCTTGCAACTAAGAAAAATTAGAGCTCTTTCTGGTTGTACGTTCTCTGGGGATTGGGGAGATGAGAGGAGGAAAGGGAGGAGGGGCAAGGAAAGGATGAGGGTCTCAATGGGGTAGTGCACGTGGCTTTTCCTGCTTGCGGTTAACTTAGGTTGATAATTAACTGATCAAATTGAAAAAAAATATTATATTGTATTAATATAACCTAAGAGATTGGCTGAGAACACTGCATGTGAAAAATGCCAAAAGTGATGCAAGAAAAATATGGCGATCTAGATTTTTTAGCCGCACTTTTGTTGTCCATTTAACTATAAATCTAAAATATTATCGAGGAAAATACCTTAACTAGAGCGCTTTCGATGGAAACGAAGAGCTACATTTGCTGTGAAATTTATTTATCTTGGGGTTTTGACCTCTTTTTAGCACAATTCAACAGCAAAGTTCTTCATAACTGAACTTGTCCGAGTGATGAAGATGAAAAAGTGCTTTTCTCAACTCTCAGACAGTTCTGACTTCTCTGCATTTTCCCATGAATTAAGGTTACTTTTTGATCCCACAAAAATAAAGAATCGAAGACTTTGTGGCTTATATTTTGAGCAAAAACTCCGAACTTTACAAATGCAAATACGCTGTATTTTGCAACCAGCTCTGGGACAACTTTGACGGCCAGCTTCTTTCAGCAGCTCGTGCGACCATAACGTCACGATAAAATCTCCCATAACTTAACTTTGTACGTATATACGTCCGCACTCTTTTATTGGCGAATAGCTCATTTGCATGATGACGTCACGCGCGCATTGCATGCCGGTAGTTGTAGTCAAATTCGCGCGAAAAAGAAATGAAAACAATGGCGGCTTTGAAGCGTGAGTTGGGATATTTAAACTTTAAATGGGTACAAAGTCGGGCAAAAGACTTTTAAAAGTGGTCTTAACGGAGGAAGATGTGCCTGGAGCATCATTGAAGGGACGGAAACCGGAGGAATTAAAAAACTGCGAACTACAGAGATGGCTTAAATGTAGAGGAGCAAATGTGTCTGGCGTTCGCGTTGAGCTACTGAGCAGGTAATATTATATAATACTTCGCCTTTTGTTTGTTTACTTCAATGATTCTTACACAAAAAATGCTTTTTAGGGTAAAATCATACATTTCTAGCGGGCTAGACAAGAAAATAACTGATCCTGATGGTGGTATACACTATAATAAAAAGGAAAAAGTTGATGCTTGTGATGGCGAAATTCCTTCAAAAACGGATGACAAAGTTGTGGGATGGCCGAAGGAAGGTTGGACTAAAAGCTTGGAAACAGCACCACAATTTCAACACTGTTACATTTTTTCTTACCTATCTGGTGGAAGAACAGCCGATGAAAAACAAAGAGGTGCATTTAAAAGCAAGCGAGAGGGATATGCTCTCTTCAAAGCTTCACATGTTATAGATGTAAAATTTAGCAGCTCTCACGATAACTTTTGCTTCTTCGATGCAAAAGTCAAAGCATCCATGACAAGAAATAATGTCTACAGAACACGTGTAAGGCAGAACAAATTATCAGGTGAAGTGTTATCTGCACATTGTAATTGTAAAGGTGGAACAAATGGATATTGTAAACATGTAGGGGCTTTGTTGTATACTATTTTAGACTTTACTGAAAGTGAACTTAAAGAAATACCCCCAACTACAACATGTACAGAGAAACCACAACAATGGAATATACCTAAATGTCCAGTAGAGAATAAACCTTTGCATTTTAAGGACATTCTAATGGTAAAACATGACTATGAAGCAAACAAGAAAAACAACAGAACTGAGAAGAGGATTCAAAGAAAAACTGAGAAGAAAGCTTTTTCAGCTTGTCCTTCATTTGGTGTGAAAGTTACTAAAGAACAGATTGAGGGTCTGTGTAATGAATTAAAAGCCACCCCAGGAAAATCATTACTTACTGATCTTTTGGAAGGAAATCAGTATGAACCTGTTAAAGTATATGACATACAGATGAGATCTTCCTTACATTGTTTTAACCATGATCATGATTATTTCACACCTGGTAACCACAACAGAGAAAAAAATGAAGTACATGCAACAGAATTTGACTTAACAGATCTTGCTTCACCATTGAATCTCTATTTTATGGATGGGAATTACTGTGAAGCCTTTGATTTATGTACTTTCAAAGACTTTGATCATGATATTTCACATGCTGTTGTCATTTCAGACAATAACATCTCTCAACAGGAAGCTAAAGAGAACAACCAAGAGTCTGTAGAGGTACCACTAGAATCACCAGCAAGCTATCCAGTTGATTTGAAAACTGAAATAGACCCTATCATTCCTAGTCCTTCACAACAGTACCCAGATGAATATGATCTATGTAGCTCAGACTTTGTAAATGTATGCAAACAATTCCTAGAAATTTATAAAGTTACAGAGGAAAATATACAGAATGTGGAATTAGCAACTAAGGGGCAATCAAATAATCCACAGTGGCAAAACTTTAGAAATGGCCGTTTGACAGCTTCAAAGTTTTCTGAAATCAGTAATCGGAGAAAGACTACACCACCTGATAGACTAGTGAGAGAAATATTTAACTATAAACCAAGGCCATATACTCCTTACCAATGCAAAATTGGATTGGAAATGGAACCACTGATTATTAAAAAATACATTGAAACCAAAAATATGACTGATCATGAATGTACTACTGTAAAACCAAAAGGATTAATCATTGATATTGTATCCAGGAATCTTTACATATGAGAAACAAAACAAAATCAAAAAAGTGAAATAAATTTCAACTTATTCTATGAAAACCTTAATTCATGGGGAGATGAAAAGCAAATGATCGATAATAGACCAGTTCATTTATATTTTGCTCAATGTCAGCCTAGATTGGGCAGAGTACATTCTTGTAGTTTTGGTATCAATGTATTAGCTTGTGCAAGGGGGGAGGGGGTTGAAGGAACAAAGCCAATACTCTAAAATTCTGCTCTTTTTTGCTGAAATTGAGGAACATATATGACCATGAACTGGTCTATTTGATCTCTCCTCCCCTCAGACAAAGTTATTACAGTATTGAAAAAAAAAAAAGAATTGTAAATAATATATTAATTAAATCTTGAATTTTTGAACTTCTGTTTTTATAAAAAAGAAACCAAAGAAAATTGTAAATAATATATTTATTAAATCTTGAATTTTTGAACTTCTATTTTTATAAAAAAGAAACCAAACAAAAATTGTAAATTATATATTTATTAAATATTGAATTTTTGAACTTCTATTTTTATAAAAAAGAAACCAAACAAAAATTGTAAATTATATATTTATTAAATATTGAATTTTTGAACTTGCATGTAATTCAACTAGCAGACGCGATAAAGGCATCTCGTTTTATGTTTTTCCAGCTAATAAGTCTTTAAAGAAGGAGTGGCTTAGACTAATATCTCGGAAAAACGTTTGGCCAACAACGGGTCATCATGTTTACAGCCTACATTTTGAAGATGGCAAAAAGACATACCTCAATAACAAAACTACCAAATTTCCCTTGGAAAAGTCACACCGAACTAAAGCAACTACACCCAGAAGGCCTCTTATTCGTCATTCTTCTGCTGATTCATTGGCAGAAAAACTTGGGATTTTATCTCAATGTGGTTTGGAAACAAGTTCAGATGTAATATCCTCCGAGATGAAAGTTGCTGAAATGCAATAAACCAGAATTAACTTAAATTGCCCTCTGAACAACTGGGTCCAGTATAACACCAATGATAAAAAATTCGTAGGATACAGTAAAGAAGCACCTCAAATCAAAGATAAACTAGCCCAATTAATAACTAAAAAAATTAGATTTCCCTATACCCACCTCCAGTAGACCACAACTGCTGTAGTTGAGAAGATGCAAATTCATATATATATCTTTAAGGTACAGAATGTTTTCTTAACCTCTGTGGCTATTTTTTCTGCACCTCCTAGTATTGACAACAATAAGTTGCAAATTTTCTATCTACGCATTCAAACAACAAGAGGTCCCTTGAAGTTTGTGAGATAACAACACACTTTCCAGATCTTTTCCAAATCTTCTGACATAGTGTTTGGAATAACCTGTTTAAGAATATTATAGTTCTTAACACGTTCAATAGCTCTCTCCACATGTATTCGGACTGACGCAATTTCTCTAGTTTCATCTTCTTCATCTGGATTTAGATACGCTTTACTTCGCATAAATGGTGGAATGTTTAGGTAAACTTTCCTAGTGGCTAGTAAATCTTGGATATCAAACCCTCTATCTGCCATTACTGAATCACCTTCTTCAAGTTTATCAACAATTCCACAATCCTCAACAATCACTTTGTCACTACAGTGTCCTCCATACAGGTCTGATATAAATGTCACTGATCCATTTGGGGATATCCCAACAAGTGCTTTTGCAGTGTTATGTGACTTATAGGTAGAGTATGTTTCTGACTGTGCACGGAAGCATGAGGGCTTCTCAATGAATATTTCTGTACAGTCAATAATAATTCTAGTGAGAGGGTATTTTTGTTTAAAAACTTCAGGCATTGTGCTTTGGACAGTTTCTCTTGTAGCCCACACAGGAAGCTGAACTAGCCGTGAATGCAGAAAATCAATCCAAGTTACAAAAATTCTAGATACTTCTGACAAACTGATACCATAGTTGTCAGACAACACTTTTTCTGGTATGTTTACTCGGAGTCTGCAAAGAGTGAGAAAAAGTTCCTCTTGGGGAGCAAGAGAGCGCTTTTGTCCTCTTTTTTCAACATCACAAAAATGTACTGCTGAGACATCAGAACCCCAGTAGTTCAGTCGAAAGCACAAATCTTCTTTTGAGTTAAGGAAGTTGAAAAGTGCTTGGAATTTCTCATAACTCATTCCGACATAATAATTCATATCTGCTATAGAATTTTGAAACCGACTAAGGCTAATCCTTGGTGTTGCTATTTCGATTTCCAGAGTTTCCTTGACTTGAAGAGTAGTTTGCAGTTCCTCTTTTAGTTGTTCTATTTCTCGTTGCATTTCAGCGACTTTCATCTCGGAGGATATTACATCTGAACTTGTTTCCAAACCACGTTGAGATAAAACGTCAAGTTTTTCTGCCGCTGAATCAGCAGAAGAATGACGAATAAGAGGCCTTCTCGGTGTAGTTGCTTTAGTTCGGTGTGACTTTTCCAAGGGAAATTTGGTAGGTTTGTTATTGAGGTATGTCTTTTTGCCATCTTCAAAATGTAGGCTGCAAACACGATGACCCGTTGTTGGTCGAAAGTTTTTCCGAGATATTAGTCTAAGCCACTCCTTCTTTAAAGACTTATTAGCTGGAAAAACATAAAACGAGATGCCTTTATCGCGTCTGCTATTTGAATTACAACCCGGAACGCAACAGGTAAATCCACCTCCTCTCGCTTCGGACGCCATTTTGTTTGTTGTTGACTACAACTACCGGCATGCAATGCGCGCGTGACGTCATCATGCAAATGAGCTATAGCGAGAAAATTCCCTCTTATAGTAGAGTAGTAAAATTAAAGGGAACTAGGAAACAATGTATTGAAGCTTTTCAAACTATAAGCTTAAGAGGAGATTTTTTTCAATGACGAGCAATAATGGCGAAAATCGCCAAAAACTAGACCTTCGTGCGAACTTTAATCCAAATTTTCGTTCTGGATTAACACTTTGATTCAACTTTCATCGGCCAAAACTACTTACAAACAACTTAAACTTTCTGACAGAAATGATTTTAATTCTGTACAACAGCTATTCTTCAACTCAGGAGTTTTTGTCATTCACTGCTCGAACTTGAAAAAAGTCCCCTCTTAAATATTTGCCATACAGAGTCTTCCGTGAACCGTACCAGTACCGAATTTGGTTCACACAATCTTCCTTTTTTACAACTCTGAGACAGGACTCCGACATTTACTACGACCAAAAATAAGTAAGGTGTATACTTACCGCCATTCTGGTCACTCAACTCAGTACAAATCCTATAGTTAAAATCGTTGGGAAAAATGATCGCCAGTACTGGAAAATTTCGCGGCCTCAGAGAGTCTCAGTCGCGTCGCTACAGGAAATGCGCAACCAACCAATCAGAGAACGGAATGTCAGTCGGAGTCTCATCTCCACCGTAGCCCAATCAGAATACAGATACTATAGCCCACAAATAACCAATGACAGCATTTTGGTAACTCGAAAACCAAACAACAGAAATGCCCCAAATATTCAGAAACGACTTCTCTTGAGCCATACTTGCTCAAATTTGTCATTTTAGCATTTAAGATTTTAGCAATTTTAGATTTTAAGTGGACTTCGTGAATGTTTTCATCGAATATTTTCGAAAACTAAAAAGAATGCGTAGCGGAATAGTGGAGATCTAGAGTTCAATCAATACAAGGTATGACAACTTCTCTCGAGGATATAAAGAAAATACCAGAGAACCAGCTTTCAGCGATCTATAGGTTTAGATTTTTGGATTTTGATGAGTTTGAAAACCAGAAATACAACGCTCTAGGCCTGTGTCTAAGTAATTATAATATTCTCTCATGCATACACAAAATCATGTTGCTCCACGAACCATCCATGTAAATCTCAACTAATTCTGTATTACATTAGGTACAAAGCTTAACATCCAGTTATGTATAGTATTTTGTACCGGGGGGGGGGGGGGCGGGATTTTGTACCATTGGTGTGTTTAGTTTTTACGTTACGAGTAAGGAAACGGTTTGTAGTCAAAAGTCTGTACAAAAACCAAAGGAGGAGTGAAGGCTGTCCCAGAATGCAACGCGAAATTAGATTCTCAAAATGGCGGCTGTTCGCATCTTCGCATAGACACTCAAGAATTCGAAGGTAATTTTTTTCCTTTTTGTAATGCTTTATTACATCATTTTTGTTTTTGAAATAAAAGCTTATATAACATTGATTAACCCATAATCAATAATAGTAGCTCGTTTTGAACAGTTTTATTGCTTTTGCTCTGTACAAAAACAGAACTAGCTGAACTAGAGGCATTTGAGACAAAGTTGAGATCCACTCAGTATGTGTTAACAGTCACAGAGTCAAACTCGATTCTCAAACAGTTCACATCTCTTAGTTTATAAGAGTCATATTTTGGTGGAAATAGAAAATTCTGGAATTTTTGCAGCAAAGTTGACATCACAGCTTTGCTACGGATAAATTTCCGATAGATCGTTAGGTGCGCACAACATGAAACTTAATCTGCATGATACTGCAGTACAATTACCAGAATCAGCAAAACTTTTTCTTATCTTTACTCGTGCCCAGGCCGTAGGCCGGGAACGAGGTATAAACTGCAAATGTTTTTTTCTGATTAGGCTATTCTTGCGCAATCGGTCACGTGATGCAGGTCCTGATTGGTTAAGAGTATAAGAAACAATGCCCTTCATTCATCACCTTTGAGCGAGTGCGAACTCTTCGTAGTGAACGCCAGTGAGGAGCTTTAGGAATGCAAGATGGCCGACCACCCAAAAAATAGCTTGCAGAGACAAACTCTTCCAGCAGTAAAACAATGTTAATTTGAGCTTTTAACTCGAGATATACCTAGACACTTATAAGAGCTTCAGAATGGGCTGTTATTTTGAGCTTCATCTCCAATACTTTGACCAAATATCGAACTCTAAATGGAGTTCTTCAAAGGAGGCCCTCGCGATAAAGACTATTTCCAATGAGCTGGAAAACTACGAATTTCTCATCGTACATGTTGCTAAACGAACATACATAGAAGCAAGTCAATTATATTCCTCATTCAAGCATTCAAGAGATCTTGAGAGGTTTTTGTACTGAATTTTAATATCGAAATTATGGACCAGACCATTGCATGGAACTTCTATTCAGTTGACCTGGCGCGTTTGGTCACGTAATGCTTTTATTCATTTATAAAACATCTGAAACATGACCGAAAAAAACACGATTTGTTATTGTGTCAAAAACGCCGTTGTAAAAGTCTTTACAGCACACAATTTAGAAATAGTGAAATAAAAAGTTGAATAAACTGGTGTATTCGTAGGTATAATACCCATGATAATAGAAGGACAAAGGCAAACACTAATAGCTGCTGACACACAAATTGACAGTGATCAGATAAGGACGGACCATCTGATCCGGCATCACCCGGTGGTCGACGATAACAAGCTCCTATTTTTAAACGGTTGCTGGGCTTACAAAGGTTTAATTTCTTTAGTTTTAGTTAGCCGATTCACAAAAAAGGTCTTTACTACTTTACTGCTGCGGCTTGTTGAACTACAGGCAACCAGTGTGCGCTTCGCGTAGCGTCTTGTTAAAAAGGTTATTAACGACAACATGTCAATCGCTCTTACTCTAGCGGCAGCTAATCTAAATGTCTTTTTTAAGCCGATTTTGGGCTCCCTTTCACAGGGGCAAACGAGTGAGTGAACATGAGTGAACGCACGAGTGCGTCTAGTTTATTACTTAAAAATCTTTATACTCCCTTTTGCACATTTGTAGCCCTCTTTTACTGAAGAAGCTTGATAAAGTGTAATTAATCTTTTGCCATCAACTTTTTTCTCGAAAACACCAAGTTGCAAAGCTAGGATCATGACGTCATTGCTGCTAAAAATAGCTCGGCTAGTTCAAGGACAAATCTAACAGTGTTCTACCAGATGGACTCCAATAGTGATTTCTTCTTATGTATATGTAATACAAGGACGCATGGAAAAATGAATCTAATCATACCTTCGTACGTACGTACATAAAATATCCAGCAATTACTCACCATTTTTCACTGCGCAGTTATTGCCGTCACAGTATTGGAAATTCTGTTGAACGATTGAAATATTTTCTCTTAAATTTACAGCAAAAATCGTCGCGACCCATACTTTTCCAGAGCTTCTGTTAAATTTTTGTCCTTTCTGATCCGTCTATCATCAATGAGGGCGGAGCTCGCTAGATGGGTTGATTTGAAAGAAGCTCCGCTCCCAAGGATAATTGAGGGGATCAGAAAAGACAAAAATTTTACAACTGAAGTTCTGAAAAACACAGTCACAATAAAACGATTTTACTGTATAATGTTTTTCAAAAAACATCTTAAAAGAAGTGTTTATTGAATCATTTGCTACCCTTACCGGTGGCTCAGCGTACTCATAGCCCTTTTTGCGTATATACGACCCACTGCTTTGGTTCTTGTTGGAGCGATTTAATTCACACAGAAACATGCCATTGTGAAAGTCAATGTAATTGAATGAAAAACAACTCAATGTTTCTTGACAAGCTGCCATACAGTCTGCAATGAATACATTCAGAGTCTTGATGACGTGTCCAATCAAGGCGTAACCATGGTCACGGTGGAATACTGAGGTCGATGTAAAAATATTGTCCAAGTTCATGAAATTAGTGCTGCCCACGCCTATAGCTATGATAGCTAGAATAAGAGATGTCTTGAACCACATGCCTGACTGTTGTAACCTCTAAATATTTCAGTGCTGATGAAAATTCATGCTAACAGTTTCCTAGAACAAGAAAACGTGTTACTCAAACTCCCAACTGGAACATCAGTATCAAGAACTGAAGTTGAAGAAAAAGAGGGAATGGATGAGAAGGCGAACTAGAGGAGGAGGAGAAAGAGGAATAAGAGAAGACAATTAGCCGCTACACACCGCAGAAATTTACTAGAAGTTCAAACTGTCTTTACAGTTTTTAAAACTGTTAAGGACCTTATTCGCTTGCCCCAGCGTTTCCTCGATACAGTTCCTTGGGGAATAAGATCCTTTGTTCGAGGTGAACATTCTTTCGTGTCCTCGTATTGAATTAACGGAATTCAAACAAAGAAACGTATCTCGCAAGAGGACTGTATTGTGGAGGCAAGTGAATAAGATGGTCTATTTCATGGCCTTCTAAGTAAGAAGTTTTCCTCGTCCCAAGAAACTAAACAATTAGATATTTCCTTCAGTTCAGTTACGATTCTTCAGACTTTCCTCAGGTCGTCATAACATTTTGTAGAAGATCTAGAGGTGTGGATAGAAAATGTTAAAATTTCTTCTCAAGAATTGAAAAATTGTAGCATTTTGTCACAGTTAACAAAGGAATGGCGGGAAAATATCTAGACATAACATAAAATATCAATTTTGGTCACCTTTTTGCAGACATAAATTTTTAGGCAACTCCTTGCTGACATCATCGAGTAAAGATTACAAATGGCAGCACAACGGTGGAACCGCCTATAAAAAGATGTCACGTCGACCAAAATTAAGATTGCATGCAGGTGTTAGAGTGCTTACAATATTATCCGTGAAAAAGTTAGTGAACTAAATTGTACTAAATAGCACGAAATCCTTTGTTTTCTATTGTTTAATTAGTGCAATTTCTTACAAAGTTTTTCACGGTTATATTTTAAGCACTCTATTTGACTTATTTTTCAAAATATTTGTCAACGTTATTTGAAAGGCCCGGCGGGTTTCCATTTGGTAAACACATCGGCTCTCTCGAAAGTGCTTTCATGTCACTTCAAAACAGCAAATGAAAATAGATAAATGGGATTTCATTTGAAAGGTTTGATTTACATTCCTTCAAAAAAGAAAAAAAAAAGGTACAGAATAACAGACACAAAAGTGTACAACTTATAAGCTTAGTGTTTCCATTTTCCAACTCTATCAATATATAGAAAAATATAGATAACTGCTCGGGAAAACTTGAGAGACTCTTAAGCCGGCGATACACGCTGCAATTTTTTCTCGCCCTTGCAATGCAATTTTAGGGATTTTGTTGCGAGCCGCGAAATTGCCGAGTGTATCATGTCTGGCAACATAGGCAACGATGTCGCGCAACAAAAAATTGTTGCAGAAAGTTCAAATTAAAGTTTGAACTTTTCTCTGCAACATTGCACTCCGTATTGAATGTTGCAGAGTGATGATAGACGCTGCAATTTTTCTCTGCAACAAAATCTAAAATTTCATTGCCAGCGCGAGAAAAAATTGCAGCGTGCATGTATCGCCGGCTTTAGATTCAAAGTACATTTGAAGTCCAAAAACATTTCCATGCACCCCACCTTGCTAATCTCGTCCATAAGGAATAAACTGAATAATTTATAATTTAAATGCAGTTTTATTTTGAACTACTGTTAAAAACGATCGATCGACGATTGCAATCAACAATTGTTAAAAAAGCCTGTCTTGAAAGTCAAACAACAAATTGAACTGATTACCAAAATAATTGACTGATAACGACCAAATTCACTCCTTTTCTCTACAATCTAATTTAATTTCAGGGTGTCTCGATCAATAGCTAGTGTCCCTGATTTTCATTATCTTATTTTGGCTAAAGGAAAAGCATTTTCTAGACATTTCATGAAAAACTTGTAGTATGTTCTTAGTTTTGATGGGCTTAGAGGTTACACGTTATTCGTTGGCATTTTTCTATATATTAAAACAGGGTATTTTTAATTAATATAAATATGCTTGGCTTCGTATTCGCCATATTCTTAGTGTTCTCTGTTTATTTCATTTCAAAACATAACAAAAAAAATAACAAACAAACAAACAAAAAGAGAGAAAGAAAGAAAGAAAGGAAGGAAGGAAGGAAGGAAGGAAGGAAGGAAGGAAGGAAGGAAGGAAGGAAGGAAGGAAGGAAGGAAGGAAGGAAGGAAGGAAGGAAAGAAAAAAATAAATCAATTACAAGCTCATATATGGACCTACAATGAATTCGAAGGGGGACTAGTGAGTGAATTGATTTGGGCTGCGTCGGCGGTTTAAAAATACACCAAGGGATGAATAGAAAAACACCGTAAAAAGGAGATCCAATTCTAATTTGCCGGCAAAAGAAAATGTTATTCGTACGACGTTCAACATTCATATTTGACGTTAACACTGAATTTTCGGTTACTGATGTTTTGAGATTTGGAATTTGTTTTTATTTCTGAATGATAAAGGTGCTGTTGTGTTGTTGTTGGTATTTTTTATTTTTTTATTTTTTTGGCGTTGCAAAACAACTTGCATGAACAATTGCAGGGTGTTAAAAGTCGCAATGCCACAAAACGTTTCTGCAATTGTTTGCTCGCAATGATTTTGGACGATACAGGGTATGTTAAAAATGACTCGTCTGAAAATGGTCCGTGCAACTTGTTCTGCAATGCTATTGAGAGACGAGTTGCAGAGAAAATTGCATCATACATTTCACAGCACCTTTACTTCTCCGAGCAAGTAAAATTCTTCGTTAGAGGCCTTGCTCTGATAAACGTAAAAACGTCTTTTTGTCTGAGTTTGATGTTTTAGTTACGTTGTCAAATGATTACTGGGTGTTTTGAACTACAGCAGCTTTTTATTAAGAGGAGCTGAATCACCCAAATTCTAAGGATTCCTTATGTTTTGTCTACTATATATTTCATTTTTCAGCATGGATGCTTGATAAAATATGGCTTTTTCCCCCAAGTATTTTTGAATTTTCATTGACAGACATTCCAGAAGCTTTTAATGTAGATAAGGGATGAATGCAAACTTGTAACACCGTAAAAAGGAGATAAATGGATGACGTTTCGAGCATTAGCCCTTCGTCTTTTACTCCGGCGAAGGACAAAGGCTAGAAACTCGTCAGTAAGTTAAATAATTTTACTATATAAGTTGAGAACGCTTACCTGGCTGACTATAAATGCAGATCTTGATTGCTTTTAGTGCTGCACTGAAATAAAGGTTATCTTCCTTTTTGCGCGTCTAACCCCTTTTTTCGTATAACTCTTCTATTTTACTAAGGGTTTCCTTTTGAAACGGACTTCAAACAACGCGAGGTAAGTCCAATCTCATCAACTTACAGTATCTTTTGCAGATGATTTTTTTTTAGCGAGATTTCATTCTGACAGATCAGTGTTATTTTATTTCTGAATGTCCTACTAATTAAAAGTTTTCAAAATTCAGGACTGGTCATTAATAATTACTGGGACAGGACTGTTGTTTGTGGGAGGACAACGACGTTTTGGACGCTTCTTGCGAAGCGTCGAGGTTTTTTAGAAGGGCTGGGAGAGTTGGAGTTTGATCACAATTTTTTTGACCAAGTATTCATTTAAACTTGAACTGTAAACTTCACCAAATACAACATACTAAAATCCATGTTTTTTTATTATGCAATCAAATACCATTGTTTCATTCATGTAATTATGGACATTTTAATATTTCTAATTCTCTGAAATTCTTCTAATTGTTTTTCGTTTTCTTAATTACGTTTTTTTTCTCTCGATAAGACCGGTAAGCAGCACTACAGAGTGAGTGCTTGGTTGTAAAACTTTTTATGTCTTCTACGCGTTTCGTCTAACTCTGTAGAGATTTTTATTGTAAAGTAATTCTGCCCTCTATAAATTATGGCCTACCTAGTACTATGAGGGTCGTGCACTAATATTCCCCGGGTAATATTCAAATGTATTACATTCAGCAGAGCTGAGTCTGAACACTTCGCGACCACCTTTGACTTTGTGGTTTCAAATAAGTGGTTCTATTAGAATACTTAATAGCTCTTAGTCATCAAAAGTTTTATCTCGTAACTTCATTTCTGTTTTATTGAATGGATGGTATGTGCCTATCACATCTGTTTTCCATGTTGGACCAAAAAAACGATCACTCTTTGGAACATAATTGCCATTCAGATTAGACGTGTAGCATCCATTGAACCACCAAGCAGATTTATCATAAACAGCACAGCTAATACTGGTTTCTTTATCATTGTCACTATCTATTGTACTGAAGGGCAAACCATTATGATATGCCATTGCGTCCCCTGCTGTCCCAGAATACCAACTTATCCTCAATCGGTATTTGTTTGATTCCGAACCAATACTAAAACGACAATATTTTGCATACATCTTTCGAGTACATTTACTGTCTTGGAGATCAACACGAAGACAAGATGGCGTTGTTGCTGTAAGTCGATGGATGTACTCGTTACCAAGCCAAAACTCACCTTTCAAGTTTCCAAAACCCGTTTTATACTCATTCCAGTTGCGATAAAAATTGACCGCAAAATTCGATTTCCTTCTCTGAAACACTGTCCACCCCCCACCGTCAGTTGTCATGTCACAGTAGACTCGAAAAGCGCCTTGGTCGTCAGGTTTTATTGTGTATACTCCACTGCGTCTCTCGCCTGCTGTGTAGATGTAGGCACAGTCTCGGTAGTACTGAATATTAAGAGTTATTTTAGTCTTGGTGATATAAACATTATTACTTGTAGCACTGCACACAAAAACACCCGCGTCTGTATCTCTCACGCTTTTAATAATCAACGAATCGCCTCTTTTTTCATAAGTTTTATCAGGTAGAACGCCATTCTCTTTTATCCAGGAAATAAATTGTTCAGGATCACTTCTAGCGGTACATTTTAGTACAACAGTTGCTTCAAAAATAGCGTCCACTGAAATAGGCGTTTTATAAGTTATAACGGGTTGCTCAGCAATAATTAGCAGTGATTCTGCCCTTGAGGAGCCAAGGATATTTCTAGCTCTACAGACGTATGTGCCAGAATCATCTCTTCTGGCCCTCAACAAGGTCAGCATTCCATCCTTGATCACAGTACGATCCCTTGGCAACGATCTCGGGGATTTAGACCACGTGATTTTAGGTTTTGGTTGTCCGATCACGTGACATGTTGGTAAAGTGACGTTACTTCCAGCCATTCCATAACTTTGTACTTTCATCATATTCACTCGAGGGCGAAAATTTACCCCTAGTGTTACTTTGCTTTGTGCTTCGCCAAGAATGTTAGAGGCTTTACACAGATAGTCGCCTGAGTCATCGGGTGTGACGTGTTTTATTTCGAGTTTTCCACTGTCGTCAATAACAGCGCTGTGGATAGGCAACTGGCCATTGATTTTACTCCATAGAACGTCAGGATTTGGGTAGCCATTAGCGGAACAATGGAAAATAGCTGATGTCCCTTCGTTGACTACCAAATTGCGAGTAGATACTGTTACTACTGGACGTTTCAGGGAAAAATCGGGATTTCCCTTTGGACCTGGAAAACCTCTAGGACCGACGGCTCCATTTTCGCCTGGATCACCTTTCCAACCACGAGGGCCTCGCTTTCCTCGTTTACCTACTGGACCAGGGGGGCCTCTTCTTCCTCTCCTTCCAGGAGGTCCAGGAGGACCTGCTCTGGATGCAGGAGATTTTGAAGCTCGAAGAAGCGATATAGCTTTGCCAATCTTTTGGTCAATCAACTTAACAAGTTGAGCTTTAAGTTTCTGGTATGTTTGATTCACTTCTTGTAAACTTAATGGTGATGGTCTTGAAGAAAGACGCTTTTTTCGTTTGAAATGTTGTGTGGTTTCTTTTTGTTTTGAACAAAGGCGAGCACCAAGTTTGGCAGCATCCGTGTTGTATTTCTTTGTCGAGGTCATTTTGTCTTCCAAGTGGTTCATTCTTGTATTCTGTTGCTCTAGCTGCAGCTCGATACGTACAAACTCGCCACAGCATAAAAACACGGCAATTACGGAAACAATGACAGTAATTCGAGAGCAACCACATGTTGTTTGGACGTTTTTATCACTCATTTTAAAGCGAAATCAATGGAAGTGTTGACTAGACGGAAAATATGTAGTGTAATGGTGAAATCCAATATTCATATATTTAGAGACACATCTCAGGATATCCATCCTTGGCATTCATGATTGACCTCATTTTAGTAGATATGGATTTCTGCCAGCCTTTCTAGGGGAATTCCCAGATCGATCAAGAAAGATCGTGTCCGTGAGAGTGACTCCCCTCCTTCCCCCCAAAAAGTATATGCGTGCAAAAGTATGTTCTTCTTATTCGTGACTTCTAGGGCGCGCGTCCAGTGCCTATAGTTTCTTAGAAAAGTGTGTATGGCGACGGATCAATTATGCATAGAAATGTTTTTGTATGATTGTGAAAACGGCAGATCACGGCACGAATTTCGAATGCTTTTATAGACATCACGGCATCATTGACACGGTCACAGCACGGCGCAGTCTGTTTCGCTCTCGGGGAAAAAAACAGGCTCCAAACTATTTTGTGTTTGTCCATTTTGCAAAGTTTCAGCAAAATCAAGCAGTTTTATTCTAATCGGTTATCCTGTGGACAAGAAAAACGCTGATTTTATGGCTTTTCTTAGTCAATGAACAAAATGATGAGTAGAAAAGGTCGTTTTAGGCAATATCATTCGCTTCATGGAATATTTCTCTTCTCTTAAAAAGTACGACTTTTCTCAGACCTTCTCTCACTGAGCTTCCATAGCGTCAGTGAATTCTCAACAAATGTAGGTTTTGAAAGTATGGCAATCAGTAGAACAAGAAAACCACATAAAAATGACGAGATTTGCTTTATTCGATTCCATTGACTTAGATAGTTCCCCATAAAAGTAAGTTTTGGAATTATGGATATCAACAAAGGAAAGAAACTGCAATAAAATGGTTAGATTTGCTTTATCCGGTTCCATATCAATCTCATTTTACTTAATACATGTCATTTATTAGTTTATGAAACACATTTGTGGCAACAGCTCAAAATTTTTGAGCTATCTCATGGCATATGTATTTTCCATAACATAGCTCAAAAATTTTGATTGTCAAGATCTTGACAATTGGTTCAAAATTTTTGAGCTATGTTATGGAAAATACAAAGTCAGTGCCGATATCGTACATATGCCATGAGATAGCTCAAAAATTTTGAGCTTTTGACACACATTTGCATGAAATGTGCTTGGACCAGCCTAGTCCCCAGGCTATCCCGTCTCTCGTTTCAAAATCTCGGCTTGGGCTATTTCCATGACATGGCTCTAAAATTCGGCCATGACTCTGACATTAAATTTTAAAACAGGACTGCAGCAGCCTACGTTTTCTGTCATAACAGTAATTTTGCAATCATAAAATCATATCATCTTCTGTCTTGATCTTCGTGTCCTGGTCTGAATATCGCTCTAAACATCTACAACAAATCAAACGAAGAAAAACATTTGTTTTATTAGTATCCGAAATATAAAACACGTTATCTCAAATAATTTGCCGGTTTTCCGTAAAAGTTTATCAATAGTTTGGTGCTGAAACTCGGGCCGTATTTTCAAATATAACCAATATTCTTAAGCCTCATTCATGAGCAACTCTCCTGAACTCTTCCTTGTTGGCTGGCGTACCACTGCTAAGTTTTCCTTGCCAAGTTAAAGATTGCTCGTGTAGATCGACAACTCAAGAAAACTTGTCAAGGAAAACTTGTCTGAGGCAAAGATTTGGTCGTGTAAATTGACAACACAAGGTAATTTGTTCGTGTAGATGAGACTCACAGGAATGCGGGAATATATTAAATACGAAGCTTCCGATTCGAAATGAACTCAAAATTCATTACATATCAAGATTTTACATTACCTGGATAGCTGACTCAATGAGAACTGGCAGCCTTCCTCTCAGTCGTAATCCTTTCAAATAACGCTTTGAACTGATAAAAGTCGCCACCGACAAGCCATCGAATCATAACATTTGGACTTTCTCGCCCGCCAAAAATTCAAATCAGGTTACTCACAACACTTTATTAGAATATAAGACTACAAAAGGCTTTGTTTTACATCCGGTCAAAGGTCCAATCACGTTACGTTATTTCGTCTCGATTGTAAATTAGTTTGGTCAGTAATGCAAACATAATAAGTTGACCTTTTGAATTCAAACATTATTCACAAGTCAAGCTTAGTTTCTTCGCCAGCTTCTCGGAAACTGTGATCGATTAAGAACAAGAAGAAACTGTACCTGTTAGCTGTATTTGGTTCCATATAGTGATACTAAAAGTGACGTTGAAGACCAAAGGGATTGGCCAAGAAATAATGACAGTGTTGTGCTTGAGACAATACGATGCTAACCCGTTAGTAAAGAATCTGAGGGAATACTGTAAAACTCGCGGAACTTGTTGCCCAAACACAGTGAACAGCAATCATTTATAAAACTAAAGCAAAGCTTGTGTGAATTTTTCAACGAATTGCTCCCAGCATCATCCAAGTTTATGTGATGTCTCCAGAATCAAAGAAATGTTACGGCAAATCAGTAATTATCTTCAGTCACCAAATTGTGAAGCTTAAAATGAATACCTATTGTTACTTTGGTTATAAGTAATCAAAATTTTGCAACTACTGAAATGTTCAAGATAACTTCTCGATTCTCGTATCAACATTGCCATGAAAGCACTCGGTCAAAGATTTTGAGCTTCGAACGCCCATGGCTCAAAATTTTTGAGCACTTCCATGGCAGTGTTGAGCAAGACGTTATTTTGACAGTGATGAAAGGCTCACTGAAAGTTCTGCCGAACATTGCCATAGAAAAGCTCAAAAATTTTGAGCATTTAAAGATGAATATGTTGTATGATACTGAAGTGGGCAATTTTGTTGTAGGTAATGTCCTTAAGGAATCAAACTCAATAAAAATGCACCTTTTCATGAAACAAAAATAAAAGATTTTCAAAAACTCCACTTTTTTATTAGATTGATAACCATACGGATCTGGATCGATAAAATATAAGGTTTTTACAGAGTTAAAGACCTAAAATGGACAAACACAAAATAGTTTGGAGCCTGTTAAAATTGTTCTAGACGTATTTTGAAGTGATCAGTTTGACAGGTGCAACAGAACTGTTTGCATGAAAGATCGGATAGACCTTAGCTCCAAGTAGAACTATTCTTTTCTCTCAAGACATATCATATTAGAGACGCGTACGGCAGGAAAACGTCTTCAAACAGAAATGCGTTTGACGAAATTTCATCTGAAAGTAGTTTCCTGTATCCTTATACTATAACTTATCAATTGATCTGTACTATAAATTGGGGCATTCATTTAGAAAAGGTTTCTGTTTGAAGACCAGCTTCACGTCCAAGACGGTTTTGAATGGTGCGTTTAAAGTAGGGTCCCAGAGGATGGATGATTTAGAAAGGGCGGTGTCCAGACACCGAGATGAAAATTAAATTAGTCCGGAACGAATCAGTTCAGCCAGTGACGAAATCGCCAATGTAACGAACCTTAAGAAAGAGATAGCCCTGCATGTGTCAACGTAACCCTATCTAGTCTATCTGCATATACTATGCAAATGAACTCTATTAAAGCTTATGATGTTCGGTTCAATATTCGCTGAGCACCTGCAGCGTTCAAGATCAATAAATATAGAACCGTGATCATGCTACGTTGAAACAAGTACTGATGCTGCTGAGAATAGAAACACGTTCTACCGTAATGATTCGACTAAGCGCCCCAGGTAGAGATCGAGGAGGCGCTTATTCATACACTAGGTCTCTTATTTCATTGCTAAATATAACCTTTATAAGAACTGCATCAACGATTAATTTAAGGGTAAAACAGATTCACATGTACTAGAACGTGCAAGAAATACCGTCGATTTTGCAAAAATCCCATCATGAAGAAAGCTTTTATAAGGTACTGGGGAGGTGGGGTGGGTGGAGAGAGGGCACGCTTTAGAATGGCCGGGATACATATTCGAATCATTACGGTATTCCCGCAAAAAGTTACTGTTTGTTGAACGATGTAGAGAGGAGACTTGGTAATGATTCAACATGTTTCCACACTGCTCGCAGCCATGGGCTACGTGCACTGCGCGCGCACTATCTCCGTCGTCTTTTTCAAATCGTTTGTTTTTAAGATGGCGACACATATAACGCGCGCTCTGATTAGCTGAAAAATCTATGAACTATTTCCCCATGGGCTGCATGGCTCCGTTTTTAACGTTCTAGGCTCTGTTATAAATCAATTAGACAACAGAAAGCCGCTTGTCCATTGCGTTATAGACGCACTTGAGAACATATAAAGAAATCTTAACACTGAACTAGAGTCGCTCTTACGTTTGTTAATCGTTCTTTATATTTTCTCTCGTGCGTCTATAACGCCACGGGCGCGCGGCTTTCTGTTGCCTAATTGATAAATCGTGTATACTTAACCCTATGGAAACAGATTGTAATTACTCAAATGATTTATAATAACACAGTAAGTAAAAACATTTTTTATATTTTTGGGACCATCAAAAATGCTTCACTATTCTTTAATTAATATACAAAAAGCATTTATACCAGCAATTTTTGAGTTGTCAAATTTAGCTTGATAGAATATTCAATTTTAAGAACCGATTTTGTCAATGTAAATACATTGTTCAATAATTTCATCGACAATATTTACAAAATTATTTTACAGTACAACTACACACACGAATAAAAATATTTACCGGAATATACCTAGTGTTGCTTATGGAGGTTGACACGGTTCCAGTTTGATGTAATAATTTCTTTGTGCAATATGTCGCATATAAATGTCAAACGAACAAAAACACCCCTCCTTCAGAGACGGTTAGGTGTAGGAAGAGAGATTACATGTGAGCATTTTAGACGAGGACTGACGAGAACGATTTTCCATTGATGAGCATTTCTAATATTACGGAATAAAGTGATTATTGGTAAATATGTAATGAAATATGTATTCTGAAAAACTTTAAAGAACTACAATAATTTTTGATTAGGTAGCATTGACTTGTGATTTGCAAAACCTGAATGCACTAAACTGTTCGATTCTATGACCACTTTTCTCCAGATTCCCGTCACAGAACGAGTTTCAAGGTTGAGTGTATTCAGCTTTGCAGATCAGATATGAAAACATATTGCTGATTTTCAAGAGTTTAGAGGCTGTGTATTGCTTTTGTTACCTATTTATTCAGTTAATAATCACTTTATGTAATAAAATTAGAAACTCGCATCAGTGTTAACTCGTCTTCGTCCTCGTCTTCTATACTGATAACCTATCTAATACGCTGTGTTACGATCGTGGCGTCCCACAACCCCAGTGCTGCGCGTTGTGGATCTTCTCATTCAAACTTAAAGGGTTGGTTGGGTGGAATTGTCCACTATGACTGAAAAATCCGATTCCATATAGACTACCTGTCACACAAATTATCGTCACGCAATATCGTGACATTGTTTAAAATAAAAGCTGTAAAGGCTAGCTTGTCGTAAAGGTGCTAGTCACATTCCTCAGTATTATACTGGACTGCCTGACAATCTCAGAGATGAATCATCCAACATTTACGTTGGTTGGGTAACAAGAAACCCGCTTGTTTTTTGTAAAAAAGACTGGACAGTGTGTGACGTAATTATGTTACGCGGACGTGACAGAACTGGCGTGACTAACCTTAGTGGTGTGACATAAAATTGAAGGCAAACTGGTAAAAATGGCATAAATATTTTGAGGCTTACACCTAGTGGGAACCCCGATATCTCGAACAAGGCCTAATTTAATTTTTGGAAGTAAAGGAATGTATCATTTCTACGACCTCTACTATTCCGAACTATTCATAATTCGGCTAAAAAAGTTCGAGATACCCGGGTTCTGGAGTATATACAAAATCTAAAAGATAAATTATTTAGTCGAAGTTCACCCAATGAGATGGGCGCTGTGATGAGGTAGAATTAAAATTGAAATCTTCTGAAGGTGTATCATCGTCTATTAAAGATACGTTCACTTCTGCATTTTTGTGATTTGAAGAATCCGTATTTTGCTTGTCTTTATTTTCTAACGATTTTGATAGCTCATCGATTAACGTCTGTGAGCCTTCGGGATTTTTCGACGCATCACGATTTGCTAACGACACTGCTGACACGTCATTCGTAAGACCATCGATTAACGTCGATGAATGTTCGGGTTTCTTGACGACAGTGTCCGACGCTGCAGTTGTCGAAGTAGACTCCGATGTTTTCGCCGTAATTTCGGAATTGATTTTTGAAATATGTTTTTGCCACTCAGGGAAAAAAACCTGACAGTCAGGTCCCAAGGAATCCATAATGTCTTTTTGTAAGTCGATAGGTACTGGTTTCAACGGGGTTAGTAAACATTCCGACGGCGTTACTGGAGAATCTTGAGTCGATGCAGTGGAATTTAAAGAGCTTCCCGAGGTCCTTTTCTTGATAGTAGGTCTTGGAGGAACGGCTGGTTTGTTTGGGTTCCGACCCGATGACGACCGTTGTGGTCGTGCAGGTTTCGGAGGTTTCTCGACCAGCGACGGAGATGATTTTTCCTCGTTTTTGTTTTCGACTGACGGAGCCTGGTGGTTGATAGAGTCGTCGCTCAAGGCCTCGGCGAGATCCAGAAGAGTTTCTCGTTTATCGTCCTTTGTTGATTACAAGAAAATAAAGGTTAAAATTATTAGCCCTAAAGTTGTAAGGGAAGTCCAAGATGGGAGGAATGACGGACACTCTCCAACGCTCATTAATCATAAATACGTGACACTACACTCCAGTTTTACCCGCGTTGTAAAGGCGCGGTTGCGTCTTTTTCCCTCCTTTTCCATACGATTAGGAAGTGGATGGGCTTTCAATGTTCGGCAACAAATCTCCCTCCTTCTTCTCCTTTTATTATTTCATTAGTAGTTTCTTTTAATCTCCAAAGACGGAGCACCCGAGACGTGAGTGTGCGATGGTCACCTTCGACGACAACAAATCCCCTTCTCATTTCCTTCTATTATATTCTTTAAAGGAAACAAGAAGCTAATGACCAGCTAGGGACACTTTCCGGAATTATTGATTGTCCCTCAATCATTCTTTGATTTCCAGCTATAGTCCCCTTTTTCATTTATTGTACCCTTTCTCTTCTACAACCCTATGACCGTCAAATGACCGTCAAAATCATTTAGAAAGAACAAGTACTTTTATTAATGTTCATGATCTTCCCAAAAAGGGATTAAAAAAGAATAAAATACCTTGTTTGCATCATTACTTGAATGGTCTTCATCAAACGAAACCAACGTCCCTACTGCGGGTTCGCTGGACAAGTTTGGAGTGCTGTGTCGAGTTAGGAGTCTTGCACTAGTCTCACCATCGATGACTAACGAAATAGCGTTTGTGCGGTCTCGTATGGGTTTCTTGGGGGGAGGGGGTCGCTGAGGTCGTACCGCGCGATCGCCATCTTGATGAAAACTGTGTGCTTTTCTCGCCTTTACAAAAACAAACAGAAGATAGCAATCAGATTTATATGGATTTGGACTTCATTTAGTACAAAAAATGTAAATTTTAGATGGATTCCACTTGGCCTGGTTCTAGTGAACGACGCAAGCATAAACGCAAGCAACATACGCAGACTCAGTACTGCATTTATCACCGAGGTGTGAGAAAAGACAAGCACCGCTAATGAGCAGTACCCTACTGAGTCTGCGTATGTTGTTTGCGGTTATGCTTGCGTCTCTAGTGTAAACCAGGTTTTATCCTGTAAACTGGAGCAGTTTTTGCCAGGCTGTGAAAACGTTGTCTACGCTGCGATAGGCCTCAGTCTTTTGACTCACCAACTTCTGCAACTCTTATTTAAAACTGTAACTGATAAGGGGTGGACATACGGTGGAACTGTGTTGCGTGCAATGTTGGAAGCCAAGTTCGTTGCCCAGTTTGTCTGGAGAACGTGCTCCTGAAGCAAAACTCCTTCGTGTATTCCAAAGATTTCACTGTTAGAATCCTTCCTTAATTGGGGGGAAATTTTGACCCCGCGAAATGCTTCATGATATCAAAAATGATTAGATATTAGGAGCATGCGTATCGGCCTTAAAGACTAACCTGTGGTTGGGGTGACATAGCCCTACGTCTATTTATAGGTGATATTCTGGCACCGATGCCGTAATGCTTCATGTACGGTAGAGAATTCGACTTCTTGATTTCTCCTCCAATTTCTTCGTCATCCTACCAAAATTAAACAAAAGTCAGGATTTAACTGGTGTGGTTAATGTGTGATTTTAAGGGGGAGGACTGTATACCTTCGACCCCGTTTCTCTATGAGTGCTCTGTCCTACAGGTATCTTCATGGTTCCCTTGCTTAGTAAAACAGAATTTCCTGGCGTTTCCCCGACCATTCAGTGATCAAATTCCTTTTTTACTCAGATGTTTTACAGAACACAATTTTGGAACGATTTCTATTCTAAACTCTTTAGGTTTGTGGAATTCCATAGGCATGCCATGCTAGTCTTCTGGTTGTTTGAACCCTAACCCAAATTTCCCTGACTTCTCACTGGCTTTTGGAACATTTGTACAGTTTCCCTGACCAAATATATCCCTAACAATTCCCTGACTTTTCAAAGTCAATGGGAACCCTGTTTATATCTACAATGAGCTCCATGGATCAAAGGGATGTCAAAACAAGGATGTGGGAATTGCACGATGGATGTCGAACCATGAGTGTCTCGCTTGAAAGGCCGCCCACAAACCAACCTGGCTTCTATAAATATCTAGAATGCGATGGGAGGTCGTGTTTTGGACATACATTAATAATCCCTTTAACACGTAGAGCATACCTTTCCTTTCAACATTTCATTAAGATTTGCTTTCATTTCTTTCAAGTTTTTCTTGGCTTCTTTACCAACTTCCTTGAGATTCTGTTTGGTTTCATGTAAACCTTTGTGTGCAGTTTTCATAGCCTGAAATACAAATGAAAAAACGTTGGACCTCTGGGGAAAATCACACAACCACTTGCGATGAGCCACATAAATGAAATATTGGGATCTCGGTGGTAAAATGATGAAATTTGTCCGGAGAGAAGGGAGGGTTGCACACAAGTGAAGACACTTACTCTTCAGTCTTTTCATAAGGTTAGCACAAGCGCAAGCATCATACACAGGCTTTTAGGAGAGTTTGCTTTTTCACATTAGTAGAGTTGGGCTTTTTGTCGCCTATCAATCTCATCCCCGGAGCCGATTTTTCTTACTGCGCATGCTCGAGTATGCGAGTATGCGTAGTAAGAAAAATCGGCTCTGGGGACGAGATTGATTGCCTATGTGATAAAATGCAAAACTGAGTCTGCATATAGCTGCGTATATGCGAGTATGCGAGCATGCGTAGTAAGAAAAATCGGCTCTGGGGACGAGATTGATCGCCTATGTGATAAAATGCAAAACTGAGTCTGTGTATAGCTGCGTATGTGGCTAATTGTTGCTAGTGTAAACTGGTTCTTAACCTACCTTACCAACAAAGGCATTACTTTGTTTCTGTGAAAATGGAAAGAAAAAGATCAGCACAAAGTGTTGTTTAGAGGAGTCTGACCAGAGAAAGAGATCTTAGTAATCAATAAAATTAATTCACAAATAAAAGCTTCATACCAGCCACTGTTTGTATTGATGTTTCAGTTTCTTTTGGTCTGCAAATAAACAAACTACATTAGCACTGATTATTAACTTATATCTTATTGGTTTATTCCTATTTCTTTTTCCTTTTCTTCTCCTTTATTCTTATTTCCCTACCCTGCTTTTCATGAGTGACGGAAGCACAAGTGGAACCAACATATGGAGACTCAGTGTTGAATTTCGCGAGAAAATACAATGTGCAGTGTATTCAGAGTCTGTATGTTGCTTCCCTTCAAGCTTTTATTGCTCATGAAAACCAGGCGGGTAAAGGTGAAGGTAAAGCGCACAACTACAATTTGTCAATACATCAGTAGTTTTTCATTTATAACATTGATTGACAGAAGCAAATGTACTGTAACCACATTCCAACAAACTACTGTTTCAATGCCTGAGTTTGCATAATATAGAAAATTGTCATAAAGCACATTAAAGCGACACTGATTAATTAGAGTGAAGTCCAAGAAAGTTCATGAATGTTTGGTCATCGAACTTGGGACCTCTTGCTTACAAATTACAAATTATCTGCTACAATTTCTTACCTTCGGCTTGCATTCCAATCTGTTCTTCAAACAAATCATTGAAACCTTTACCAGAATTTAACAACTCCAATCTTTCAGAAACAAACTGAAATGTGTACGGAAAATTATTCATTAAGAAAACTTAACATGAATCTCTTTGCAATTTTAACTCAATGACTCCAATATTTTTACTGTAACACACTGCTCAATGTGGTGTTTGCTTGGGTCTATTGCATGCAACTGCTTTACAATCACCAACACACCCAACAGGGTTGGCGGGAGGTAAAATAGTTCTGTTTGGGGAAAGGGGTCTAATCAAGTGCTCAATCTACAAACCAATCCCCCCTGCAGTCCATGCTGAATCCCCATCTGTCCAGCTAGCCTGTGAATAGACCCTGAGGAGGGAGGGGAGGGGAGGAGGAAAGGAGCAGGAACCCCTTCCCTTCCTTCTCCCCTCCCCTCTCCCCAGACCTCTCCTTGCATCTTAGGGCCTTTAGTTTGGATGCCTACTGTACCTTCCATGTGCTATTCTTAATCTAAATTCTAATTAAAGCCATATTATTTGGCTGGCTGTGGTGTGCTGAATACCTAAGCCATTCGTAATTAAATGTCTAGCAGTTCTTTATTCTGGTTAGCTTAGCAACCATGTCACTTCAGTGTTTCTATCAGTTTTGATGTTACATCCCTTGTTTGTTCCAAACAATCCCATTTAAAATTCTATAGCTTCACCTGTTCAAATAGCTGTAAATGTAAAACCAACTGCAAAAATGCTCTTTTTTCTTGACTCTTTGATTGAATAAACCTAAAGTAAAAGTCCTTCAACTGTCACAATTTCTTCAAGCATGTTAATGGCTAGACACATAATTATAGTTAGTCTGTTATAATCTATTGTCACATAAAACTGTACTTACACATCCTTGTCAAATACGATTTTTTCTCCCTGAAATAAAATCACAACATCAGTGCAATCAATAAGAGGTGTGTTTCTCATTAATCCTGCTTTGAGTTCTGTTTTCTTCAGTGTTAGCCTCAAATCCACAGAAGTTATTCTTTAGCCTGGGGAGGGAGGGGAAGGGAGGGGAGGAGAGGAGGAGGAGAAGGGGCCATGGGATGGAAATCTCCCCCCCCCACTGCTCCCCAGAGCCTATTCCCCCCCCCCACTCCCCCCATGGTCACAGCATGTTCACAGGCTACTACAATAACTCTTAATTTGAGCAAAACCCTGAGTGTGTGGCATTAATTAAAAGTACTTGCGTTGATCATTAATGTTCATCCCTTACTAACATTATATATATCATCCTTAAATTTTAAAGGTGAACTGACAGACTCTAACAGCGGTTATAATTATATTTATGCATAGTTTCTAGTATGACTACTGAGTCGAAAATCTCCACAACTGCCCCCTTCTTGCACTTTTACTGTCAGTAATTTTCCCTTCAATTTAACTCATGACAAACTCTCGATAAATCAAACCTTTTTCCCGGCTTGAAGTTTTAAGGTATTGGGAGTCAAATGTATTGTCTTCTGTCACCAGACAGGAAATTACAGTATTGCAGGTTGCACACCGTAAGTACATGTTATACCCCAACTGCCATTGTGGAGAGGTGGCAATTGTACAAGAATGCATGTACTGATGATCAATAATAATTATTGTGTTGGGGTAGAGAATGCTTCCCATTGTAATGAGGTGGCGTTAGTGGAGGTTCAACTGCACTCACATCTTACATTTTGTATTCTTGTAATAAAAGAAGTTGTAACTTACAGGTTTAAATCTCAATGCATCTCTATATCCACCAACTAATGAGACCATGGCACAAAGAAATGCCCTGGAAACTCTCTCTTCAATTGGATAATCAATCTTCTTGAGTGTGCTTTTTAGAGTTGATATCTGAAAATTATTTCCAATTATTTGAAGGTTTTAGAGTGTAATTATTCAGACAAATGTCACAGACAGCTCACGATAATAATCATTAGAGCTACGTAGTAAAAATAAGATTAAGTATCAAACAAAATTTGTACTTTAGTACATAAATGTTTGCAACATGTTCATTTTGGAGGCTGTACATTGTATATTTATTAAAATGAGAGACTTTAATTTTGCAATTTGATGAAAAAGTCACGTTTTTTGTAATATACATGTAGCTTACTATAATTTCATGATATTACTGCAAAAATGTTTGCATTGCAATCAACAAAGAATTCAAATCTTATTTTGGGTTTTTCTGATCTGCTAATCATATGAAGGGGGTGGAGCTTATGCAAATGCCTTTATATAAAGGACCTCAAAGCAGAAGGAAAACATGGATTGAGGTCAGATCGAGGGTATTTGTACAAGCTAGCTCCAGCCCCTTTACATGATCCATGGTGGATCAGAAAAACCCAAAATCCAACTTTAAAAGTGGTCAATCGTAATACAAGTGTTTCTTGCACTAATGTGACCAACTTTGCAAAACAGTTTTATACAGTAAGCCAATATGGTTATGGATAACAATACTAGTTATATCCTGCTTGGTCTTGAATTCAATGCCAGTTTGATGACCAAACATGTACCAAAGAGGTGTTTATTTAAGATTAAGGTAGAAGAAACAAGGGTGATAGGGCATATTGTAGAATAATTTTGAGCACTAACAAGAAATGGTACATGACGTACTACTCACCACCCCTGATGGCATTGTTGATGCATCATCAAATGGACATTCCACTTCATTAGTGTCGGCATTCAAGATAATAACTTCATCAAGTGGCATTTTGCGAACACTCTGTAGTGGGTAAAGTAGAATAGATTTTGTTAGAAATATTTTAAAACATTCCATCCTTTCATCTGCTTACTGCCACCATCAATAATTTTTATATATCAAAACATTGTTGGTGGGAAATCTGAGATCTTAGACTCAGTAGCAAACATGTAGTTTGCTGTTAGTAACATTCGAATGTAAAATTTATTATCTAAGTTGAGTTACAAAAAATTCCATTTTGACTTAGAGTACCATGGATATTCTCAGATTAACCAACATCAATGATTATTGAGATCGAGTGGGTTTACAAAAAGTCATAATCTGATCCTGAACTTACTGGCATAAGAGATGAATGTACACCAGCAAGAAATGGCATGGGAGCACTGTAGAGGGAAGAACACAGCATAATGAGAGATAGTTAACAAATAGATTCCATTTTTCCATTGGACTGTATATAATCTTACTAATGGATGCATAAGAGATGTCAAAATGTGGTAGAGCAAAAACATATGCCACAAAATGCCATGAGACTGCCATTCTTACCACTTTTTGATGTCTTGTGTGCATCTATTAGAGTACAGACACATGGAAAAATAGAATCTATTTGTTTAATATATTTATTGAAATATTTCAACCAATCAGATCATGTGTAAGATTTGGAACATCAGTCTGTACTATATCATGCATGGTTCTCTACCAGTTAGAGCGGGCATAATACCAGTTAATATATTTATTGTCATGGATATCTTACCAACAATAATCCAGTAAATGTGGAGGAACAATAGGAACGAACATGTGTTGCCTGAGAAAGAAAATGATCTTGATTGGTTATTTTGAACAACCTGCGCTGTACATGTATGTGGTAACTGGTCCATAAATGATTTCATAAACCAGGTCACTGTACATGTACCTTACCAACCACTATCCAACTGTATGTTGACCAATAATATTGTATTAACTGCACAGATTATCTACTCTTACTATGACCACCACCCCACCGGTGTCCCACCACAATCCTCATCACCATCACAACCTCATCATCATCATCACCACCACCACCACCATGGTGGTGCACACCTCATCATCAACATATAATGGCCTACTCTGCAGATATACATGTACACATACATTATGTATAACCAGAAGAGCATAACCAGGAGACTCAGAGAATGATACACATACTGTAAGATTATGTGACATGTCTTCCCTGCATTCTGGCTATTTTTATTAGACAGCATTCAAATTGAATGCTAAAAATAGCTCTAAAAATGCAGGGCAACATAAAATTTGGCTGTGGAAGGTTTATAATAAGGGCACACTTGGAGTCTCAGTCTCCTTGTATGCTCTTCTTATATTAAACTTACCAGTGCATAGGGTATAACAATGACATTGCACCATAGGTACATGCTGTTAGCTGAAAATAGTTCACAATAGAGTATATTAACTAACTAAAGTCAAGTAGTGAATATACACATTGTACATACTGTATTAATAAGCTGTACATTAATAGAACTTTATTAATAATCCAAAAAGCAGGCCATTTTTAGTGGTTTGCAAAGAGACTTTACCACCCTGAGGGTCAAAACCATACTACTGTAGATAACACTGGACATATTTTGCAAGAGCAAAGTTCCTAAATAAATGCTTTTGGGAGCAAAGAATGACAGTTGAATCCCGGTAACTCAAACACTCCCAGCCTGTAATTTGAAGCTTGAGATGACTTGAATCACTTGTGAAGATCTGCACTATTGCATGATTGTACATTTTACTGTAATTTTTCCTTCAATAGCTCAAACTCTTGCTAACTCAAACCTTTTAATATCCTTTGAAGCTTTAAGTTATTGGGAGTTAAATGTATTGTGTTCTGTTCCCAGACAGGGATTTACACTGTCTTATTTTAAGGAACATACATGCAGTGAATATACATGTAGACCTGTGCAGCGGTGGATCTACACGTTTTGAAAGGGGGGAGGAGGCACCATTTTACAAAACACATTGGTAGGGACATAACTTCCTCAAACCCCCTTCTAAAGTAACTTTGCAGGGCTTTTGCAAGCCATAAAATTCTGAGGGGCTAGAACAGAGAGAGAGAGAGAGAGAGAGAGAGAGAAAATGTAGGGCCCAACTGAAAAGGGGGGGGGGGGGGGGGGGGGGGGGGGGCACCAGCCTTGCTGTTGTGTAATATTGTTTCAAAGATTGCATTACTTACAACACTGAGTTTCTTGGATGTGATAATAATTCTTCTTTCAAAAAACATACTAAAAATACAAAAAAAATCGATTAGGGCAGTCAAGAAGCATTGGCTACTAGTTAGTACAGCCAACTAATTTGAGGTTTTAGCTGGAAAAAAAATTACCAAATGAATTTATTAATAAACGAAAAATTTTAAGCAAATTAATAATTAAAAAGTTTTTTCACAAGGTTCTCATTAAGTTTTAGAGTACATGTAGACGTAAAAATGTGGCTTATTTGATATTTCACTTACCTAACAAACAATAATATCATATTTGATTGCTCCACATGTGCATAATAGTCTGTTAAGTTATGCTGGAATTGAAACATTATTATATAATAGGATTAATAGACTAATTGATCAATAAACCTTTATTTTCTTCTTAATCATGTAGTTTCATAGTAGCTTGGACCCTAATAATATGGTAACCCATGGATACCATATATGGCTTTTGATCAGATTAGAGCAATTGGGGCAGGGAGTGGAGGGCAAGTGGTCACTATAGCCAAAAGGTTGTTGGGTAAAAGGCCTGTGAACAACCTAAAATGATCCTCTACCCGACATGATCCTTAATATATATGTTGTGCCTAAATGATCCCCAAGTACCTGGAACTAAACCAACTCAGTGCCCACAACAATCCTACTCTAAAATATTGTGAATGGAAAATAGGATTTTAGATGCTTGAAAGAAACATACTGTACATTTATCTTTTTTTCTACTGAAATGAACATGTCAAAACAACCACTGACAAACAACAACTCAATCAAACTCTGTGACATGTGTGATGTTATAAATCACATGACCATTATTTAAATTTGTACTTCAGTTGACAAGTTTAAGATTTACAGTAGCTAACAATATGATGCAGAACTGCATTGATCATTAATCAAAGATTATTTCTAAGGACTTACATTTTCTGGTATTGATGGGAGCTTTGACATATCTAGAGTTTTAAATTGATATTCCTGAAAAAATCAGAATTAAATAAAAATCAATACCAGCAGGCTTTGTACCAACTAACTGGTGTACAGTAAATGACCTAATGGCCTTTTCCCATTCCTCACATGACCATAATGTCATGCTGACATATTTCAGATTGGCTGAGATGTTCTTTGGACTGGGCAAAAATGAAACAAAACAAAAATACACTGAGCTGTGCTTGTTTTATTTTTGCAAAAAAGGTTGTCTTTGAATTTAAAATTTAGAAACAAATAAACAGTTTGTATGGGTTTGATTTTGTTATTTGCTAAATCCAAAATTTAAGCATGTCAGTCTATGTTCAAAAGACAGGTCACTGAAAAACAGTTCTTTTCATATTTAATTTCTGAAAGCAGACTTGAGAAGAGTCTAAAGATCCACAAGAAAAACTTCATTCAGAATGATGGTAATCAACATAAAAAACACACACACACACACAAAAGAAAAAAACAAGGAAAAATCACTTGAAAAACCCATTAAAATATTGTGAAATTCCTGTCTGGAAATTGCACGTCAATATTTTAACAGGTTTTTGTTTCATAATTTAGTGAAAGCAAGTGACTAAAAAACACATTAATTCACAAAATGCAAAGTTGGCAAGGAAAACCTGAAGTACCACACATGACTTTGAGTTCATGATTTTTTTAAAAGTCTTATCACCAAGATGATAGATGAAGAAAGCCAATCTTGAATATATTTCTGTTTTGTAACCATGTTAGTTTTGTGACTGTTTTATTCCTTGGACATCTGAAATATGTGTACAATACTTTAAGTCTTGACTATTCTTTTCATTTTTTGGAGAAATTAATTTAAAAAGCTTCAAAAACTAATCTGAGTCAACACAGATGCAGCAATCTTGACTTGTTGTCTACTTGACACTCCTTGAGATCCTTAAAATCCTTCTCAATGATACATACTGTCTTTTACAAAGCACAGACTATTATAATTCAAATTTAATTGTGAAATTCTTTCATTGTAAAAGTTATACAGTATACATATTGAAATAAATAATGTTCTTATAATGTCACAAATACACTTGAGCCATTTGCTGAATGTCAACGGAATAAAAACATTTGGGTCTTGAAATAATAGTCAAGAGTGAAAACCAAGAGAGTGAAACATCAAATGTACCTTTTGCTTATGATAACAAAGATGATCATGCAAATGTGTGAAAAATGAGTAACAACAACAAATAAGAACTTACAGTAATTTTTTTCAAGTCAACAATCTCAAAGCAAAAAAGTTCTGTAAGTTACAGCAGTCATTTTTTTTTTATATGTGCCATAATGAGATTCTTATCACTTAAAGAAACATCAATGAATGTACATGTATATATTTTTTGTAGTGAGCAAATCTTTTTGTGGTCTTATAGACACTTCTTTCCAAAGCTTTCAACCATGAAATGCAATTTGTCAATCTGCTTTTGGTGAAGATAATAACTGAACATTTTCACAACTTTTTGATGGCCGCAACTTGTGTTGTATTGTTCATAGATCAAATATGTTTAAATTGCTTTAATTTAAAAATATTTACAACTCACAAAAACTTTTTTAAAACTTTTAATTTTGTTGACAACCTGTTTTGCCAAAATCAGAACAACCATACATGCCAGTTCACTGTAAACAACCCTTAAAGTTGCATTAGCCAATCAGAAAGAGGCATGACACCATGGTCATATGGAGTGGGAAAAGGTCATAGTCTAACAAAAGTAACCAGTCTTTGGAGTGAAACAGACACATGTACTTAAAGACTTAGAGTGGGTTTCATATCACCAGCAGGACAATAGCAGGGTCATAGCAATTAAAGCACAGTGAGTGTCAGAATTTTGAATAATCAAATAGATAGTATGGCCTTAAATATATTAGCCATAGCATGGTGGGGTATGTTTCGATCATACTCATAGTAAAACTGCTCAATACTTAGCCACACCTACCTTGCTACTTCTTTCAGGCTTTACTACAATATTATAACCTGGAGTAGGTGGAGATAGCTTCACAAGACGTTGTAGAAGAGGAGCAACTACATCCTGCTCCTGAAAATACATATATTAAATACATTGTATGTTAATGGTCTGAATTTATGATTATGTAACCTGCATGATATAGAAAAATAACAAATAAGAGACAGATTATATACTTATTGACGGTAATCGTGAACAATCTGCACCGTACGGTAAGTGGTCGGTAACTCGGTTCATCGACCACTTACTGTTACCTTACCGTTACCTTGCCGTTACCTTGCTGTTACCTTGCTGTTACCTTACCGACCACATCAGCTTCCGTATATTTCATTTCAAATTTGGCAGTATATTCAACAACAAAATCGTGTTTTTGTCGAGTCACTGATTTCGACTGGGTTCGGTTTGTTTACACTACAAAGGACGCTTTTCGCTCTTTTTTTGTTCTGATTCCGACTTGGTTTGTTTACACTACGTAACTAAGGACGCTTTTCCAGAATGACAACCGACTAACAATGACTTCGTTCGATTAAAACTGTTATTATTCTTATCACTGAAAGGCTAGAACTCTGCCTTCGAACTAGCGCTTTCATGATTTCCAATTATACACGTTCGAATGTCCAGACTACTGTATACAATGGTCTAGACTTTATGGCCCCATGAGTCTGCCGCATGACTTTCTCACGTACCACTTTGTGTGAACAACAGTTCATTTAGTCTATATCATTTTTAATCTTTCTTTTCTCCTTTTTTCAGAGAGAAATTAAAAGACTTATCGCTTCTCGCTAGTATTTAATGTTGTTGTTGGCGTTATTATGTAAGTCGATCGTTCCGCCCGAAAGTGTTATGCTTCTAAATTACACTCAGTCGAAATATCTAACCATCGAATTACTTTGGAGTACAGTGGAGCGAAAGTTCAAGAGAATGAGCGGCACCCGTTATAACAGAGCTCCAGAATACCTCGACGAATTTTCAATGGAAGATACGGAAATGTCCACACGAATCTACTATCCGCCATACTTCGAGACATTGCTGCTGGTTATTGAAGATCGAAACATTGAAATCAAACGGCTCTTTTAAGAGCCACCACACTCACAAAAGTCAAACCTTGGTACTTCCAATGCTTTTTTATTTCTCTGCCATATTATTTCCTTCCTTTATGATAATATTACCTTACCGTTACCTTACCGTCATCTTACCGTTACCTTACCGTCATCTTACCGTTACCTTACCGTCATCTTAAGTACCGTTACCTTACCGACCACATTTTACCGTTACCTTACCGTTATCTTACCGACCACTTACCGTTACCTTACCGACCACTTATCGACCACTTACTGACCACTTATCGACCACTTACCGACCACTTACCATTACCTTACCGACCACTTACCGTTACCTTACCTACCTTACCTACCTTACCTACCCTTACCTTACCTACCTACCTTACCTACCTTACTCCTTACCTACCTTACCTACCTTACCTACCTTACCTTACCTACCTACCTACCTACCTACCTACCTACCTACCTACCTACCTACCTACCTACCTACCTACCTACCTACCTACCTACCTACCTACCTACCTACCTACCTACCTACCTACCTACCTACCTACCCTACCTACCTACCTACCTACCTACCTACCTACCTACCTACCTACCTACCTACCTACCTACCTACCTACCCTACCTACCTACCTACCTACCTACCTACCTACCTACCTACCTACCTACCTACCCCTACCCTACCTACCTACCTACCTACCTACCTACCTACCTACCTACCTACCTACCTACCTACCTACCTACCTACCTACCTACCTACCTACCTACCTACCTACCTACCTACCTACCTACCTACCTACCTACCTACCTACTACCTACCTACCTTACCTTACCGACCACTTACCGTTACCTTACCTACCACTTACCGTTACCTTACCTACCACTTACCGTTACCTTACCGACCACTTACCGTTACCTTACCGACCACTTACCGTTACCTTACCTACCACTTACCGTTACCTTACCGACCACTTACCGTTACCTTACCTACCACTTACCGTTACCTTACCGACCACTTACCGTACGGTGCAGATTGTTCATGATTACCCTTATTGACTGAGTGGCAGAGGGCTTGATGGGAAAATATTTGGCTTGAGGTCATGGCTGTATGGATCGGACCGAGCATATAGAGCATATGCTGAATGGATCAGGGATCATTGATCACCATAAATTTGCATATTGATTCCGCCCAACTGTGATTTGGTCAATAGACTACTGAGAAGCCAACAAAGTGTTCAGACATGAGTATAGAAAACTCCATCTCTGTCTGGATTTTTGGTAACCTATTGATCAATTCCCAATTGAGACTTTAGTCAGACTGGAGGGACGCATAATTATGCAAACAGTGGTAATGTGATTCAAATCATTACTTACCTCTTTAGACTCCTCTTTTTTCCTTAATTCTGATATTGTATTAAGAACAGCGTAAAAAGTTTCAAACCAGGGTAAGTAACTAAAAATAAATTCACAAATAATTAGTTTCACACATTTTGTAAATGTACAATCATGTACTGACTTTAACACAAAACTTTTGAACTGCTGAACTCTATTACATATAAGTAAGCACAACATACTATCTAGTCAGAGTACTGTAGTTTTTGATGGGTATGAAATGGGACACACCCTGCAGTGACTGTCTGTTCTATCATCTCTATTATAAAAATATTTGAATTTCCTCTTGTAATGATGTACAATGTAGTACCATGCCCTTGTCATTTTGACAATCATGTGAAAAATTATCTAATGGTCAGTTAACAAAGTACCATTGTTTTACAAATGTTCTGAGTGGTCAGTTAACAAAGACCCATTGTTTTACAAATGCTCTGAGTGGTCAGTGAACAAAGACCCATAATTGTTTTACAAATGCTCTGAGTGGTCAGTTAACAAAGACCTATTGTTTTACAAAATGCTCTGAGTGGTCAGTGAACAAAGACCTATTGTTTTACAAATGCTCTGAGTGGTCAGTAAACAATGACCCATTGTTTTACAAATGCTCTGAGTGGTCAGTTAACAAAGACCTATTGTTTTACAAAATGCTCTGAGTGGTCAGTGAACAAAGACCCATAATTGTTTTACAAATGCTCTGAGTGGTCAGTTAACAAAGACCTATTGTTTTACAAAATGCTCTGAGTGGTCAGTGAACAAAGACCCATAATTGTTTTACAAATGCTCTGAGTGGTCAGTTAACAAAGACCTATTGTTTTACAAAATGCTCTGAGTGGTCAGTGAACAAAGACCTATTGTTTTACAAATGCTCTGAGTGGTCAGTAAACAATGACCCATTGTTTTACAAATGCTCTGAGTGGTCAGTTAACAATGACCCATTGTTTTACAAATGCTCTGAGTGGTCAGTTAACAAAGACCTATTGTTTTACAAATGCTCTGAGTGGTCAGTTAACAAAGACCTATTGTTTTACAAATGCTCTGAGTGGTCAGTTAATTAACAAAGACCCATGCACCTCTAATTACTGTATAATAAGATACCAGCCTCCATTACGCTGTCACAAGTTTGTCAATAGTATTAACATGAAGGTGAGGTGATAGTAACTAAAGGCAAACTGTTTGTTTGTTTTCCTTGAGAACCTAATTAGGACAATTAATCTGTCTTAAATTATTTAATAAGAGTTTACTCCGTGCTATAGGCTTTCCCTACATTCAGGTAAACAAGCTTTAAACACAATTAAATAACAATTTTCAACAGAGTACTCATTCTGTTAATAACTTTAAGTTACATGTACAGTATGCAATGCTAGTCCTGACAATACACAGTTAATATAATAACATATTTTAGAGGTATAATTGGAACATTATGGTGGGCATGTTACTTGGACTTATCTCCCTGAAAAGTTGGATGGAATAATCAATGGGAACAGAAAGCAAATTGAACAGTACACAGCCCCAATGCAAGCTCTTATCAACACCCTTCCCCCCCCCCATCTCATTGTTTCAAATACATAAAAACAAGTCTGACTCAATAATTATTATGACATACCTTACTATACAAAGACATGTTTTTACATTGGGTGAATATCTACAAAAACCAAATCTATACTGTCCCTGGATATCAGTGAGAACAAATGTGTAATTCTGTACAGCATCTCTAGAAGACAAAACAATAGCAGGACAATGATAATCATAATCAATGACTATAAGTGATTTATACCATACTGTAGCTGACTAAGATTCAAACATTCAAAAAAGTTGGTAAATATTTTCAACAATTTTACAGGTACTAATCCTGACAAATCACATGCAAATGAACTTTTTAAACACAATGACACTTACGATGTGGATATATATGGATAACAAAATCCAGGAATTTGTTTGAGAGCCTCCTACAAAATAGAAGTACAGTACCATGATTATAAATTTACAAGCATTACATGGAACTTGTGCTTAATTGTTTTCCCATTACAATGCTTTTGGAGGATAAAATTCTTGGAGGATAAGATAATTATTATTTTTTCCTGTCTTCGTAAAATGTTTTTTATAGTCAAGAGAAATCTAATCCTCAAAAGGAATTTGCTGGGAAACAAGGCAAGGAACTAAGGCCTATTAATTCATTTTGTCAGACATTTTTAAATTCATTTACTTAATATTAATTTGTAATTAATATTTTTAAAAATGTGTTTGCTAACCTCGTCATCATAGTCTGCAGGAAACATAAACTTTATGGATGGGTCTGTAAATTGGAAAACACAAAATTTTAGTATAATCATATTAGGTATCATTTACATTTCATAACAACTACTAGATATCATATATGACCCTTACAGCCCTGCCTGCATGCAGCTCTTAATAAAACTTTGGAAAAAATCATGTCACCGGGGCTGATCGAACCACTTTTTTGGAGTGGGCTGGAAAACCCTGTCCAGCCCTGCTTGTTTCAACATGCTATATTTATATGTTTACAGGTGGATCTCTTTATCACTTTTTTAAGAACAAAATAACAACAACAACAACAACAAACTAGGGTCATGTGATAAATGCAAGCCATATTTATTGAGTAAGATCAGATCAGACTTGAAAATATTTGGCCATGACCTCGAACCAAATATTTTCCCAGTCAATCAATAAGTATGTATAGTATTTTTTCAATGCAGTAATAAATATCAAAATCACATATTACAGTGAGACTTGAAATGATCAATGAACTGAGAATCCCATTATTCTATCATTACATGCTTACATTGCAGTACAATGTACAGTGTTAAAAAAAATTAAGTTAGAGCTGGCACTAAAAAAAGCTTTTAAAAGAGTTTAAGTGGTTACAGTCAATAGTTGACTTTCCTAACCTATAATACCAATGCCTGGATAACATTTCAAAAGTTCACTTACATTTTTAAAAACTACCCAAAATATTCTTGACTATCAAATTTTTCAATTTGCATTTTTGATACAAAACAACTGAATAATTATTGTTGTACATGTATAAAGCAAATTATATTATACATTTTTAAGTGAAATATTAAAAATTTGTAGAGATTCTATTGTTTTATATACTCAATCGTGATTGGATAATTTACATGAAAAGTTGCTTGGGTGACCTTGGTTGGTGTAGTCACACTGTAAACAATTTTAATCAAGTTCAAGTTCAAGTTTTTATTCACACTTCTTTTACAATGTTACCACTTCTTTTTTATGATAATTTAAACAATAAAAATGAACAGTTAAGATGTGTTTAGTTGGTTTGTATATAAAATTTGGAAGTGTGTGGTAGCTAGCTAGAGGAGCAAGGCTTTCGGGCTGGCTACCGCCACTTGTTGATTTTAAAAGAATTGTTCATTACTTTGATTTCATTTCATTGAAATCCCATGTATGGGACTGAGCTTTGAAAGGTACATTCCTCACTAATTGTCGCATAATGCATTGGTGTCACATGACCAACCATTTGCCTGAAGAAGACCAAAGGTTTTGGCCATGAGGTAGCACACTTGTTACAAATCACAATTTTCCAGTAAGTGGTTTAATTTCTTTACTTCTATATAATCAGTGGATGGCTGATAATCTTCATTCTAACTTATATCCTGTATTGTTTATTGATGTACAAACATGTTCATGTTTACAAACTCAACTCTGTATACTCTTACGATATTTATTAATATTGCTTACATAATTTAAGGCTTTTTCTATGCATCAAAAATACTTCATTAGGTCATCTAACTTATTGTACACACAGTTTTCAAGTTTTAAGTAAATTTGAAATTCAAAAAAAAAAAAAAATTAATGAATGACATTTTAACATTTCTGTTAGTACTTACAAACATTTGTTTAAAAGTTGTCCTCAAAACTTTCAAAAATATATATATCTGACTCCGGAATTCCATAATCAGTAAATTTATATTATATTTCTCAATTTTACATGACATCTGGAGAATTATAAGAAGAATATACAATATAACTCTCAATTATATTCTAAAATTATTTGTATTATGACTTCTACGGAATCCTCCAAACAGCAATAAATGGCAACGGTTTCTTTAACAAACGAAGAAGTCCAATTTTTGTTTTGTTTTGACTACGAAATCAGATGGTTTTTAGAAATTTTGTAATCATTGCCACAACATTCCGCTCAAAGATCACGGAGATAAACAATACTCGGACCCAAAACCCAATTTATCTTCTAAAAACACTCACAGTTACTTGATAAAATAGACAAAATGGTTAAGTATTTGGATGTTCAGACCGGTTTCGCAGCAAAAATGCGTCAATTCCTCATTGTACTAACCTTTCTTGTTGTCAATATCTGGGGCGGTTATTTCTAAACAGCACTCCAAAATTCTCTCAGGATCAGCCCTACAGGCAATCAAAAATGCTAGCTTTGTACCTTAATAAGTTCTCTAAAGAAAACACAGTGTATTTACCTCAATCGGGAGCCCATAGCTGGAAAGAAAGACGTCTAAACTTTAATGTATGGGAAATCACAAGCTTCCTAGTCCGCCATGATGGATTTTGGAGAACGTCTTCTGCGCATGCGCGAATTCGGCCATTCAGAGAAATGGGTGTGTCCCGGAAGAGGATAAGGGGAGGGAAAGGGTGTAAAGAATTACGCTATGTGACATTTATAGAAGTAAACGTAGTTATAATAACATACAATGCATAGCTTAGAGACAAAAATAATGATACCTTCAAGTACATGGCGTAAAACTAGAGACAGGTCCCGTCGAGTCCGTATATGTTCTTGACCAATATCAATATCGAAATCGCTATCACGGGAGTAAAAGGCACGCTCACAAAAATTCGGTTAAATCGCGCTTTGTGATTTACGAAATATCTTGAAATACGAAGGGACAACTTTTAGCGCTACATTTTCTGAAACTGGAGACAAAGTGTGCAAGGGCGGACTGCCAACAGAACTTGTCTTAGGAGAAAGATTTGAGTTTTCGAACATCCCTTCTTCCAACTCGGTCTAAAGTTTATACATGCAGTAGATATTCCAAAACTCGTATTTTTAAATAAAATTAAAGATTTTAAATGAAATGAAATGAAAATTTAGGTGTGCAAAAGTTGCGTGCATCTGCGTGCATGACGTTGCCTCAACTACTCAGGCCATTTAAGGTATTTGGGCTTCCTGTGTTCTAAGATTTTTGTGGTTACTCTCGAAGAGAGAAGCACTATGTTATCGTGTTGGTAAGTCCGTCCGTAACTACTCTCCAGTTTCCATCGGCTTCCAGCAAGGAACGCCTGTACGTTTATTGAACGAAAGAAAAAAGTATGTAAGTAAAGTACGATTAGCTTGCTTTTTATTGGATTTATGATAGTTTATCTATCACAGATTTTATTGTACACACTTGATAGGAATAATGAAAGCTTTTTTAAGTGGTTTTCAACTTTTAGGCCGATCTTTATGGCGGTATTACGACATGAATCGACGATCTATTGATAGCAACAGAGTTGAAGATGTCTCTTCGCCAATGCAAGACACACGAAAACAAAACAACAAACAAACGAATTACAAACAGAATCAGCCCCATTGTGGGTCTATTGAGCCTCATATTAAGAGGAATTATGAACCAAGTCAACCCCATTGTGGGTATATTGAATCAAATCAAAACCAAATCAAAACAACTCAAAACCAAATCAAGCCAAATCAAAACGAAACAAAATGCAAAACAAATCAACCCCATTGTGGGTATATTCAACCTTACAACTTACAGATGAACTTTTCACATTGCCAGAAAAAATTAAGATTGTATTTAATCATACAACAAAAGTTGTAAAAAGTGTTACTTTGATGTAATGGAGTTATACTTAACCAGCTAGTTTATTCAGCTCAATCAACATAATGAATTAAATATTCATGCTCTTTCAAAGATACGGCCCAAGTGTAATGTTTGTCTGTATGTTATAGTAATATAGACTTTTTTTTCTTCTTTGAGTACAGTTTAACTCCCCTAAAATGCAGAAAATTTCATTTTTCAAGCTAGAAAATCTACTTATTACTATAACATACATCTACTATATATCTTTACTAATAATAGACTTGGCCTACCTGTACTGTATTCATTATATATTATATACATGTTCATATTATATATGTTTGAATTATACAAAAACTATGCAAAAAAAATTAAAAAAAATCAGAATTAAAAAACATAAAACAACCGAAAAATAAAAAAACAAAACATAACCAAAAAAAAAAAAAAAACACTGTAAACATTTATCTTCTTTATTAAAGTGTAAATATACGTTCAATTCCTGTTTGTTGTTTCATTATTGTTTTAACCTTTTTTCCCTATAACTTGGCTAACATGCATAACAAAGAAAAATGTGGTCCAAGGACAGCAATTGTGCTTGACATGTACGTTAATGAATGCCAAGCTACACTCTGCAAAGGTCACAGTTTTCTGCGCATTTTACATTAAATACAAGACCAAAATATTTGACTGTCATATCCCAGAATGCCTTTTGCTCTCATTGTCTATGTAATTCCTTTTGAACATCAGCCCATATGTGTCCATTGTCACAGGAAACAACTTATATGAACCGAAAGCAGCTAAAAAGTTCGAAAGAGAGTAACCACATGCGCTCTTTGAGCGGCTTTAATTCAATATGGCGGACGCCACGTTACAGTATTCAAAGCCTTATAACTTAAAATCTAGCACCGCGACCTATCCTAATTTTTTGCTTTTTCAACGTATTTTTATCAAAACTAAAACGTACATATCATAAAAGGAAAAAAATTCGTTAATAGGTTTTTGAGAAAATAGTGAAAAATCCTCAAAATGAACGTCCGATTCGCGTGTAAGTACACCTGATCTTCATCTTTCAATTGCGAATACTCAGCTTTACCTACAGATAAGTGAAAACATATTACTTTTCATGATAATTTGTCCACTTGAGCATGTCTGAAAGCCTTTAGTTTGCAAATTTGCAAACACTTACCGTACGCGCTAGAGGTCGGATTCTGAAATCTGTTGTTTTCGTTCGAAAAGGCGAGATTTCGCTCTTTTCGAGTTATCATAGCACCAAACTAGCACCGTGACCCCCTATTTTCTTTATTGATTTGATGTTCTCAACTCAAAACCAATCTACATAATGATTTATAGAAAAATTCGTCGATAAAAACTCGCGCGAGCCCATTACCTTAACTTTTCAGGAGGTTGGGGGCTTTTCTTTTGACTAAACTTTAATTTTGTTTTCAGTTTCATTTAGTTTTATTTTGATTTTAAAAATGATTCGATAAAATGTTTTACTTTGTTTTTCTTTTTGAATTGTTTTGGTTTGTATAAATCCAATGACATCTATCCACCATGCACCCCACTCCTTCCCCTTCCATCAACGAAATGGCTGTGCATGTGCAACCGCACATGTACTACCAGTACCTGTGCATGTGCTAGACCGCCTGCAGGGCGGTAAAAACCGGTTTGCACATTTCTTTCTCGTATATAAGCGGCCTCCCGTAGCATCGACATAATAAATTAATGTCCAAGAACAAAGAACTTGGAACGAAACAATACCCTGGAATACAAAGAACTTATCGGATAACAATACATTTACTATACCGAAAAAGAACCGGTTTAGAGCAGTCTTTGCAGTACAATTACTGACTGTTGTGGGTTGCACTGGAGTTTAGCTAGCGATCGATCGAAGTCACAATGTCAAAAGGATTTTTTAATTGGATAAAGGCTGATGGTAGCAATGACTTCCCAGCCGAGAAAGACCGTTATCATCTCTACGTAGCCATGGTTTGCCCTTTTGCAGGACGCACACTGACAGTCCACAAACTCAAGGGACTCGAAGATGTCATTTCTGTCAGCGTTCTTGATTCTGAAAGAAATTCAAATGAAGGATGGAAATTCAGTCCTCAAAAACCTGGCTGTGACGAAGACACAGTCAACGGATGCAAGTTGTTAAAAGAAATCTACTACAAAGCTGATCCAAACTACGCTGGTAACTTTTCTGTGCCCCTACTTTGGGACAAAAAGAAACAAACTGCAGTGAACAATGAGTCCATCGACATTATGCGAATGTTTAACAAAGAATTCAACGCATTTTGTCCTACTGAAGAGAAAAGAAAGCTGGATCTTTTACCTGACGATCTTACGGATCAAATTGAGGATGTCAACAGTTGGGTTGCACCGTTAGTCATAATTCTAAGTTTTTAGAATAATTTTATAATCCCCCCCCCCCCCACACACATACACACAAAACACATACAGTAGGCTGAAATTTAGATAAAACTTGACTAAGCCTCTTGAACATTACCTGAGAAATTAAAGCAGCCACTTTTATGCTTTCATCCCAAGTTTGCCAAGTCAGCATAAGTTTAGAATTCTGACCCAACGTATGAAGTATGTGAATTTGTCTCCCAGCCTGCATAAAACACTCAACATGCAGTTCAAATCGTTGCATATTAATGAGCATTCTTAGTTATCCCCCACTGTTCCTCGCTGTTGATTCAGAGAATGTTATCAATATTCTTCATCTTCATTCTTATTCCTTTTAAGATCTAAACTTGTGATACCACAGCCTCATATCTACCAACATCATAAAATATGTCATCACCATTTATTTTGACCAAACTGAGAAATACGTACCTGTGAGAAATAGTTCAGCATCTATGACTCTGACAGAAGTTGACCCATTGTACTTGTAAGGGTGGGCGTTGAACCATGCATGGACCTCACTTAGAATTATGTGAATTGGGCAGGCCTCAACCTCGGAGACCCAGGGTGTCAGGGAGCCGAGGGGGGAGGGGAGCGAAGGGGAAAGGACAGAGGGGAAAAGGACGTCCTTTAATTTTCCCGTAGCTCTTTTCTTTCCCCTCCGCTCCCCTCCTCCTCCCTGACGCCTTGGTCTCCGAGAACGGGCAGGCCTGTGTAGTTGGTCAACCATTTGATTCAAAACAAACAAAATGTAAAGCATCATGGTTGAATCCTGGAGCAGCACTCAGTGATGTAGGGGGAGGGGATATGATATCTATAGTTAGAGTGAAAGAAATTGAAGTGTATCAATTTTGTTAACTGAATTAAGTATTTTTTATTTATTTATTTATTTACAGAACAATCAACCTAGGTGTCTATAATGCTGGTCGTGCAGACAATCAAGCCATCTATGATAAACATGTCAAGACATTATTTAACAGCTTGGACAAGGTATTTACTAATAAACTTTTGAATGGTGAAGTGTTTTTTGAATTTGTTTTAGTGTATGTTTTAGTATTTCCATTGGAAGGGAAGGAAAACTTGGAAACATGTCCTGGATAGCGGTCCAACAAAATGATTATTTCTTCAAGCAAATCCAAATCAGTACTGACTTTTTTGCGGGAATACTGTTTACCAGATAACATTTGCTCTTTTAGTGCGAGGAAATCGCTGAGTAAGACGTTCCCTGTGTAATGTCTCCGAATTTTTCGAGCTTTTCATAAATTTCTTTTAAAGAACAAGTAGGCCTCTCGTTTTTCAGAATTTCAACAAGCTCCAAATCTCCTTGTGTAAGACTTGAAGGAATTCCTCCTCCAGTCTTTTTTGCGTGGCTCAATCGTACCGTCATTGTGCAAATGATTCCAATTAACAAATTGAAGATGGTTTTGAGTTGTCTGTCCTCTTATTGACCAGTGACACACTCTTGACGTCATAAAATGTTCAAAACTCTAGTGGAATCACGAGCGCAGTGAGTGGTTTCACTGCAAAGTTTTGAACATTTTATGGCCACAAGAGTGTGTCAATAAGAGGACAGACAACTCAAAAGCGTCTTCAATTCGTTTTTTACAACAATTATTTGAGATAAAAGTTAAAAAATCCTTTTCAAACAGGGCAACAGAACGAGCGCGCACGCTGAAACGCGTCAGCAGTGTGTCTGTCCTCTTATTGACACACTCTAATCAGCCAATCAGATCGCGAGATTAGTATCAAGTGTTGTAAAAATGTTCTTGACGGTCTTTCAACTAACTTTGCAACAGGGTCCCGGCCCTATACCTTTTGCGTAAAATGTGAGTGGCCGGCTAGTTTATTTTGACGTGAAACGTGATTTAAGCTCTAAAAACGTTTTGCGTCAACGTGAAAGCAACTTTTGATTTTTTTTTTTTTTTTTTTTTTTTTTTGTGAACGTGAAAGAGATTTTTTAAATTAATTATCTGTGACGCGTGAAAGGACCAAACGTCAGAAATTTAAATCGACCAGAGGGAAGCAACCACTTACTACATCTCCTTCATCCCAAATCCCCACACAGGAACAGGGGCGGATTTTCTAATTATATTCTTCTCCATACTTTTCCAAAATATCCTCTTGATGGTTATCAATTGGTATAACATGACTGCAACCCCCGTGAAGAAACTCCAGGCTAGAAAAAGTTCAATTAAGTCAAGTAAATTGCATTGCAATAGGTTGAAGCCATGTTATCTCAGCATCGCTATTTGATTGGAGACAAAATAACAGAAGCTGATGTCAGATTGCTACCTACCATAGTACGCTTCGATATTGTCTATCATGGGATTTTTAAGGTTTGTATTCAACTGGGGATAGTTTAAGGAAGATAAGAAAAGAAACTACTTGCTTATGGCTAAATTCTGCCTACTTTTCATAATTCAATAATGTTTATTTAGTAACCATTAAAACGTATTTCAACTTGTTCTTTTTAATTCTCTCACACATAAAGCTCGATACAATACAATAGGCCATTTGCATGATCGCGTCATCAGGGTTCGTGCTACTCCTTGAACTCCTTGAAAACTCCTTGAATTTCATTTACGTTTTCAAGGGCTTTAGCAAAAAACGAAAGGGACTTGAATATAGGATGGGAAACATAGAAATTCAGTTTTTTCTTTTACATGAGGGAAGAGGATGTCCTAGTATTTTAGTAAAACCATTAGTAAAAAATCGGGTAACACTACACTCCTTGAAATATCGTCTTTGGGTCCTTGAATACTCACTTGAATTCTCTGATCTTGGAATTTTCAATTCATATTTCAGCACGAACCCTGTAAAATGCATATCTAATCAGTAGTCATGCCTCGAGTTTAAAGTGCAGGCATTTGCTGGCGAGCACTGTGGATGGTTCAGGTCCTCGATCCTCGGCGATTACAATATTATTCAGAGCAATATAATACACCGATCCCGGCTTTGCTTGAATGGCCACTAAACAATGGATAGTTTTCCCAATGGAATAGTAAATGTCCGAGCAACAAAACTCGAATTCGAAGATGTTTTAGATATTATCACACGATTTCTTGATGTTCCTTTAGAATGCACTCAGTCTCAGAAAGACCTTTACAAATTTCAGCAATCGGGTGCCTGTATCAGGTTGTACATCAAAAAACATGTTAGCTTGTCCGACGTAGCAACAGTAACTACGGAGGCAGAACAATGGATGCGGGATCGGTGAATTCTGATTGCTTCAATGATTACTACCGGCCCATACTCCCTTTAGGTCGACTCGCGTAGGCTTGAGGCCGAGCAGCGACAATGTGTTCTGAAATTTATATTAATAACTGTATTACCACTACCAGAATTTTGCGTACGTTCTTTTATAAAGTACGTAATTAGTGCCAATTATTCGATCAGTCTCAAGAGGGAATAAAAATCTGAATAGGAAAGAAAATTCGTAGAGCATTCTGATGTTGTAGTAAAATGATGCCATTGTAGAAATGTCCTTTATAGTATATCATTTGCCTATTACAGTGTAACTTAAAGAGAATCCAAGATTATCCCAATCTTTTTGGATGGTTGTGTGACATATATCAAACAGATGGAGTGAAGGAAACAGTCGATTTTGACCAAATAAAAGCTGGTTTCTGTGTAAGTGAAGTCTTACCTTACTTACCTTCTAGGAGTGATACATTTCTATCATGTCTATTTATTAAAAAAATATTGTGTTTGATTTCAGTCTGGCAGTATCATCCCCATTGGCCCTCGTGTGGACTTGACTGTGCCTCACAATAGAGACAAGATGTAATGTACTTTTTAACAAGCATTACTTACATATTTATACATTGTATCATTGAACATTAAAGGAAAGCAAAGGCAAAACAAACATATCAGCTTATTATAGAGCGGTTTTCGTATGAGTGGGAGACTTACCGCGCCATTCTGTAACCGTGTCAGTGCCATGTTGTTGTGTTGTCTATAAAAAAACACATTTCAGGGGCGGATCCACGGAAAGGAAAGAAGTCGAAACAAGCATGTGAGATCCCTGGGAATCGAACTCAGGCCTATTGCATAGAAGGCCACAGACTAACCAACTGTGCCATCTTTGCAATTTATAATCTCCAATAATCAAATATTCAAATGTATGTACCAGCTTATGACTTGATTTTGTTTAATTTCTTCATCTGTTTTTTGTTAAAACACATCGAGGGCTGAGGCTATATGTATATTCAAAGATAATTTAATTAAATATGCATTTTTTACCTTGTTTAGGGTTGAGGTGCGCAATGTGTGAACTCCTGCTCTTTAACCATATTTAGTTAAAACATGTTGGTGTGAACGGGGTATTAAGAAAAATTCGGACAAAAAAGTTTCGAGTGGAACCGACATGCGAGGACAGCAACAACAACAACGTGGAAAGCAACAAACGAACGAACGAATTAGACGAACAGACAAACAAACAAACAAACAAACAAACAAACAAACAAACAAACAAACAAACAAACAAACAAACAAACTGAAACATGCCAGAAACTCAAGGCAAAATAAAAGAAACCGTCACGCAAAGATTAAATAAACTCACGTCCCGCAGTCCTGTACCGTGGCAAAACTGATTCCCTCCATAAAAATAGGCGCTTGTTAAGCGCATGTGGCTACTGCTTTATGACTGAGATAGAAAGAAAAGAATCAGTAAATATGAGATGTTATGATCAGATGTTAATAATATGAGTTACTCTAATATCTTTAGCGAAAAAATAGACAGCTGTAAAAGAAGAAAAAAGAAAGAAAAAAGCGAAAACAACAACCGACAATAGTTAGCCTGTGAACAGGCTCACATTCAAAGTGGCGGCTTTCACGTGACGTCATCAAAAACTTACATGCTTCATGTAGATTACTTAAAAGTTGGGCGGTCTATAGTATGTTCTTTATATCCATAACAGAAATGTTCCTGAATATTTGAGCTATTTCCGTTGTTTGGTTTTCGAGTTATCAGAGGTAAAAATCCTGTCACGCAATATTGTCACGTGTATTCAACATGCGTGAAACAGATAAATTTGCTACGAGCATTTGGCTTGGTCTATGAATGAAACTCCTGTTTAGAAGACATCTGTATCGAAATAAACAATTTAACTGTTATTTATTGTGTGGTTTTGACAATTCATATTTTGTCCGCCATGCTTGTGCCCCTCGGAGGGGCACAAATATGGCGGCGCCATTTCTTACTCAGTAAAGAATGAATTTGTGGAATCGTTAATATATCTTTGCAAAAAAGGCTCTTGGGCTCAAACTTTCTTGGACATATGTTCTTGCTCTTTACAAGGATACACATTGATTTTACTCAGGTATGTAAAATCTGCTGACATTTTGGTGACCCGTAGAGTGACACCAACCACACGGATTAAGTGTCATACATTTCTTACTAAAATGAATGAGCAGTTAAAATGTCAATATCTTTGCAACAAAAACTCGTTTTAATTTAGAATTTTGCATAATTACATAGTTTTATGTGCTCTTTTGAATGAATGACATTTGATTTCACGCACTCAAGGCTCTGGAAATTTTTCGATTACGTAAGCATGGTAAGTGAAAGCCAAGAATTCGTGATATCAAACTTGGCAAGTTTGACATTGATATCAGGTGGACAACGAATGTCACATTCCCGAACGATCTTCTCAAGTATTTTGAAATATTTCTTTACATGCAAGATGGCGAGACATGTGAAGCTACTTAGTATCTTCATAGGCCTACTCCAGGCCCTAAAATCGCCTAATATTGCCCAAGATCGCTCAATATCGCCCAAGAGTGCCTAAGAGTGCCAACTCGAAATGGCTAAAGTTTCCTAAGATCGCCTAAGATCGCCCAAGAGCGCTCAATATCGCCCAAGAGCGCTAAGAGCGCCAACTCGAAATGGCTAAAATTCCCAATATCGCCTAAGATCGCCTAAGATCGCCCAAGATCGCCCAAAAAAACGGCGATTTTAGGGCCCGGAGTAGGCCTTTCATACATTTGAAGACCTAACGGAAAACAACAACAACAACAACAACAACAAACAAAAACAAAAGAGAGAGAGAGAGAGAGAGAGAGAGAGAGAGAGAGAGAGAGAGAGAGAGAGAGAGAGAGAGAGAGAGAGAGAGAAGAGAAAAGATCGCGGAGTGTTTTCAATGGGTTTCCAGTTAGCATTCCTGATTTTTGATTTCCTAACCCACAAATAACAGCTAATACACGTTATCTGAGAATAACCAAAATATGACGTTAATTGGAGTTTGACTAGTTTGTTTTGTAACTGAAGGATGAGAAAAGAAATAACTGATTTAGAGTGCAGTTTCGAATTCTATTTAACAGTTATTATTATTGTTTTTTTTTTTTTTTGCTGACTTTCAATGGCATCAGTTTAATTCAGTCAACTTCGAGAAATATGAATGTAAAAAAAATCTCTGAAAAATTTATTTATTTGCTATTGCCAAATAGTTTTAATTTGTCACGGAATGCACAAAAACGGAGCGGAGAGGAACAGGCATTTCAATATCCTTCCTCCTCATTTTAATGCCATTTTTCTCCCTCCTCCCCAACTAATTTTCTCGGCCATTTCTCCTTTACTACATCTCATAATAATTTTCCTCCCTCCTCCCAAACCGATTTTTCTGCCACTTTTATCCCTCCTCCCTAATTTTTTGGGGCTATTTCTCCCTCCTCCCTAAACCGTTCCTCTCCGCTCAAAACGCAAATGTTCAGCTTGCAGTTCATAGTCCAGGTTTCAAATTTCTCTAGGGATCGCTTCTGCGGCGACTTGGATATCACTTTTGCGATTGTTTTCCAACCGGACCAACCGGAATTTCCGGATTTTAAAACACCACAGGACCTGGTATAATGAGGTCATTCCTGCACGAAATTCCTTGAGACGGAGGTGTTGGCTCTGCTTGAAAGAAAAGAATATAAGTACAGCATCAAGGATGGACAGCTTCCTAGAACACCTGAAGGAAAACGTTAAATGTTCCTTGTGTACTCTCCAACTGACAGACCCCAAGTTATTACAATGTTTTCATACATTTTGTAAGTCTTGTATCCAGAGACACGCTCAGGCAAAGGAACAAGTCTTCATCTTCAAGTGTCCTACGTGTTCCTCTGAAACGTTGCTACAAGATCTAAGCAACGATTTGGAAGATTTACAGGCAAGTCCACTTCACACAAGAATGCTGCAAGTCCTAGTGTTTGCAGAAAGCGAGAAGTCTTGTTCCGTTTCCGAGACTCATTCACCAGCGCTGTGGCAGTGTTTGGACTGTGATCGCTCGTTGTGTAACGAATGTTTGAAATACCATTCGATATTTACTAAAGATCACAAAGTTGTTTCTCTTCCTGATTTGAACAAACAAGATGTTGAGTCAATGCTAAGAAGAGAAGATCCTTGCAAGACTCACAGGAACCATCCTTTAGAATTTTTCTGTGTAGAGTGTGATATCTTGATCTGTTCGATTTGTTCAAACAATGACCACAAGAGTCACAGGACTGTAACTCTAGACGGGGTGACTGTCATTGCGAAACAGTCACTTGAGAAAAATCTGGAGGAGATCGACAGCCTGCGCTGCGACGAAATGGAAAAGAAACAGCAAGAAGAAATTGCCATGAAGATAAAAAGCGATGGAGAGATGACTAAAAAAGAAATACAGACACTAAGCAAGAAGGTAGTGAAATCTTTGCTGGACCAGGAACAACAGCTGCTAAATCAAGTAGAAAGCAGCATAGCAAAGGCTGACAGGAATTTGCGCATAATGCGTCACATCCCAGCTGCACAGAAATACATCCAAAACATTCTTGACAATGGAATAGGAAGTGATATAGTCGACGGCTCTAGAAATTTAGTTTACCAAGCATTTGAGAAAGATACTACAGGAATGATCTTTGATCGTAATGACCGGTGGAAAGAACAGGCAGTGAATGGTGAAATTGGAAATGTGCGCTTTATTTGCAAGTCAAATCCCACCTTGAGTGCAATTCAAGATAATTCGAATTTCATGGCTCTCACGAAAGCCAAGTTGTCTGTCATCACTAAAACGTCGTCAGGAGAAATCAACTATGATGACTCTGATGAAGTTAATATACAAATCAGCCCTGTCGATGATGTGAAAGTCGAAGAGAAAATTGTCAAGACTGATGGGAAAATAGAAGTGGAATTCACCCCTCAAGTGCCTGGTCAACTGACAGCAGAGGTTCAACTGAATGGGATTCCTGTGTCTAACAGTCCTCTAGAATTGACTGTCAAGCCACAGCACATAAAGGAGGTGGATGGAAATTCAAACCTGAAAAGTGCGTTGAATGTTGGCTCTGGAAGTTTTTCAGGTATTGCCATTAATAAGACCAGCAGTAGAATTGCTGTTGCTGATTATCTTTCGCACTGTGTGAGAGTGTTAACAATGGATGGAGAGTTGCTATTGGAGTATGGTGGTGAAGGTGATGAACTGGGACAGTTACAATACCCCCGAGGATTAGCATTTATAAATGACACAGATCTAGTTATAGCTGACTCTAAGAATCACAGATTATGTATAGTAAACAGTACAAAGGGGACACTGGAGAGAACCTTTGGTTGCCGTGGTAACAATAATGGAGAGTTTCATACCCCATGTGGAGTGTACTTTGACAGTAACAATAGTAATATCATTGTGGCCGATCGTGACAACAGTCGTGTTCAGGTCTTTACCAAAGATGGCGAATATCTTTATCAATTTACTGTGCCAAATCAGCCAAATTTTAAACCACACAGTACAGTTACACACAGTGGACTGTTTTATGTGAGTGATTTCAAAAACGGAATGATTCATGTGATGCAGATTAAAGATGGATTAGCAACTAAAGTTTGTACCATCGGAGAGAAAGGTTATGCGGTCGGTCAGTTGCAGAAACCTTATGGTGTGGAGATAGATAATGACCACAATCTGTTAGTATGTGATAATCAGACTCACTTTGTTTCAAAGTTCACATTGGATGGTCAGTTCATAGGAAAGACAAGTAACCTTAACCGTCCCCTTACACACATAGCAATACAAGATGGTCGATTTTTTTGCACCTCTGATAATGGGTCGGACTTGGAAAACGTGGTAATATTCAAGAATAATCCTTTTTGAACGAGATCTATAAAATGTAAAGTATTGATTTGTCTTCTTCTTGGCCAGAAGGGGACTCTATAGATCACTGAGTAGAACTTAACTTAGCATCTATTATAGTTCAGGTGATATAGTTTATTTGTGTTTATTTGTTGATGATATATATGCTACACAATTATGAAAAGATACTGTTTTTCTCCAACAGGCCTAGGCCACGTTGTTCGAAAGACGATAAGCGTTAAGCCAGGATTAAATCTAAAGAAAATCATTCATTTTAACTCAGGATTAGCGTTAATTGCCCTTCGAACAACCTGCCCCATGCAGTTGTCCATGGATATGATAAGCACTGAGCATGAAACAAATTGCACGTTTGTTAACTTTTCAAACGCGAATTATGACTCGATTTAAATAATCAAATCAACCAGCTCTGGGCGGGAAACCTATCAAGTTTTAGAAATGTACCGACACGTTTTGTTCAAGTGATAATTTTTTTCTTAAGTTCAGGATCAACAAGAGTTATGGGAGATTCTTAGAGCGCGCGGAAATATTGCTTTGTCAGCGGTTTTATTGTAAAAACGTGTGACGTCACAAAGAAGTAATTTATTACACAATGTTCATTTGTTTCTACTGATGAAAGATGCACTGCGGGATAGGCTTGGTTTTATCTTGACTGACCAGTGAAAGACCAAAAAAGCTTTTTTTCAACGAGAGGAAATACAAATGCAATATAAAATCATTATCGCCTCTTCAACTAGGGCAAGTGGGGTATTTTTTCAAAATTTAAGTGCGAAGAAGACAACTTCAAAATGACAAAAAATCCCTCCTTATTACATCCTTATTCCACGAAAAAGAGATTGTACATGTACTAAAAGAAGAGTCATTGAACGAGAATCATAGGGAACGCGGGTTCTTTATAATCGCCACTCAGAAGACAAACTCAGAGGGACAGAGGACAATCTAGGGTTCTTTCTCTCGATTTAATTATAGCGCAGCTACTACACCAATGTTTTTTAAAAATTGTTTTTCATTTTGGCGTTGATCAATTATTAGTCAGGTTGGTCCAATAATAGCGACTATTAAATTTAGCGATTTCTCTGAGGGAAAAGTTAGCGGCTACTTGGCAGGTTTAGCAATTTTCGGGGGAAATGACGATTTCTATTTTACTAAGATTGACCAAAAGCACTAATTTTAGAGAGTAAAAAATTTGGAGGTTTTGAGAAACTCTCTAAAATTCGCAAAATTATGCTGTCGCTAAAAATAGTAAGCTTGGGGTATATGCTTGCCACCATTGTTAACCAAGTGTTATTATATTACCCCAGTAAAAAGTAAAAAAAAAATATTTACGCTTTTTAATCTGTTGTACCTAAACTTGCCAAACTCAAATTCATTTCTTTATATTCTTATGCACTATTTATAACTATATTGCGTACTCTTATTATATTGCTCTTATGTCCTTGGCACCCAAAATTAGCTTGCTTTCTTCTTATTTATCTATATTCATGTTATTCATATTATATTTAAGTGTATAATTAACTTTATCATCTTTCTTTTTACTTATTGTTATGTATTTTCTAGCCCTTGTTTGCAAATGTCAATGTATATATAGTTTTACTATTGACCTGCCTCGATTAGTTTCCTTTATTATTTGCAGGCCAGTGGAGTAATGTAAATCTGTATTGTGGTTTCTGTTAATAAATTTGACCTTGACCTAGACCTTGCTCCTGGTACTAAATAAAAGGTCTATCTGTCTGCCTGTCACCATTCCCCTTGTCTTATGGTAATTCACCCAGAGCCGTTAAAAACGCACTGGGAACTGAGAAATTGTGATTAGTTTTGGGAAATATGTAATGCGCATGCGTGAACTCGGCTGTTCAAAGAAAATGGTGTGTGTCCCGTAAGAGGGGAAACAACGCAAATTGCATAGCGAAGTAAGCGTAAAAAGAGGGGACTGACCAAGAGTAACGTCCCAGCATCGCTCTTAACTTGAACTCGTTTTGCAGCAATGTTGCGAGACAAGTTGAGTGATTTTGTTACTCGTATTACCGTACCTTTAAGGCGTAAAATATAGTTCGTCGCAAAACGTTTTTCTACCAACAATTTTTATTTTGAATGGAAGAACATGTACGGTTTCAGTCGCCTTTTACCGAAAAATATACAGCTAGAAATTAAGGTATCAGGGTACCCCTAGCGACCGGTGTGCGTTCAACTCTATATTGCGCCAAAACTTTTAGTCTAACCCCCATTAAAGTATACATTTTTAGAAAGCTGAATAAATGTAGAAACTATTTCTATTATTTTTATCGTAAAACAATTTTTTCCTTTTAGGTTAGAGCGAATTATTCAAATTTTCACCGAGGTGTCTTCACGGAGTTCCCGGTCAATCAATATTGATCCGAAAACAATGTTTACTATCTTTCTGAGATCATGAGATATCACTTGTCAAAAGTGTGTCTCAGATTTTTGATTAGTTGCCCCGTTGTTCTGTTATACGTTCCTAAAGTTACAACACCGCCAAAATAGCTGTATCCGATACAAAACAGACGATAACTTTGGAATGGAGCAAAAAATCGAAAATCGGAGAGACACTTTTAAAGAACAACTATCGAAGACGACCTCTGCCAAATTTCAGATGAATCCATTAAAATCCCTTTGACCGGGAACTCAAAATACACGGCTAATTGAACGTAAATTCACTTCCGAGAAAAACGCAAAAATGTGTTTTGGAGCAAAGAAGCGGGTTTGTTGATACAAGGGGGTTATAACACATAATAATCTTGCCCGATGACAGCTGAAGTAAAGGGCAACCAAAATCTTGTTACGTTTCCCACACAAATGGCGGGAAGTCAAGGCAATTTGATCCCATTGAACTTTGGCTCTTGTTGAATGATCTTTTTACAAAGGTTTCGATAGTTTAGACAAACAAGCTCTCTTGATGACAGGTCAATTGACAAGTGATGTCAACAGATAATTGCCAGGGATTAAGCTGGAAAAACGTTTTTCGTTTATAACTCGCTATTAATAATCGCTAGTGAAATAATTTTTTTTCACTAAATCATAGCTTATTGTGTATTCTATCAGAAAATGTAAAAAAGTAAAAATCGACCCTTTTGAGAAACTTTGGGGTACCCTGATACCTTAACCCTAACCATAAAAGAGCCAAATTATTGACTTTCAGCTCCACGTACACACCGTTTCCTGTATTAAAGAGACAACTAGTGCGAGGACGGACTTCTTTGGGTGAAAGACCTCGCCTTCGGATCGGAGAAAGACTTGGACTTTTTGGAGGTCATCATTTACCGTGTTAACTGTAGTCTCCTACGCAGCGACAGTTTGTGTAAGCGTTGCGTGACAACACAAACTGCTGCTGCGTAGGGGACTATGTTAACTGACAATTCAAATGAATCAGAAATTTGAGAGAGTGATTAATTAATCTAAAATCCGATTAGTGAAACCTGCTTGATCTTGCACCCGTAGGGGACTCCCATATATCGGATGGTAGGGAATGCTCATCGAAAATTTTGAAAATAACGAAAATTTTGATAGTACGACGAGCAGAGCACTTGATCTTATGAGCAATGGGCTTCCTGTGGTAATCCTGCTGTGACAAGCTGTGATGGTCTGGGAGAGGTCTACTGAGAAGCTACTCGGCCTTTGAGGTATTCGAGGTATTCAGCATTTTAGTTCATTTTGTTTGGAGGAAAAAGGCAGATCAAAAGAAAAGCAGATCAAAGAAAAGCAGTTGAATTGGGTTTCTTTTTAACAGATCTTCGAGCAACTCACAACTTATAATGTGCAGCATCAGTTCACAAATATTTCAGCAACGTTGCTGACTTGAACCGTGAAGAAGAGCTACTGAGTTCATATTTGATCGGCAGAATCGAGGCAGAAGGTCCCAGCTTTAAATCCGAGCTAGTAGCCGTAAGTTAGTATGTTTCTTTGTGTTCTGTTTGCCTAAGAACGAAACTTTACCCTGCAGGAGTTCACCGCGATCGAGATTCATCGAAATGGGAACAAACACAACAGAAATCTTGCTATCCAATAATATTAATGTGTGGTTCTGTCGAAATTTAAGGGACCGGTCATTATTGATTTTACAGGGAGGAGGGGGGCTGGTGGAAATATGGGGGGGGGGGGAGTCATTATTTTTCATGCACACACTGCATTATTGTTATAAGAGAATGTATGTGGAAAGGGGGGTGGGGTCATCAAAAATTGTGCATCACATTTCTCATTTCCACCAGCCCCCCCAGCCCCCCCCCCCCCCCCCCCCCCCCCCCATCCCTGTAAATAATGACCGGTCCCTAAGTGTTGTTCGTGAACAGAAGTAATTTTTAGGACTTTAACACTGTTGATATACACAGCTCTATGATGATATGATCAGAAAACCATCAAAACTGGTGGTCAAATATATTTGAGTTGACTTTGACTTTGAATGGGATCCCTTTGTCAAACAATCCTCCACCAGTATAAACATTGAGGAATCAAATGAAGATTCAACTGTTTTTGAGTATTCACAATGGATTTGGAGAATTATTAATGGTGATGTATGGAAACAAATACTCATGGACCCATGGACCCAGGCATATAATCATAACAGGAACATTGGTAAAATCATTTGGTTGACTTGGTAATATGAAATGAGTTTGCTAATTCTTCCTGAGTCCAAATCCATGTTGATGACAGTGCTCACATCATCTTTAGTGACAGTAATAGCAGTGATATTTGCCATCTTCTGTAAAGACTTGAACACGGTTGTCAACCGTGTTCAAGTCTTTACATGGATGGCTATAATACCAATATCAATTTTCTGTGCCCAATTTGGACTTATCTTTGAACTGCACAGTATACATATGTACAGTCATAATGGGCTGTATTATGCCGGCAATAATATGAATGGAGCTGTTCATGTGATTCAGGTAAAAAACAACACACCAACTAAATTATCTATTGTTGGAGGGCTTCCAGTCATAGTTTTAGTCAAATGCAGAGTGCCGCCACTTGAAAACTGATGTGATGCGTATTTAACACTGCTTCATTAGTCAATAAAGTAGAAGTAGAAGGCCCTGGGGGGGGGGACTCCGATCGTAAATGGACGGGGATGCTCGTCATACCTTTTAGGGGTCAAAATCTGCAATCTAGTACTAGGGACTGTTTTGGGGTAAATGAACTACCTAAAATAAGCATGAAAGGGACGATTTCGATGATCTGAATTGAATCTTCAAAGCACATCGATAACAAAGTGTTTCATTACTTTAATTCTTTATTATTGTTTAGAATTGGTACCTTTTAGGGGTAGAAATCAATTGTTGCCACTCCCACTCGGGTACCTATTAGGGGACATTTTCAAAATTTCCTACAAGCATCCCCCTCCTCTTATATATGGGAGTCCCCCCCTCACATTCACATTCACATTCACATTCACATTCACATTCACATTCATATTCGTATTTATATTCATATTCATATTCATATTTACATAAATATTTTAGCCATTTTAGCTTATTAGTTGAGGGCCACCTGAAAATTATCTTCATAGGCCACGGTGTTACCCTCAAAATAAGTTGTTATTACTATTATTTTTAATCTATCATTTGTACAAAGCTCTCAAATCAGCTTTTAAATGGTAAATACAATCACATATTTAAGTGTATTAGATTAGTTTAAAAAAATCATAATAATTCATAAGGATAACACAATGGAAATCATGACAATAACGAGTATATATCTGATAAAGATTTATTCTAATTTACATAAAATTTAACCTATTTATCTATTTATAACATCCATTGACTGATCGGCTAACTGACAGAACGTATAAATTTGGGATCCCTGTGGTAACCCAGCCAAGGACGATTGAAACCCAATGCTCTTTGATCGGACAAAGCAGGAAGTGTTGTACAATATTTCTCGAAATGGCTATAAACATTTCATCTGACTATGACTACGAGTTCGTTGACAAGGTACCTGAGGACTTTATTTGTCCAATTTGTCATTCTGCAATGAAAAACCCTGTGTTGACCAAATGTGGACATCAGTTTTGCAAAGAATGTTTGGAGAAGACGTACAAGAGGTAAAAACCTGTTCAATGTAAACTTATGCTTTCTAGATTAAAAATCTCTTCCACAGGAAGAATAACAATGAGAAGGAGCTCCGCTCATGCGAGAAAACGTATCTGATAAACTTGACCAGGCCTGAATCCGGTGCTCATTTATATTGCAGCTCAATAAAGGGCAAATGTTTATAGTATGGCGTCTGATCTGGATGTACGAATCAGACTTGCTCTATAGCTATACTAACGATTGAACTAGCTTTGTTTCGTCGATCAAAATCACAGTATGAAAGAAGGAGATGCTTGAAAATCAAAAGGTCTGTCGTGTCGAGCAATGTCCGATAAAATAATCTTCCTATTTTCGTCGTTGAAGGTATTCAGTGAGTCTCCAGACAAACATCTTACATCTACCTATTGTCTGTGAGATATTAGCTTTTCTTATCAAACTCATTAATAATTCATTAGAAAACACAATGGAAATCACTACCGTAACGTAGATCTTTATATCGGATAAAGATTTTTGTTCATTTGCATAAACTTTAACTTGGATTTTCTAAGCCAAAAGTAGTCAAACTTGGAAAATTCTGGTCCAATCAAGGGCACTAGGACAAAGTCGTTGTGTTTATGTGTAATAAATCAAGTTAAAAATTGTACTTATCTGCAGTCAATCCTTTGAAGCTCTGAAGTCACATTATTTCCTCTGTTTTTGACCTTTCTGGCCTCTGTTCTAGCTGTTATAATGCTTTATCTTTGGTCAAACGAACGTTCCAACGGTTTGAATATCGATACTCGTTTGCAATTGGGGTCCAGTTCCCGCTCCGCCAAACTTTAGTTAGCGATTTGATTAACTTATTACTACTAATCGCTAACTAAAGTTTGGCGGAGCTGGAACTGGACCCCAATTGCAAACGAGTATCGATATTCAAACCGTTGGAACGTTCGTTTGACCAAAGATAAAGCATTATAACAGCTAGAACAGAGGCCAGAAAGGTCAAAAACAGAGGAAATAATGTGACTTCAGAGCTTCAAAGGATTGACTGCAGATAAGTACAATTTTTAACTTGATTTATTACACATAAACACAACGACTTTGTCCTAGTGCCCTTGATCAATCTATCTATCTATCCGGGCTACTATCAACGTCGCAAATCGGCAAATTACCCAGAAGCCTTTGGGGTACACTGTTGACCACGAGGCTTCCTGTGGTCGCGAGAGATTGAGAACAAAATGGCGGACGCTATCAATCGGAATTTTTCGAACTATTGGCTTTTAATCTCTAGATATTTTGCTTTAATCGTTAATATCGAATTCTCGAATTTAGTGATGACCTTCTTACCAGCTGTTGTAATCAACTTATAATGTATTGATCGTCCAAGAACACGAGACAGATCCGGATTTGTGGCAGCGAACTTCACTTCAGTGAGGACAGACATGTAAGACACGAAGATATTGTCTTTAATAGATCAGTTGTTTGTTTTAATTACTCGGGCTACCTGTGGTAGCTCGAGTCTAGGTTTACCTTTTCGGTCTATCAATCTATCAACGTCGCAAATCGGCAAATTACCCAGAAGCCTTTGGGGTACACTGTTGACCACGAGGCTTCCTGTGGTCGCGGTCGCGAGAGATTGAGAACAAAATGGCGGACGCTATGAATCGGAATTTTTCAGATTTTTCGAACTATTGGCTTTTAATCTCAAGATACTTTGCCTTGATATCGAATTCTCGAATTTAGTGTGATGACCTTCTTACCAGCTGTTGTAATCAACTTATAATGTATTGATCGTCCAAGAACACGAGACAGATCGATTTGTGGCAGCGAACTTCACTTGAGGACATACAGACATGTAAGACACGGAGATATTGTCTTTAATAGATCAGTAGTTTGTTTAAATTAATAATATTTCACCACTGCTTGCACATATTTGCTAACACGGTGTCTACAGTCATGCTCTTCCTGAGAGCCGTGTTAAAAACGAACTAATTAACTAACAATATCTACAATGTTTATTTTAACTACTGAAAGACTAGGAAATTCTTGCCTTTGTGTAATTATAAGGTGATTAGGGTGTATTCAATAATTAATCCAGGAAACAGGAATTAGTAAATGGTGCAAAATTACACCAAATAAACAATGGAAAACAAATGATTTTTTATTATTAACTTATAAATATTTAGTGCAATCTGTATTTTGTACAATGTCATGATTATATTGAATGCACTTTATTGTCAATCATGCTCAATGTTAGCAGATAAAAATATAGTGATGGATAATCATGGAAATGATAGTAATGTTTATGAAACCTTATATTAGCAACAATTGAAGAATAATTTTAGAATGTACAAAATGATATTTTCAATCAATGAAAAGTGATACTCAACCACAAATTTGTACAAGCTTTGTGCAACCATGTTCACAGAAACAAGATAAAGTGGATTGAATTGAAGATATTACTGTATGTAGTAGTATCAGATTGATGTGCATGGAGGAGCTATATATGGTATCAGTAATGAGCATATATTGTATGACATAACACTTCTTCAAATAAAGCATCAGCAACTGACTACTGCTATAATCATTGATCTGCTCCATATTAAAAACTTAAATAGATTTCCGTGCGTCTGTACTCTAATCGATGCACAGATGACGTCAACATGTGGTGAGAACAAAAAAGTACGCCACGAGACGAAGTCGAGTGGCGTGACTGTTGTTCTCACCACATTTTGACGTCTTCTGTGCATCGATTAGAGTACAGACGCACGGAAAAATGGAATCTATCTGTTTTATATAATATTTATCGAAACATTCCAACCAATCAGAGCGCGCGTAAGATTCGATGACGCCATCTATGTGTGTGTACTCTTATCACACATGGTTGTTCGACCAATCAGAGTGCGCGTAATATGCCAATTATTATATAAATGGTAATACATGTATTGAAAAGTTGTGTTAAGAACCTGAAATGATTTCATAGAAAGGTAACTGTGGTACTTCTAGAATCTACCAATGTGACAACAGCAATATCAAAATCATTTTAACTTGGACATCGAAACAGTCTGCCACAGTTTGTAAGTTTTGTTTCCATAAATCAAAGTAAAAAGTACAGAATAGAAATTTAAATTGTCTGAGCTATAATGTATTGTCTATAGATCATATTGGATCATTTGGTAGGCATTTCACAAAATAAAGCAGACTGTATACTGTATATGTCTGGCATGATAAAAAGACCAGCAGTATATTATGATGTGGTACAATTATGTACAAACTACTTTCTCCCCAATATAATTTGTGTTCTACTCTGGGAGTACTTGTCATGCATTTTTGCAATCAAAAGACACTGACAAGTCAAACTGGTTTCCATCAACTTCTGTTCTCCATTTCTCCCCAAGTACTATACACAGGTGTAGCCCGAGTGAACGCCTATTAGGCGTCTAGTTATCTATATACTACTACTGTACCCAGGAGTCATTCGGTCTCAGCTGCTAGGTTCGGTGATCAGATTTTGAAAGGGTCAATGTTTGTGCAAATATAGCTATATTACAGAATGATTACATTCTGTTAATAGAGAGAATAATAGATCTATTCACTGTAATTTTTATTCATTCTCTATATGACATTATTTAAATATCTCAGGGATCCAAAATGCCCAGTGGACCGTGAACCTCTAACTCCAAAAGACGTAAGTTTTATCGAAGAAATATCATTTGTACTTTGTAACGTGTTATTGATTGGATCTTGCTTTACCGCACAAGACCCTCAGATCTATTTTTAATTTTCGGTAGCAAGCTGCAAAATAAGACATAAAATCCTAAAAAAACCGGCTAGATTTTACGGCGTTTTATGGCGATTTACGTTGCGGTACCGTAGGGGCCAGATATGGCGCTATTTTAGCGAGATAAAAACAGTTTCTGATCTAGTGGTAGGACAACGGTTAACCCCCATACTGAGACCCTCTAGTACGAGGCACAGTCTCCAACGATACACTTTGGAGGTTATCTTAAGGCGGCGGAATACGAGACACAAGAACCCTCAACTTGTCGCGTAACATTGTTGCGTTGCAGGTTTTTGATCGATGTTGCGCGTTTTTCACCTCGCGATCTCAACTTGTCACGCAAAAAAAAAAATTGTTGCGCGTTGAGCGAATTCTGCATCCTGATTGGCTATTTTTTAAAATGTTGCGTTAGAAGTTGACTGTGTGATGAAAAACGCGCAACAAAATCAAAATTTGTTGCGGAAAGTAGATCGGGTTCCAACTTCGCGCAACAATATTTCTCAACGCGCAACATTTTTTGTTGCTTGACAAGTTGAGATCGCGAGGTGAAAAACGCGCAACATCGATCAAAAACCTGCAACGCAACAATGTTGCGCGACAAGTTGAGGGTTTTTGTGTCTCGTATTTCGCCGCCTTTATAGGTGGTATTATCTGTTTAGTCCTCCAGAACAGCTTGTTGGAGATCTAACAAACAAGCAAACAAAATAGACAAGCAAACTCCCGGCGCACGAAACTCAAGACGCCTCACTTGCACGCGTCCACATTCATCTGATTATAGACTATAAATCGATCGATTTGCCATCATTACCATAAAATAACATATTCGACGCACGTATATCCACATACTTAAAAAGAAAAGGAAGGCGAAGACTTACACTATTCACTTGTTTTTCAAGATCTTCCCAGACAAAAACACAGAAAGAAAAATTCTCTCGCTGAAAATTAAGTGTCCAAATCAAGAATGCGATTGGCAAGGGGATTTGGGAAACTTTGAGGTAATGTAGCTTGTTATATATGTAAAAGGTTGTAATACACCAGCATGGAATGCTATCACAAGGTGAATTCTTAAGATTCGTAAGAACAGAAATCAGATAAACTTCCAACAAGATCCTTTCCCGTTTTTTATATTTTTTGTACGACGTTGCGTGTATCAAGTATGCGCTTATCATGTGTACATCACCTGTGCATGACGTGTACATCACCTGTTCATCACGTGACGGTGCGTCTATCCCTGCGCACAATCTTACAATCGAGTTCTACTTCTGCAACGTTTTCTTCATTGCTTTAGGGATATATGAACACACGGTGCCAATTTATTTACGCGCAAAGTTACGATCGAGAAGCTGTCTCATAAGATCGTGATTATAAGAGTACAAGACATTCACTGAGCTTAGGACCGTAGGCAAGTTTCTCTTGCTTTAACACAGAAAAATGGGACAAGCGACCGTTTTCATAGCATGAATTATATACTTGCAACTGCACTTAAAAAACTCATTAATAATTCATAAGGCAAACACAATGAAAATCGGCTGTCGTTAAAACGCGGGGTGCGGATTGCGGATAGATTTTTGCGGATTGCGGATAGATTTTTGCGGATAGTGTCCGAAATATAATATTAGTCCAAAAATTCCAAACAATTATAAAATTAAAGAGTAAGTAATGATAAACAACAAAGAATATCTAAATAAAAAACGGCCAAAAGAAATTATTCTGCTTTCTTGTCTGCTTTATAATCTGTCATCGTGATTCAGATAGCGAGTTTGTGCGGGTCAAGAAGCTAGCAGCGTTTTGTGCAGTTTGCTAAAAAAACTTGTTTTGAAACATTTCAAGATCATTTTTAGAATAATATTAGAGAAGTAATTTTGATCTTCAACTTCAAAACCTCTCCAAAAGTAAAGGAACACTAAGGTCATTTGTTTCTGATCACCGTGACAAACCTTGCGTGACCAGTTTCAATCCAAGTGAGAGGGACAGTGAGAGGTACGTTTTAAAGGTTAATACTCACGGTTGTAAATAAAACGTCTCTGTTAAGTTTTAGCTTTGTGAGCTTTTAACAATAACGACTCCATTTGACTCCATTTGCATTCTGTATCTATACTAATTTTGGGACAAATTTCCCTACAGCTCTTCGTCAATATTCTGATCTTCAGTATTTTAAGATATCCCATATCCGGCTGTATTTTTTCTGCTGACTAAGGGTGTTTTCTGGCCGGTTGGTTCCACTAAATGGAAAGCACCCTATATACTCTTACCGTATCCCCCGGGGGAGGGGACTCCTATATATAAGAGGACGGGGATGCTCAACAATTCATTTCTACCCCTAAAAGGTACCAATTCAAAAACAATAATAAAGAATAAAAGTAATGAAACACTTTGTTATCGATGTGCTTTGAAGATTCAATTCAGATCATCGAAATCGTCCCTTTCATGCTTATTTTAGGTAGTTTATTTACCCCAAAACAGTCCGTAAAAGGTACCAGCTATGTCCCTGGTAGTCCATTTAAGTCTGAGGCACCCTAAAAGGTACCAGATTGCCGATTTTGACCCCTAAAAGGTACGACGAGCATCCCCGTCCATTTACGATCGGAGTCCCCCCACCCCCTCCCCCCGGGCCGTATCCCGCGGAAACCTCTACTGGCCGGGGCTTCATCTATCCTGTCGTCCGTGGTCTTGTTGTCGGAATACTTATAAAGAAAGAGTGTATGCAACCAATAGAAAGAAAAAAAAAAAGAAAGAAAAAATTCCCCGTTAAAAGAAAAAGTAGGCTCTAGTAAATATTGCATTTGTCACATGGATCGAATTCACTGACTTGCAAATCCTATGTACGACTGTCACGCGCAAGGTTTGTCACGGTGATCAGAAACAAATGACCTTAGTGTTCCTTTACTTTTGGAGAGGTTTTGAAGTTGAAGATCAAAATTACTTCTTTAATATTATTCTAAAAATGATCTTGAAATGTTTCAAAACAAGTTTTTTTAGCAAACTGCACAAAACGCTGCTAGCTTCTTGACCCGCACAAACTCGCTATCTGAATCACGATGACAGATTATAAAGCAGAAAAATTTCTTTTGGCCGTTTTTTATTTAGATATTTGTTTTTGTTCTTTGTTGTTTATCATTACTTACTCTTTAATTTTATAATTATTTTTATCATATTTTGGACACTATCCGCAAAAATCTATCCGCAATCCGCAAAAATCTATCCGCAATCCGCACCCCGCGTTTTAACGACAGCCATGAAAATCGCCACCGTGACGAGTGTCTTTATATCTGATAAAGATTCGGCCTAATTTACATCAACTTTAACCTCGATTTTCTCCAAGATAAATGAAGATATTTTTGAATTTCTTTTAGAGAACAACTCTAATATGTGTTGGAGTTTTTTAAGCCGTATAAAGAACTCGAGATCGTGTTTTATCGGTATAAAGATCATCGCCTACGGCTCGGATCTTTATATCCGATAAAACACTCTCTCTCGTTCTTTATACTATACATAGAACAGGTTTCGTATGATTTTGAAAATGGCACTGTCACGGCACAGCAACGCGGAACGGTTACCGCAGGAATTCCATTGTCTTTATAGACATTAAGGCCGGCACACACTAGCTAGGCGTCGGGTTGCTGCGACATGACGCGGCGACACGTCGCTTCGTGTGCACTGTGCTGCGACGAAGCCAGTTTTACTGATTTTGTCGCTGCGAAACCAGTCTGAATTCTTGCGACGTGCTGCAGCGAAAAAATTCTGTCGCGGCGACAAGATTTTCACAGAAATTTCACAGTACACACGAGGGGAATTGTTGCCGCGACGTGTCCCCGCGTCGTGTCGCAGCGACCTGACGCCTAGTGTGTGCCGGTCGCGGTATCGACACGGTACGGCGCGTTCGGTTTCACACGCATATAAAAACTGTATTAGGACTGTCCTAATGGCTGTAGTAGTTGTGATGGTGTTGCGTGTTCAAAGTAAAACACTTATTACTTAGAGCATTGATAATTTTTTCAGCTTTGATCTGATCTCCCAAGAAGTCAACGTTGCACTCTTTCTCCCTTCTCTTTCTCTATCAGAGTGCTCCATATCATTGATGGTCGGTCCTCGTTGTGCCGTATCGGTTGGAAGTAGTGGTGGTGGATCGAGTAGAACTGAAATTACGGTCATGATTGCGTTTTAATATTCTTCACACAGAGTGGACACGATACTCGTTGTGACTACAAAGTTGTTGACTGTGACAACACACGCTGCAGTGTTAGAAAACCTCGTCGTGCAATGGTTAAACATGTACAGGAATGTCAGTACAGAATGATTGCATGTTCTTACTGTGAGAATATTTACATGCTTTCTGAGATGGAGGTAAGATTTGATTGCTGATGGAATGTAAATCTGTTGTCACATCATTGTATGGCTTACTCATTTTAAAAAGGGAAACATGAACAGTGTACCCGAATATATGTACTGTGATCAACGGAAACTGAATTGAAAGCAAACTGAAGAAAGAAAGAAAAAAGAAAGAAAGAACAAGAAAGAAAGAACAAGAAAGAAAGAAAGAAAGAAAGAAAGAAAGAAAGAAAACAAGAAAGAAAGAAAGAAGAAAGAAAGAAAGACAATTAAAGAAAGAAACAGAGAAAAAATTAATGAACGAACAAGAAAGAAAAAGAATAAGAAAAAAGAAGGAAAGTAAGAAAGAAAGAAAGAAAGAAAGAAGGAAAGAAAGAAAGAAAGACAAGGAAGGAAAGGAAGAAAGAAAGAATGAAACAAACAAAGAAAGAAAATAATGAGAAGGAAGACAGAAAAAAGACCGAATTGAATTAATTAATTGTTTATTTAATTAATAAAAAGAAAGAAAGAATTAAAGGAAACGAAAATAAATGTGTAAGAAACACAACTGGGGTGTCTCTTAACAAATATTCGTTTTCAAAACCTTTCAAAAATTTTAAAGTGGTATAAATGTGGTTTTATTTCAATCTTTCAAAATGCCACCCATGTAGGAACATAAAAACCAATGTCCAAAGTTTACTGTCAGCTGCCCTAATGATTGTGGAAAGACCCTAAAGAGAGAACAGGTAATGACGTTAGTCCAGTCCCAGGCTCTCTTTCTTGCCGCTCCAGGACTCGCGGAGAAAGAGAGTCCAGTATAACTTGCATGCGCATGTGCAAAATGAGCCAATCAATTGATTAATTCGTATTTTGCGAGCTTGCAATATGCAAATGTCAGTGTTTGGTAGCAGTGGTGGCCCGTAGTGTGATGCGTATCGAAAAATTCACAAATACGTCTTTCCCAACTGTCCATCCGTAAATGGCCTGTAACTGCTCAAACTTTGGTAAAAGATTATAGTTGGTTTTTCCAAGTGCATAGCTCACTGAATCAACAAATGGCTTTCCGAAATGAGACTGATATCGTGTATACAAAACACTTTCTTCTTCAGCCATCTTGAATCATTAGATGACTTTAGATTTGTAACCACGCGATCACCACATGAATGTGGTGATCGCGTGGTCACTAAGCTGACATGCGCATGCAAGTTATACTGGACTCTCTTTCTCCGCGAGTCCTGGAGCGGCAAGAAAGAGAGTCTGGGACTGGACTAGTAATGACGTCTGATTAAATACATAAGTTCAGTTCACAATTTCACACATTTATTCACTCAATATAATTCTTGATACATGAATTAAAATATACTAATATAATACAATAAATATAATTTACAATAAATAATTAGTCTTCATATAACAAAAAAAGTATAGGTGTTTATATAATATTGAGCTAGGGTCATCCTAAAGACTATTAAAGTGGGGTTATTGGACAGAGCATAAGCATATCGCAGGATAAAAAGGCAAACTTAATTCTGATGCATAACGTTTTCGATTGCTTCTTCGCTTGAAGCAAGACGTATTGCGAGATACTAATTACAGTGAAATTTCTCGGTACGGACACCTCTATAATACGGACACCTCTATATTAATAAAGGTAAAAGGTAAAGGCTTTTGCTTAACGTCGGTAGTTCCTTTAGCCGGAGGCTAGTCTTCCAGGAGGCCGACGGTGCGCTCATTTTACCCCCTCTTTCCATCAGTGCTCCGTTTTAAGCGTATCTGTTCTCTGGAACTCATTACCTGAATCAGTAAAGTCTGCAGAGACACTTGCAAGTTTTAAAAGTTTACTAAAGACTCATTTATTTAAAGTACATTATTCATCTTAAACATTTTTATTTTATCTTTCACAATCACAAGCGCATTGAGACATAGTAAAATGCGCTATATAAGAACAAACTATTATTATTATTATTTAAAGCTATTAAAGCTACACGGAAAGGAAAGAAGTCGAAACAAGGATGTGAAGTCACTGGGAATCGAACTCGGGACCTCTCGCACTGAAGGCCGCGCTCTAACCAACTGTGCCATCCTTGCTCCTTAAAATATATTGCGGCTTTGACAAACTCTCCATAAATTACTTGTTAAAATGTACCTCTGTATTACGGACACTCTCCATTACGGACAACGGACACCCAGTCTCAGCTCCAAATGACAAGATCCATACAATCTATCTCTATATTATGGACACCGAATACTGTTCTTGTCATAAGATACTCTAAAATGACGTCATAAGCCCAACCTCTAAGTAAGACGCCTCTATAGTACGGACACTTTTCTCTGGCTCTTTGGTGTCCGGATTAGAGAGGTTCGCCTGTAATTTTAAGGTTTGTAGACTGCTTCGTGATGGCGTGAACTCCACTGGTATGTAACCTAAATGAACATCGTTATATATATATTTTTTAATATTCCAGACATGATTACAGCACCACGCAATCATACTGAATAAAACGTAAAAATTCATGATAACAGGAGGACCCAGGAGCCATTTCGGCCTCATTCTATTCTATGATGATTTTGAAATGGTCAATGTTTGTGCAATTAGCTATATGTTGTTGTTTGCGTTGCTAGGCTCCTTCTTGGTACATTTTTTGCTCGACGTTTTTTACTTCTTACAATATGCCAACTATATGACATATACTCGTAATACTCTTTCAATTTGTATTCATCAGTCCAAATTGACTTTCTAAAATCATGATGATAGATTGCAAGTCACTTGTCAGATGAGTGTCCGCTGACGATCGTACCATGTAGTTATCAAAGCATTGGATGTGACATTGAGGTAAGGTGCAGTATCACTATCGTCCATATCGTGTAAAGTGTAGCCTCCTCCAGAGGTACCCCTGGGCTTCCTGTGGTGGCGAAAGAGACGTCCATCACGGCAAAATGTACCACGCTTGCGTGCCTCCCCAGTCCTACGACGGGGAGGAACGACAACCGAGGAGGATCTGGGGACGAGAATGTGTTGGCTCCAATGAATCATTGCCAGATTCAAGTCGTTAGGGATTGGTGAGAGCCTCTTAATATTGTGATAATCCGATACAAGACCCACATGGTCAGAAAGAGCACATCGAGCTATACAAAGTTCCGAAGTTTGCTGTTAATCAGATCAATATTGAACAAGATACAGCCATTCTAAAACTCCTAATATTACTAAGACATTTACTAAGAAATGTGTGAACGACCGGACAAGTTGTCCGGTAATCCATACATTTCTTTTTGGGGCTTTTGAATGGCTGTATCTTGTTAAATATTGATCCAATTTACACCTAACTTCGGAATTTTGTATAGCTCAATGTATGTGCTCATTGTATGTGCTCTTTCTGACCGCTGTGTTGGTCTTGTGCGGTCTTGTGTTGATTATCGTAATATTAGGGGATTCGCCGCTAGTCCCTAACGGCTTGAAATCCGGCAATGCGGCGGTCAAACAAACAAAACTTTGCAGGCGAAACTTTAATAAGCTGCAGAAGCAAAACTCTGTCCCAAAGATGAGGTTAAGGACTTTGTACTATGAGTATATTCTATTGCCTGCCTTTTTCTCTCTGTACTTTTCTGTTTTCTCCCGCGCTCAAAATTAAGCCCAATGACATGATATGGGAAAATGTGAACAATCCTAAAACATATTGCTTGGGATTCCTGTGATCTAGACGCGGCCACGCGAAAGCCCGCAAAAACTCATGCATTCATGCGCAGTTGTCTTAATTGGCGCGGTGTCGTCTCAGTTTTTCGATTTCACTGCTACCACAGGTACCCATTGAATGCGAACGAGTAGAGAAGTCTATGCAAAGTGTTAGTATTTCTGATTTTGTTTTAATAATTCTTATAAGGTACAAAGAAAATACTTTAACGATCACATTGAAAACCACATGAAACAACATCTTGAGGTCGCTGTTAAAAAGATTGTTTCACTTCAAGCAAAGATGGATGGAATGAACACCAAAGCTACACTTGCTAATGAGCTCTTTCAAAAACAGATCAACGAGATGAACAAACGCATGGAAAAACTATCGGATGAATTGGACGAAATAAAATGGGTAACAACTCCTACTGACGAACGACGACCAAGTCAAACAGATGAAAAGAAAAAAGAAGTGAACCCCTGTACTCGCGTAATGACCTGGAGTCAAATTGAAGGACGTTACAGTTATATCTGTGAATTGAAGGTAGATCAAGAAGGGGCATCGGGTCCACTTGGCCTTTTCAGTGATCCTTTCTATTTGCGCAAGAAAGGATACAAATTCCAGGTTCAATGGTTCATTGACACTGCAACACTATATCTCCTGTCAGGTGAATATGATAGCAACTTAAACTGGCCTTTAAAGTTGACAGCCTTAAAAATTATCCTGTTGAATCAATCATCATCAAGCCAGAACATCATCTTGATAAATAGAGATTACTATAGAGCAGTAGAGGTTTTGAAGCCAAACGGATGTGCCGTAGCTCTTGAAGCAAGTGTCACTACCGTACCTTATTCAAAATTAGAGAAAGAAAATTACTTGATGAACAAGGCACTTTTTCTAAAAGTTCAACTTTCATAGCAACTGCATGACTCGCTCTTAAATGAAGATTTAGATCTAGAAAGATTACTAAGTAACCGATCCTCTCTATGAAGTGGTGTTTGCAAACTGGAATAAAACGTGAAATGATATACGATAGAATAAAAAATAAAGAATAAAGCTATTTCTATTGATCTCGCTTTTTAGATTGTTTTCTAATAGAAAATTAATATTGATACAATGTAAAGATCTGGCATAAACGAGTGGAGATGTCTTATTAATAAGCTCTTTGCAGCACGTGCGAATGAGCGCATTTTGGAGGGCAAAAACAATGGTTTCCTGCCAATAGGACAATGAAATTCTTTTGTTTTGCCCTCCAAATTGAGCTGCATTCCAACATGCTGCAAAGGGCCTATTTTTTCTATCAATCTACCAATAATTTGATTGTTTATTCAATAGTTTATTCTGTGGGGGTTCTGTAGGGCTTCTGTGGGGGTTCGGTAACATGACCATCGATAGCTAATCTAGACGAGCCTAGCCTAGCCTAGCCGAGCCGAGCCGAGCCGAGACTAGATGAGCCGAGCCGAGCCGAGATTAGATTCTACTTGTTTCTACTAGCTAGTATATCCACATACTTTAAAAGAGAAGCAAGGTGAAGACTTAAACTAGTCATTTGTTTTTCAAGATCTTCCCAGACAAAAACACAGAAAGAAAAATAAATTCTCTCGCTGAAAATAATGTGTCCAAATCAAGGATGCGATTGGCAAGGGGATTTAGGAAACTTTGAGGTAATGTAGCTTGTTGTATAAGTAAAGGGTGGTAATACATCAGCATGGAATGCTATCACAAGGTGAATTCTTAAGATTCGTAATAACAGAAATCAGATAAACTTCCAATAAAATTATTTTCCCGGTATCTTTTATACGACGTTGCGTGCAGCTAATTAATGCAAAAGTTCTCCTCTACTTCCGGTTAAAAGCCCTTTTGTTGAGCACACTGAAAAAATAAATTGCCTACAAATTCATTTCTGTGTAAAATTTATACAAATTCCATCTTTGATTGATTTGAAAAATAATACTTGCGTAGAAGAATGTTTTTCCGCTTTTCCAAATGCCGCAATCGTTCTTCTAAACGCATTATACACATTTCCTCGCTCATTCACTCAGTCCAAAAACACTGCCTGCTCGAACTGATCTCTTTTATAACTTGAACCTTACTTCGCTTTGTCCAATTTTGTTGCGAGCCCTTTTTTGGGATAAAACTTTTATCGGTCGTCTACGATCGCATTGTTATGCATCAGCGGGTGCGTGCACTGATGCGTAATGCAAAATTCCCTCCTGTTAACATGAATTATACTTGCAACTGCAAATAGAACAGACTTCGTATGACTTTGAAAATGGCACGGTCACGGCACAGCACAGCGGCATGGTTACCGCAGGAATTCGAATGTCTTTTAGACATATTACGGCACCGACATGCTCACGGTATCGACACGGTACGGCGCGTTCGGTTTCCCACGCATATAAAAACTGTATAAGACTGTCCTTAGCCTTCTCTGCACTCTCTCAAAGGTGAGATGAATGAAAGGCATTGTTTCTTACGCTCTTAACCAATCAGGAACTGCATCACTCCACCGATTGCGCAAGAATGGCCTTTTCTCGAGACGAAATCATGAAAAAAAAAAAAGAACAAAAAACATTTGCAGTTTATACCTCGTTCCCGGCCTACGGCCTGGGCACGAGTAATAAAATCTCTTTTGCGCTCACAAAAAAACAAAAGTTCCTTTCACGTAGACGCAAAAAGATTTTAGGCCTTAAATCACGTTTCACGTCAAAATAGATCATTCACGTTTTACGCGAAAGGTATAGGGGACCTTGAAATACACATTGCGAACCAAAAATTACGTTTGAAAAAATTTCGATTACAGCTTACACAGAGTTAAACAAATCATGACCTTTATATCGAAGACAGACTTCGTGATTTGGAAGTCTGAGCCAATCCTATGGCGCTACGTAGTTGATTGCCTCGTGATTCTAAAGTAGGAGCCAATGATGTGACGCCACGTTTTTCTATTGTTCATTTTGCTACACAGGAAGAAAAACTCCACATGACCCTTAACGATTAACCACGGTAATTCGACTAAAAATGGCATGACAAATAGTCGTATTACGTGTCACGCATCACGTTGCTCTTGGGTCCTGTAACGCAGCTACGCACGCTCTTAGCTTGTAAAAACAAAAGAAAAGCAAACAAAATATTAAGTGCTAAAACTTTCTTGAGATTTAGACTCAGAGTAAAAAATCTGAAAGTTATTCCCAGCCTCTTTTCTTAGCTTTCTCCCCTTTCCTCCGCCTGCTATTTTAAATGCTTGTTCTTTGTCTGGATTTGACCCGGCTACTCATCCAATGTTGATTTCAGTGTGGCTTTGATAACGTTAATGGTCGTTTATTACACGTTAAGTCGACACTTCAATGAGTTGGGTTCAATATACTTGCCATTATTCCCCTTGTCTTATGCTAAGGGTTCATATTCACCAGGGGTGGATTTAGGGGTGCAGTGGGAGCTCACCCCCTCCTGAGCCGGATGACTTGGGGCTCTTTTCGTCCTGACACCTTTCCCAGATATCCTCCTAATCCTATGGATAGTTTCCTGTTTTCTATATGACGCTGTACCCCCTCTCGAAAACTAACCCTGGATTCGCCCCTGTTCATCTCGGAGCTTGCCGGCTCTGCTATGAAAACTGAACGTTTAACTGCGCAAATAGTATTACCATTTAGCTTTCACTGTGCAAAAAGGCAAATATTCGGAAAGAATATGCTTGAATATAGACATGCATACTTCAAGTATTCAGGGAAATCCATTGGTATTCAAGACCGAGTGATGTAACGTCATGCTAGAATCACTCGGAACGAATCCGGACAGAATTTCCATTTTCGTCCCGTATACTCTTGACTCACTTCACGTTTAAATATTCGCGGCGTATATTTATACGTGAAGTCAGTCAAGAGTATACGGGACGAAAATGGAAATTCTGTCCGGATTCGTTCCGAGTGATTCTAGTATGACGTTGCATCACTCGGACTTGAATACTAATCGAATTTTCCTGAATACTTGAAGTAACAAGTATGATACTCTTGTATACTATTGTATTCGTTTAGTTGATGCTTCGAATATTCTTGGACATTGTCAAATTCTTCCTACCGAAATACCCTACGAATATCAGTCGTATGTTACGAATATTCCTGAATACTAGACATCCCTGACGTTTTCTTAGCGAACAACCCTCCGAATTTCAGTCGTATGTTACGAATATTCCTGAATACTAGACACCCCTGACGTCTTCTAGTCGAACTACCCTCTGAATATCAAAATAATACGGATATTCTTGAATTCTCAACGTATTCTTCACAACATCCCATCGAAATACGGGAGATTTTCAAGCATTTTACCCATTCAAAGGCCTATAACTACATCAAAATACATAGAAAAACAAAATATACAAGTATAAACAAACAAATTCATAGCATTGAAATGTGTTTTATTAAAATACGGTATAGGATTTATCAATTGACATGGCGGTAACATTTGAACAGTAATAGATAATAGACTACTAACTTGAATCATTTAACTACTTGATATCTTAATAAACGTGTCTCATAGTGTCCTTTATATATACACTCAACTGTTCGCAATCAATGTAGCCAGAGGACAAGTCGACGTGCGCTATGAAGTACCTCAAAGAAACGGACATCGATCACTGGTTCCCAGCTTGGAGCATTTTTGGCCGCTTCGCTGAAGTCGCAATCCAAGATTCTCCAGTTTAACTTAAAAGATATAAAAGTATCTTAAAATCTTTTCATCTAAAAGCATAATCACAAGTCAATGTACGTACAAGCTTATTACCCGAGCTGATTTACTCGAAAGAACAATCATATTCCCGTCATAGTGAAAACAAAATATGGCCATCCTAAAAGGAGTCTCTTTTATGACCTTCTTCTTCCCTATAAGAAGGTTTAAAATTGACTTCTCGTACGATAAACTCGGTCAATACTAATAATTGCTTATCAAATATTCAACTTACCGCCAGAGACTTCGGCGTCCTTCCATTGTCGCCCTTGTAGAATACCTATTTCTACTCTGATGAAGCTTGTTCTTCTTTCAAACAATGTATTAAAGCTTTCTCTATATTTCCTCCTCGATTTGAGAATAATGTAGGCCATATTTTAGGCTCAAAATATAGGATTTTGTAGAACATATTCGCTATCTCCTCGATCGTACTTCAACCGTTCACTGAATGAGCGCCTACTATTCAAAACACGCACGTGATCAAATACCGTGTTTTCATTGGTTTATTGTGAGAAATGCACGGGATTCCTGTGCATTGACCGCTGACTCAACATTTCGCTGGCCAATTATTAATTCATCGAAAAGACAAAGGTGTTTGTAAAGTTGTCTATGCATTTTGGACCTCTTTCTTTTGATTTTTGACCTAAAAACAGCTCAAAGGACACAAGTCAACAAGATAAAACAAAGGTACGTAAGATAAAGATACTTTTCGTGAGGTATTCCTCGATTAAGACCTTTTAAATCGACTTTGAAGGGAACGTAAATTTTGGCGCCAATTTTGCACAGTAGTAGGTCAACATGGTCCAAACTGAATGGATTTGGAAGCTGTTCCTTTTATTATCCAAAGGGACACAATTAATTGTGCTTCTTATTAATTAAATTATTAATATTTTTGTTGCTTTTACTATGTTTGCTAAACAAAGTACTGTAAACTGCTTTGGATTCTATGTTGTTGATCAAGCATAAATAATTAATTTTGTTGTTGTACTAGACACTGATTATCCACATCAAACAATGAGTCTTACTTGTATTTTACAACCTGCGTTGTTTTATTCGTTAAAACATGTCCAAATTCATAACCAATTATATAACTAACTCTTTGCACTCAAATTTTCAAACATTTGCTTGGTTTTTAGGATTACAAAGCAACCATTATTCCAGAATGTGCAAATATATCATGTGAAGCATAGCTAAGAAAAAGAAGAAGAAGAAGAAGAAGAGGAAAAAAGAATTAATAATAAAAAGGTCTCTTCATGGCATTAAAAGAAACATGCTCTTGCAATATAAAAATTCAAAAGGATTTCCATGCATTGACTACATAAGGAAATGCTGCACTAGTGTAAGAGGAGAGAAAAAATCTATGCCAGGAAGATATAAAGGAGATGAACTGAAACTACCACAGCTACATGAAGAATTACCAACTGCAACAGCAATGCTGGTAATTATATTTTTTCATATTTTAAAACTGCAAATGTGATTTATGTTGGTTAACATGTTTTGCATAATATTGTAGTATTGTAGTGTCATTTCACAGTGTTTTGAAAGTTACAGAGGGGAGTACAAAAAAATCCAACTATGCAGTGTACTTGTAGCTTTTTATTATGAAATATATTACTATTGTTTTGTTGGCATCATGATATTGGTATCCAGACATACTGGATCTAAAAGAATCCAAACATTGATGCTTTGATGAGAATAAAAAATGTTCAACATTACAGAGGGGAACAGAAAAAGTGACATTTTTTAATCTTAAAATAAAACTCAAGAACTCTGCAAAGTTTTGATATATCAAGCACACTCTTTTACATAATAATGTTCCATATTTACCTGACTTTATAAAGTCACAGAAGACAAGGTTGGTTTATTCATCTAAAGTTGTGATTTGTGGCCTAATCAATTTAAAGCACTTGTCATATATTAGGAAGTTACTAAAGGGAAATTCTGTCCATGACCTATTACACCATCAAATACCATGCAAAACTTGAAAATAAGACTCTTTCATGATAAATAAGCCAATTTAAATTACTTTCGTTTAAATGATAGATAATCTTATCTAAATTATTTTGTTTGAAACCTTGTTTCCTGATGAAACAATTTTCCCCGAACATTTCTATGATGTCACTGTTAGAGGGAATGAGTGCTTCATGTCCACCAGCACAGGCAACATTTTTGTAATATCTACATGTACATTAAAAAATAGAAAAACAATCAGGACTTTATCATTTGATTATTCAGCTTCTTTGAAAAGTAATTTGATATTGTGTGTGAACATTAACTTTTTTTGTCCACAAATACTATGAAATGACCCTATCATGAAATCTTGACAAAATTTAATGTTTGACACAGAAGAGTGACTATGATTGTATTATCTCTCAACAGGTGTAAATGAAACTGCTTATTGGAAGTGGAATGACCAAGAGTTGTTATTTATATGATTAAATCCATGGTTTTTGTAAATAATTCACCCAGAAATGATTTGATTACTTAAAATTAACAGCAGAGTAAATTTTCACTTGAATGGTACATGTGACCATTTTTAAAAACTGACAATTTCAAAAATTTTGTCACAATTTGTCAAGTGACAATATTTATTCATGTGTGAGTATTACATAAATTTAGTCTGAAATTATTAGAATATCTGGCCATCAACAAAATTGTTTTTATTTTGTTGTAATTCAATTTTGTGACTTGCACTTTGAGATTTATATATATATTTTTTGTCAATTTTATTCATGTAATGTCTTTGTGTATAAATGTTTGCCCGAGCTTTATGATTTTGCACTACCCGGTGAGTGCCACTTAGTGAGATCTTCAGGCTGGTTTCAGTGCATAATTGAGTGGCTGGCAGGATTTATCCATGTGTGTGCATTATTGGATAAAATTGAACCTGAATGTATTGGAATATCTGTTTGTTCATAAAAAAATCACAGGAACTTGCAATTGAAAAAGCCTCACATTTGTACTATTTGTTCATTTCGATTAATTGAAATCAACATTTTTGGTAAGACAGAACAATGAAAAAGCGAATTTTGTTTATCAGAAAATCGCAATCAACAGATATCAGATTAAACGGCCAGTAACCTTGAAACGACTCGTGACCAAATGCTTTCAGCAAACCATCTCACAACAATAAAAAGAGTACAAACACCAAAAGTTTACAATAAATTGATAACACCCACTTGAATGATTTCTTGAACATGTTAAAGAAAATCGACTTATCATTATGCCAGTAGTTGCATGATGATGTATCACATTTTTGATCACTCAGAAATAAATGAATACTATTTGAAGATTCCAGTAATATTCACACTTCAGATATGAAAATCCTCATACGGTAGAAATATCTTTTACGAAAAGTATGCGTAAATATTCAAACCGCAGAAAGTATTATTCAAAGTCACAAAGAAATATTATTTTTGGGATTATCTGAAGTATTCTAGTTGAAAATCCCTGTGCATTCATACTTCACATACTCGAGTCCGAATACTCTAGAGATAAATGTTATGCAAAGTATGCGTAAGAATTCAGCATGTGTGCACTCTACTTATTGAAAAATGTTTATTGTATCAAAATATTGGTGTTTAGACATCTATTTTAGAATGTAAACTGCATGATGTATCACACTTTTCATCACTCAGAAATAAATGAATATTAATTGAAGATTCCAGTAATATTCATACTTCAGATATGAAAATCTTCATACCGTAGAAATATCTTGTACGAAAAATATGCGTGAATATTCAAACCGCAGAAAGTATTTTTCGAAGTCACGAAGAAATATTATTTTTGGGATATCTGAAGTATTCTAGTTGAAAATGCCTGTGCATTCATACTTTACATATTCGAGTCCGAATACTTTAGAGATAAATGTTATGCAAAGTATGCGTAAGAATTCAGGTTGTATACTACTAGAACACGTCACGTATATCATCCGTCTCGAATATCCTAGAATACTCCAAGTCAAGAAGCGATATTCTTTTTCTGAATACTCTTGAATATTTGCCTTTTGGCACAGTGTTTATTATCATTAATCTTTATTTTTAATTTGTACTGAATTTGTATCAGAGACCGTTGTTTTGAGCTCTTTATATCATTATAACTCATGCTAGGTGGACTTCGGGATCTAGACTTGAGATCTCTTTTTCTTGCACCAAAAGCCAGTTGGACATGGCAAGTCGCTTTGAGCTTCCTCTGCCTGGCTGATGACGTCATTGGATCTCTTTTTCTTGCACCAAAAGCTTGTTGGACATGGCAAGTCGCTTTGAGCTTCCTCTGCCTGGCTGATGACGTCATTGGATCTCTTTTTCTTGCACCAAAAGCCTGTTGGACATGGCAAGTCGCTTTGAGCTTCCTTTGCCTGGCTGATGACGTCATTGGATCTCTTTTTCTTGCACCAAAAGCCTGTTGGACATGGCAAGTCGCTTTGAGCTTCCTCTGCCTGGCTGATGACGTCATTGGATCTCTTTTTCTTGCACCAAAAGCCTGTTGGACATGGCAAGTCGCTTTGAGCTCCCTCTGCCTGACTTTTGACGTCATGGCTTTTTTGCCTTTTTAGCAGAGAAGATGGTGGACGACGCAGAATTGGATTGGCATTGGTCATGGAGATGAAGCTGTTGGTTGCAATCAGTAGCAACAGAACTAGGGTCGATACTCGCAACATGGTTCTGTAAATAATAATATAGATAAATAATTAAAGTGTCTGTTTGGCTTTGCTTTATCCTTTTACATGAGAGAGGGTGCCCTTATTTAGTAGGGATAACTCTTTTGTTTTGTATCTCCCAGTGGAAAGAAAGCAAAAGAGTTATTACTACTACATAGTGGCATCCTCTCTCATGTGAACGGGCCCTTAGATTTTACAAACGGGAAATAGCGAACTGTGAACTAATTTAAAGTAATTTAAAGGTTAACTTAATAAATCAGTATAATTAAGGTGATAGACTTATCAGGGGTTCCAGACGCATTCGGCCTTGATAAATGTTTGGACAACACTTAGAATCGTGTACAATTCCAAAAAAATTGGAAACCGATACTCCTATTACTCAGTTATGAATTGGTTTTAAGCGATTTTGTTGAAGAGGAATTGAAGATTTTCTGAGTATTACAATAAAGTTGATCCCACTTTTTTCTGGCAGAACCGTCCTCTCTAGCTAGATAAAGATTTTGTTGGACAAAATGGATGAAACTCAGGGAATCAACCTACATGCAGTGAACAAATCTTAGAAAAAACTGAATGAGTTTCACAAAAATCTATGGAGTATAGAAATGCGAGGACGATTGGTCGTCAAAAGTGTGCTCTGAAAAACGCCGTAGTCGTAGTGAGTCGTTCTGACACACCGTGTTAATTCTTTGAAAGAAGCGAAAACACAAGAGAGACTTACCCTTTTGATTCGATGTTTTTCGTCTTTCTCCTATGGTGACTTGGTAAACTGAAGCAATGTGTAAAAGATGACGACTTTAAATAAGCCTACAGCTTCGTAATTATGTATGATAGGTGTAAACAAATAAATGCAAATAAATAAATAAAATGGATAATGGTAGGAGTGGAGCGCAATTTGGGCTGAAATCACAAAAGTAATTGGAAAAAGTGATTCTAAATTTCTTAATTACGAGTATGATAAAGCAAATTGAAGCAAAATTAATACATCGCCTAAAGGCTGGTATATCATTTTTTACTATTTAAGCAATAGAAGATATTTTCTATGACTCTATCAGTGAAATATAGCATGATGGGATGTGTGAGAGAAACACGAGAAAAGTTTGAAAATCACGAGCCGTAGGCGAGTGATTTTTCAAAACATTTTCGGGTGTTATTTTCTCCCAACATCATGCGTGCTCTATTTCACTAATAGAGACATAGAAAACTATCTTCTATTGCTTTTATGATATAGCAAGAGGTATTTTAAGAACGATCAAATTGTGTTATTTTCTGATCAAAACTAAAATTCCTAAAACTTGTGCAAATATAAACCAATAACATTTGCCGTACTATTCGACTCAAAGCGGCGTTTTTGACAAAATAGTTTGAAAACTTTAATCGAAAGAATTCGACAAAAATGATGTCGAAAGGAGTTTTCTGTTTTCATAATGTAACAAAAATAGACAAATTAGGTAAAATATAACATACCGTTCTTCGATTTGGAAATGTTTACATGCATGCTTCGATGAATCAAGCAGCGTTCACCATGGTGCTTGTGAGATGAAACTGAGCTGTGTTTTGGGTTTGAAAAAAACTGAAGTTTGAAAGAGACTTACCGAATATGGATTTTGCTGGTAAACGATTAGCTTTTGATATGAATTATCTGTTGGCTGTTCACCGATAGCTTGTGTTAAAACATCTCTTCACTGGCATAGTTGGTTTATATACGAAGAATGAACGCAGTGTCTCGTGACGACGGTCAGTTTTGGAAACCTTCGCTTGTCTTTGTAAGTAAGAAACAAAAATTTGTTCAGTGAAAAATATCTCATTGATTAAAACTAATCTCGGAAAAAAGAGATTTTCTATGTTGTGAATTCTACAGTTCCTTTTTTTGCCCATGCCAACGAACTAGTAAATTTAATTTAGACTGGCGTCGATTGCAAATTCATGCTCATTCGAGTCATTTTGTTTGAATATTTACACATTTTGTATTGCTATTGTCCAACAATGAGTTCCAGGTTGTAAATTTGAACGATAACTGGAATATTGGAAAGTCTTTTCTAGTTTATTTGGGTTAAGTTTGGGTTTCCTTACTAAGGCATTTTGGTATAATCATTCGTCTGAAAACCATATCTTTACCGGTGAAATAGAGCATGGATTTTGGTGGTCTCTCAGCCAATCAGAACGTGCATGTGTTATAACTGAGCTACATTATAGCTGAAATAGAACACAGCAAAGGGGGGGGGGGGGGGGGGGGGGATTTTCTGGAGACCCCTTTCAAGAACTTTAATTGCAGTCAAATATGGAAAGGTTAGATTTCAAGGTGAAGTTCCTGCCAGAATATGCTAATTTCTCAAGAAGGAACGATTTGGGACAAAAGCATGTGGGAATTTGTCCAGCAAGCGGGAACTGACAAAAACAAACTTTGCAGGGCCGTAGCCTTACCGAGGTAATCGACCGCCGAAGGCGGGAGCAACTTGGGGGGGTTCGGGGGGGGGGGGGGTTCATGCTCCCCCCGAAAGATTTTGAAATTCAGACCCTCGGAAATGCGATTTCTAGCGTTTTCAGAGGCATTTGCGACATATTTATTATGTATTTAAGTTATGACAATTTTGCACATTCTGGCAAAGAAAAAGAAAAGAGACGGCAGCATATCTGATATGAGATAGTATAGAAAATATCTTTAATGTTTAATCCTTACCAAAAGTCCTTCAATGTTGAAAAGTTTCCAACGTTCTGATTTTTTGTCTTTTCCCCGAGACAACTGCCTAGTAGCTACGGTCCTGCTTCGCCCAAGTGCGGATTATACTTGAGATAACATTTCAATATTGTAAGTTAAATTAAAAGTAAAACTTTAAAGCGACATCATTGACATTACCCGGCTCAAGCCCAAAATGGGGCCGGGTCGGGGGGGGGGGGGACCGCCCCCTTGCCCCCCTCGCTACGCCACTGATGTTATAGATTTCATGATTACTGATTACAAAGATTACTTTAGATTTTATCCGCTCAGCTCAGCTTCGTATAATAAATCGCAGAATCCAAATTGCTAGCCAAGTCAAGGGCGTTTACTCACATACGTTGCCCGCGTTTGTAACCGACCTCGCGTTATGGCGTTTAGATTACAATCAAACTAATTTCTTTAATAACATTACTACGACATACTACCTCAATACTTTCAGTTGAAAAGTTTACGGATGAATGTTCAAAAGAAGCTGTTTTGCTTTCTTTGTTTTTTATGCCGAAAGGAAATTGCATGCTATCATATGAGAATGAATCATAATTCGACTATATCGACATTTTAATGTGAAAACTTAAAGTTTTTATCAAACCGATCAGTATATGTCTGTTTCAACTAATGGAATCAGTATGATTTGTTCTCATACTGTTTTATATGACAGCAATTTTCTTCCTTTGAAAACAAAGAAACAGTTTTCTTCGAACATTTATTAAACTTTTCAACTGCAACCATTGAAGTAGTATGTCGTAGAAATTATTTTTGATTGCAATGTAATTCGCTAGGATCGATCACAATGTGTGTGTGAATAAACGCCCTGACTTGATTTAAAAATTAGCAGTTTTGACTCGGTGAATAATAATTATAATACGAAGCTGAATGATATAATTTCAAGGCCGTAGCCAGACTAAAATGTTTATTAAGTCAATCAACTAGTTCCAAATAAAGCGGGTTGCAACTAGGGGGGTTCGGAAATGCTCCCCCGAAAGATTTTGAAATTCAGACCGTCGAAAATGCGATTGTCAGCATTTTGAAAGGCATTTGCAACTATCTATGGTTATGACCCTTTTACACATTCTGGCAAAGAAAAAGAAGAGAAAAAAATCTGAAATTACCGAGGCAATTGCCTCGCTTGCCTCAAGGTAGCCATATATAGGCCCTGATAATATATAATAATCTTTGTAGTCAGCAATGTCAGTAAATATTAGTAAATCTCATAACTTCTATACAGACATGTTGTCATCTCGGCAATGTGTTCTATTATAGTCTAGTGTAGAATGATATTTCAGTTAGCCTTTAGGCCATGTATGGGTTGTAAAAATCTCGTTATATTTTACTTGAAATTCCACTCCAGATTCGAGTGGGAATCGTTCGCTTCGCAGACGTGCAAATGTGTAATCACTTCTTGTAATTACTGTTGTGATTTCAGCCAATTTGCACTCCACTTGGTACCATTATCCATTTATTTGCTTTGCTTTTTATACTGATTTAGCATACATGATCACGATACTATAGTTTAAGGCGGTCGTCGTCTTTCCAATATAACTTCAGTTAACCAAGTTACCATAGGAGAAAGACGAAAAGCATCGACTCAAAAAGGCCACGATGCCGTCAGCCAGGCAGCAGAGAAAGCTCCTCAAAGCGACGAGACATATGCAATGGCAGAAGAAGCTCAAAGCGACTCTACATGTCCTGGCCAGTAGGCTTTTGATGCAAAAAATGAGATCCTCAAGTCTTTATCCCGAAGTCTACCCAGCATGAGTTATAATGGTATAAATAGCTCATATAACAACGGTCTCTGATACAAAATGAATTCAGTACAAAAATAAAGATTAATGATAATAAAGCTAAATGGTAATACTATTTGTGCAGGTCTTTCTTAAACGTTCAGTTGTCATAGCAGAGCAAGCTCCGAGATGAACAAGGGCGAATTCATAGTAAATTTTCTTTCGGGGTGTGGGGGGTGGGGGTTGCAGTGTCATATACTTCATATAGTAAACAGGAAACTATCCGAATGAAAATGTTCGCAAGTCGTAATTCTGTGCTATGATTCGAACTATGGACAGAAAAGTACGCCGTGCAAAAACTAATCAAGAATCACTTTAAGACTGACACAATGTCTTAATATGTAAACTGGGATTCCTATACGATTTAAGGAGTTCGATAGCTCAACTTAATTTTCAAGTTATCATCAAGAAATGGTGTACAGCCCATAACCAAATTTTCAATGGACGGTCGAAAAACAAAAGCCTCGTAGAAACGCAATTTCTAGCCCTAATCTCCCCCATTCCTTCATTCCCCATTCCTAGTTTTAGTAGCAAGATCTACTGATGACCTTCTAGTTCACCAATGTTTTTGTCTTTCATCGACGGTGATAGCGTTGATTCAATTGTTTATTAGCCAGTATTGCATAAGGAAGGTCTCATACATATATGCTTGCCATCATTCCCCTTGTCTTATTGTAAGGTTCTCAAATTCATCAGGGGTGGATTTAGGGGGAGGGTTGTCAGTGGTTGCAATCTCCCTTCTAAGATGACTTTGGGTCATTTTCTTCCTACCACCTTTCCCAAATATCTTCTTGATCCTCAAATGACGAGTATAAAATGCAATAAAACGCAACTCGGAAATTTTTTCTAAATTTTAGCGTGATACATAGTGAATTTTGCAAAACTCGCCTTGGTGCAAGCCCTGTCGGAAAAGTGCGGCCATTTTTAACACGATTATTAACATGTTATATGTATATTAACGGTTGTAATCAGTAATCTCAGTAATCTAATAGCATTTATATAGAACATGTTGTCATCTCGGCATTGTATTCTATTATAGTCTAGTGTAGAATGATATCTCCGTTAGCCTTTAGGCCATGTATGGGTTGTAAAAATGTCGTTATATTTTACTTAAAATCCCACTCCAGATTCGAGTGGGAATCGTTCGCTTCGCAGACGTGCAAATGTGTAATCACTTCTTGTAATTACTCTTGTGATTTCAGCCAAATTGCACTCCACTTGGTACCATTATCCATTTATTTGCTTTGCTTTTTATACTGATTTAGCATACGTGATCATGAATCGGATACTATATTATAGTTTAAGGCGGTCGTCGTCTTTCAAATATAACTAGTTCAGTTTACCATAGGAGAAAGACAAAAAGCATCGACTCAAAAGGGTAAGTCTCCCGATGCTTGTTTTCGCCTTGTTTCAAGAAGTACATAGGATATGTCAGAAAGGCTCACTATATATGACTTCGAGGTATTCAAAGAGCACACTTTTCGTCTAGGCCTTTATTCTCTATAGATTTGTGTGAAATTGTGTGGGGATTTTTGTTATTCAGTTATTTAAAATTGGTTTATTGGTTTAGGTTGATTTCCTGAGTTTCATCCATTTTGTCCAACAAATTGTTAACGTTAATCTAGTTAGAGGCAGTTTTGGCGAAAAACAACACCGAGTTCAAATCAAAGCTGTTTTTAACAGTACCATGAAGCAAAGACGTTTGTTAGCTTTCTTAATAGATACAGTAACATGATCATTCCAGCTTAGATCCCTGGAGAAAGTCAGACCAAGTATATATTTTAGTCGGCGTTGTCTACCATACATAGTTCTCAGTTACCGACATTGAAAATTATAGGATCGAGGGATTGAAACAATAAAAGACTTGATTCCAGTTCGAGTAGGATTATTTGGCTTCTGGTGTCGTTTTTAACTCCACAATATAGTATTCTATTTCATAACACTCGCATTCATGCTCAGCTGAAATTAAGGAATGGGGAAAAATATTGATCAGCGGCCTAAGACAAGCTGGAACAGCTTGGCTTAGGGGAGCGGTACAAACGACCCACGCGAATTTCAGGGGCGGGTGGGTGGGCCGTTCCACTGTTCGCTGTTCCGCTGGAACTGAGCAAGAACCGAGTGATTCATTTGGATTTGGTATTGGCTGCACGGGGAATGTTATTTCATGTTATTTCATCTTTGCATATCATTACGAGTATTATGAATAGTATTCTATTTCATAACACTCGCATTCATGCTCAGCTGAGATTAAGGAATGGGGAAAAATATTGATCAGACCACCTTAAACAAACTGTAACTCTGGATCTGCATATTCCACCAACTATCCACCTAGAGCCGTATCCCATTCCAAACTGTTAAGATATATCCCCAACCCTCATAAAAATCCTCCCAAACCTCACCCCAAACTCAGAAAAAATTGGGCATGAGTGGAGCCCCTAGCCTTACCACTGATTCAAATGACAAAGCTCACATCAAATGATCAAAGTACCAAAAATGAACTCGTGGATGCCAACTGAGAACAGCGGAGGTGTGGTGACCACACACTTTACGACAGTCGAGTAAGATCCACATTATCAGATCATGTCAGCATCGTTATTCAAGAACGTGCGATTGTACACTAGATTACAAAAAACAACGACAGACAACTGAGTCTACTGAACAAAGAGTCAGGTCGTAGCTTTCCATCCTTTTCACTGACAGTTCACTAGAGGCAGTACTTGTCTAATATCAATTGACATTGGGTTGACATACTGTTTGATGTCATTCTCTGTAAATCAAGTTGTATGTATTTATCATTTAGCTTCATTTCAGTCTCCATATTCCAGTCACATTTTCTGATCTTGAAGCGTGTGCACACGGACTCAGACGAACGGTTAATATTCAGTTGGTGTTAGTTTCCTTATGCACTAAAATACACATTAATGTTAGGAGAATTGTTTAGTGCTCTCAAAAATACAATTGTACAGCCTATTGGATTCATCTGACCACAGCATCGATCCACGATATGTCTTACGCAGAGCTCTCTTTCACCTGGCCTATTCCCCTTTGCTCCAATTCCTCATATCCTCCTTCCATTCAACGCGTTTGCAGGATCTGAGTTTACATGGACTTTGCTAACCAGATTTGCTAACCATTTTAATACCTCACCTTCTCAATTTGATTGCAATCTCAACTTGCTCTACACATGCGAAAAGCCAAATGATATGAACATGTGCAAACTGAATCAACTGCGTGGTCCAACTCTTAATCATCAAGGTGCATTAATGGATCAGCTGAACCAGCCCATTGGTTACACTCGCTTGAATAGTTACTATGGCAAATATGAGGACATGCCGAAGATCCAATCGATCGAAAAGATCCAACAAGGTACGCCTTACAGACACCATGGAATATACGTTCTCAGCTAGGAAATTAAACCCGAAACCCAGCAGGAATATTCAATGGGTTCGTCTTGGACTTCGCCCTCTTGAAGTGTTCAAAGTGTAAAGTGACTTGATTTACCTCGATCACATCATTATTCAGCTAGATTCAAACAGTACATGAAATCGAGGGGATATCTGGACCGAATACAGAATAACGTAGCAACTATTTGGAGGATCATTTCCAAAACTTTCCAATATATCGCTATCAGATTTCAAAGGAAAACCACCCTCTTTACTCTATGTTCCCTCCACTAAGACAAATTACTAGTAACATGACACCTTGCTGCGATTTGCTAAGATTTTAATGTGCCAGCTTAAAAGGTGATAATGATGCATTGGTGAGCGAGTGAGCGACAAAGTGTGTGAACAGTCTGTTAGTGACTAAATTCTTCTACGCTTCGTGGAGTTTCTACTCAGGTACGTTAAGGCCTGGGTCTGAACTGGGTCATGGAAGCGTACTTGAAAAACACCTTTTAACTATCCATCATGGTCCTTTGCTATAGTTTCGCGAATTAGTCATAGGGTTATTCAATATTTTGTGCTACGGTGTTAAGCACAACCAACGAAAAAGATAGCGCTCGGAAAAGTTGTCCCCTAATTTATAGTTATGAAGAAAAAACAAGAAAACGTATTCTGACAAAGTGGTCACGTGACCTGTTTTCGTAAATATCCCTCCCAAGAGAAATTAAGGACAAGTTTCTCAAGCGACAATTGTTAGATTTTAATGCCTTTATAAACGCAAAAGGGGTTGCATTTGCTTTCAACTTAACCACCTTATTTTAGCTAAATATTCCAAATTGACAGGCACGTGGCGGATATAGCCTGCGTGCAGCCGCTTAAAGGCTAGGCGGATAAATCACGTCACCAATTTTTTCACAAAGTCAGATGTTAACATCGGCAAATATATTCCATTGATTTCTGACCAATGGCTGAGCTACAATCATGAAATCAAATTTTCACTGAAATTAACAATGAAAACAGGGGAAAAAACTATTGCTAGCCATTTCTAATAGAAAGTGAAGTGCTGTGAGCAGAAAACAGCTGGTATATCCACGTTAGCAGAACTGTTCCCCTAAAACGCACGAAAGTACACCGCTTTCTCTGATGATCAAATGTTTCTTGTCAACCTCCTGTGCGTTGTGTGACGAACACTGCTAGTTGACCTTCAATATTGAACTACAAAACATAATTCTCCAGGATCAGTGTCGGACACACACAGTTCAAAATATTTAGCACTTTGAGGAAAGCAATTTTTCAAACAACCACAAACGGCTAGCGTTGCCAATGATTATAAAATTAACTGATTTAAAAAAGTTAGTTTATTTAGGAAAAGATGTGAATCGCTGATCGTATGTATCGCGTGTTCGTCTAGTGACATCGACTCTCGATACGGTATGGACTTGAACCGCTGATCGTATATATCGCATGTTCGTCTAGTGACATCCACAGATTACACTGTGTTCCGAATAGGAGGCTACTCGCTTCGCTTGCAGCAATTAACGAAAACCGTTTGGGTCCCGGTAGGCTTGGATATCAGTGTTACTTGCCCCTTCATGATCGATTTTTTCTATACGTCTTTAATGGGTCAATTCGGCAATCACCTCTCCACTGAACATGACGGGGTTTCCCGTCCAGTCCATCCAAACAAATGCAATATCTTAACATTCTGCAAAGTAGGATGGAAACCAAGGAGTACTTACTTTTCCTAGAACTAGAAATAGCTGAGCCAACAGCGCATAGCGCCGCCAAGGAAAACCCCGACAAGTCAGCAGAGAGATGATCGCCTTGACCCAGCATGACTGGGAGGGTTGATTTAGGTACCCTTTTTTCAAAGCAATCAAAACACTGCGACTTCAGAACTAGAAACAATGGAGCAAACAACTACCGGAACAGACGGAACCTGTATTGTCTCGACAACTTAACACCATGTAGAATAAAACGGAAAAGGTTGGTGGACTAGCAGTGCTGTTTGTTTCATAGAAACGAATCATTTAAGAATCTCTCTTAATTACTACCGGGTATGTTGCAACTCAAAATATGCAGTCACATGCCATGGGTGCATGCGTACTTTCTTGCACCACTGAGGTGAAATAACTTAAATTCTGCACGAAAGTGCACATTAAACTCGACAGCGAATCAAACAGTAATCATTGTTACTTGCGATGGAATCTAGTTTCCAAAACGGTACACAAAGAGAACAATCATTTAGTACCACACAAACTCATGAATAAAGTAGCAATCATGTATTCATTGTGAAGCATGTTGACTCTTCTTGAGTCCCCGCTTGAATTCACTTAAATAGATCCATAAGTTAATAGGATCAATCCGTTATTGAATAACATGTCAAATTTAAACTAACTGGTTCTGAAAATATTCAGTGAGAGTCTGGATTGCAACAATTAACATGCAAGCTGACGCAAGAAGACTAAAGAATGGAAACACTTTGAACTTAGCGAGATAATACTCTGGCACGCACTTGCGCATGCACGACAGAAAACTCTAAAAGATATTTGTTGCACAAAAAATCTCACAACGCAAAGCACATCGAGTATCAACCAGTCTTAAGAACACTCAACTAGAAAAAATAAATTCTAGTGAGGTTAGATTGTTATACCACAAATACAACAAAGCTTTACTTTTGCCATAACTTGCAAAACCTTTGACTGTTACTGACCCATTGACCCCTATTTCGGTGACGGAAAAACTTTCCACTCATGGTCACCAGTGGAAAATAAGTATTTCTGACTCTTACAGCAGTGATGGTACTCTGGCATGAACCCTCGGCCATGTCAAGAAATAAGCACAGAAAAAACTCCCTATTGCTGACCATTATATTAACTCTCGAGTAAAGGACCAAACCTCGAATGGTACTTTAGTGAAACCTTGGTCACCACACGAATTGCTGACCGTGAAAATTCAGTTTTATTGGTACGCAAACTCGCCCAGCACCGAATGGCACTCTGCATGAGTAGTAGGAAAAGGAGAGTTCTAAGACCGAGGTACGAGGTACGCCCCCCCCCCCCCCCCCCCCAACCCCAACCCCAAGCCCGACAGGGCGACACCGGTAGGTGAGGTACGACGATCCCTCGAGCCCGACAGGGCTACCCCTCCCCCCTTTAGCCCGGTACGGTAGGGCTACCCCTTTCCCTCTAGCCCGGTAGGGCTACCCCTCTCCCTTTCTGAGGTATATTACGACACATTGGGGTATCATGGGCTACGAGCGCAGCGAGTTTCCGGTGCAGAGATTACGAGGTACGATGACGTCATTGGTGATGCAACAATCACCAGCCGGGCAAGCAATTTTTCCCTCTTTTGAATCCTCCTAAATCGTAAATCGTATCATATTAATATATTCTTCTAATTCTTAAATGGTATCCAATAAAAGAAGTAGCTAAAGTGGCCACAAAGAATCATATTTTTAGATTTTCTAAACCTATGTGCGTGACGGCTATTGTTTTAGAAACGGTCACCTGTAAATCTATTGTTTTTGAAACTCGTGTTTACAGTTTGTACAAGAATTAGAAACTAGAATTGGAAGTTCCAGAGTCATTTATTCAATTCATTCCAAGGGTAAATATTACAATCAAAATTATAGATTTAAAATACGTAAGTGTCAGGATCTCAAAATGGAGAAAAAGGGGGTTTGACGAATACGAAAATGTATACATTTTTCGAGCAAAACATGAGAGCGAGGTCGAAACGCAGTGATGCGATGAATACACTCTTTATGCATAGTAATTAGAAAGTTTATTGACTTTTTGTTTGTTTGTTGTATTAACAATAAAGCCACCAACAAGGTTTTTTGTTTTTCTTTCTTGGTTTTTATTCCATAACACATCTATATGAGAATGTACAAATTGTGTGTTATATTAAGCATGCTCCATCTAGCATACAGCAATAAAGTCTCTACTTTCCATAATATAGTTACGACCAACTTAATTAAATTTGCTTTTACATCGACTTTAGATTAATCGATTGTCATCCAATTCTTTAACTCATCTCGAACTTTGTTGTTTTTTACAACATTCCTCTTGTCTTGTTTTGCTTTAGTTCTGATAGCTTTGCCTATATTGTGCTTTCTTGGTTGCGATACTTCGTAAACTTTTTCTTTTTGCATCGGTGTGTTTATGTTAGCATTGTTTTCGTCTGTTGTATTATTTTGGTACACAATAAATTTGACTTTTGGCTGTAGTTTAGCTTCTTGTAGATATTTTCGCCTTTGGTTTATATCCAATAAGTGTACATCTGCAAGATGGTTTGCCAGTCTTACGAGATATTTTGCTCCGCAATCTGGTACAGGACAGTCGCGACAAACACGTTTAACCATGTTTACGGTTCGAAGAACAAACCCAAAATATGCTGTTTTATCCTAAATATTAGATTATATAGAAGGCCAGCAAGGCCGGAAAACAGGCTGAAAAGGCCATTACCAGGCTAGAAAGGCCAAAACTAGACCAAACGGGTAGGAAAGGTCAGCCAAGCCAAAATCATAGAATATTGTATCTCTGTCTGTACCGCCAAACATGCCCGAGACATGTTTAGCCAGTCCTTTGTTATTGATAATGACGTCACAATATGCTCAAAATGAAATAATGATGAAAAAACACTATAATTTATCTATTATGATAATCTACACTAGACTGCTAGAATCTATAGCTAGAATCTACACTAACTAGACTACTAATACTAGAATCTACACTAGCTAGACTACTAGAATCTACACTAGCTAGACTACTAGAATCTATGTATATCTAGAATCTACACTAGCTAGACTACTAGAATCTACCGACCCCACATCGACCCTACATCGACCTATCTAGCTATTAGATTAGATTAGATTAGATCTATACTAGTTTAGATTCTACATTAGATTTTAGATTCTACATTAGATTCTACATTAGATTTTAGATTCTACATTAGATTCTACATTAGATTTTAGATTCTACATTAGATTCTACATTAGATTTTAGATTCTACATTAGATTCTACATTAGATTTTAGATTCTACATTAGATTCTACATTAGATTTTAGATTCTACATTAGATTCTACATTAGATTTTAGATTGTCTTCGACCCTACATCGACCCCACATCGACCCCACACCGACCCCACATCGACCCCACACCGACCCCACATCGACCCTACATCGACCTATCTAGCTATTAGATTAGATTAGATTAGATCTATACTAGTTTAGATTCTACATTAGATTAGATTAGATTAGATTAGATCTATACTAGTTTAGATTCTACACTAGATTAGATTAGATCTATTAGATTCTAATTAGATTCTACATTAGATTAGATTAGATCTATTAGATTCTAATTAGATTAGATTAGATCTATTAGATTCTACATTAGATTAGATTAGATCTATTAGATTCTAATTAGATTAGATTAGATCTATTAGATTCTAATTAGATTCTACATTAGATTAGATTAGATCTATTAGATTCTAATTAGATTAGATTAGATCTATTAGATTCTAATTAGATTCTACATTAGATTAGATTAGATCTATTAGATTCTAATTAGATTAGATTAGATCTATTAGATTCTAATTAGATTCTACATTAGATTAGATTAGATAAGATCTATACTAGTTTAGATTCTACATTAGATTTTAGATTAGATTTTAGATTCTACATTAGATTCTACATTAGATTTTAGATTCTACATTAGATTAGATTAGATTAGATTCTACATTAGATTAGATTAGATTAGATTAGATTCTAGTTAGATTCTAGTATTCTAGCTAGTGTAGATTCTAGATATACATAGATTCTAGTAGTCTAGCTAGTGTAGATTCTAGTAGTCTAGCTAGTGTAGATTCTAGTATTAGTAGTCTAGTTAGTGTAGATTCTAGCTATAGATTCTAGCAGTCTAGTGTAGATTATCATAATAGATAAATTATAGTGTTTTTTCATCATTATTTCATTTTGAGCATATTGTGACGTCATTATCAATAACAAAGGACTGGCTAAACATGTCTCGGGCATGTTTGGCGGTACAGACAGAGATACAATATTCTATGATTTTGGCTTGGCTGACCTTTCCTACCCGTTTGGTCTAGTTTTGGCCTTTCTAGCCTGGTAATGGCCTTTTCAGCCTGTTTTCCGGCCTTGCTGGCCTTCTATATAATCTAATATTTAGGATAAAACAGCATATTTTGGGTTTGTTCTTCGAACCGTAAACATGGTTAAACGTGTTTGTCGCGACTGTCCTGTACCAGATTGCGGAGCAAAATATCTCGTAAGACTGGCAAACCATCTTGCAGATGTACACTTATTGGATATAAACCAAAGGCGAAAATATCTACAAGAAGCTAAACTACAGCCAAAAGTCAAATTTATTGTGTACCAAAATAATACAACAGACGAAAACAATGCTAACATAAACACACCGATGCAAAAAGAAAAAGTTTACGAAGTATCGCAACCAAGAAAGCACAATATAGGCAAAGCTATCAGAACTAAAGCAAAACAAGACAAGAGGAATGTTGTAAAAAACAACAAAGTTCGAGATGAGTTAAAGAATTGGATGACAATCGATTAATCTAAAGTCGATGTAAAAGCAAATTTAATTAAGTTGGTCGTAACTATATTATGGAAAGTAGAGACTTTATTGCTGTATGCTAGATGGAGCATGCTTAATATAACACACAATTTGTACATTCTCATATAGATGTGTTATGGAATAAAAACCAAGAAAGAAAAACAAAAAACCTTGTTGGTGGCTTTATTGTTAATACAACAAACAAACAAAAAGTCAATAAACTTTCTAATTACTATGCATAAAGAGTGTATTCATCGCATCACTGCGTTTCGACCTCGCTCTCATGTTTTGCTCGAAAAATGTATACATTTTCGTATTCGTCAAACCCCCTTTTTCTCCATTTTGAGATCCTGACACTTACGTATTTTAAATCTATAATTTTGATTGTAATATTTACCCTTGGAATGAATTGAATAAATGACTCTGGAACTTCCAATTCTAGTTTCTAATTCTTGTACAAACTGTAAACACGAGTTTCAAAAACAATAGATTTACAGGTGACCGTTTCTAAAACAATAGCCGTCACGCACATAGGTTTAGAAAATCTAAAAATATGATTCTTTGTGGCCACTTTAGCTACTTCTTTTATTGGATACCATTTAAGAATTAGAAGAATATATTAATATGATACGATTTACGATTTAGGAGGATTCAAAAGAGGGAAAAATTGCTTGCCCGGCTGGTGATTGTTGCATCACCAATGACGTCATCGTACCTCGTAATCTCTGCACCGGAAACTCGCTGCGCTCGTAGCCCATGATACCCCAATGTGTCGTAATATACCTCAGAAAGGGAGAGGGGTAGCCCTACCGGGCTAGAGGGAAAGGGGTAGCCCTACCGTACCGGGCTAAAGGGGGGAGGGGTAGCCCTGTCGGGCTCGAGGGATCGTCGTACCTCACCTACCGGTGTCGCCCTGTCGGGCTTGGGGTTGGGGTTGGGGTTGGGGGGGGGGGGGGGCGTACCTCGTACCTCGGTCTTAGAACTCTCCTTTTCCTACTACTTGCATGGCACGCAAACGCTGGGTAACAAATGTCTCCCCGGCGAAAAAACCTCGCCCAGTTCAAGTGAATACTCCGGTGCATGAACCCTTGGTCACCATTGTATCTCCGGCGAAAACCTCGCCCAGTGCCATTGCACTCCGGTGAACCCTTGGTCACCATTGTCTTTCCGGCGAAAACCTCGCCCAGTGCCATTGCACTCCGGTGAACCCTTGGTCACCATTGTCTTTCCGGCGAAAACCTTGCCCAGTGCCAGTGGCACTCTGGTGAACGCTTGGTCACCAATTTCTCTCCGGCGAAAACCTCGCCCAGCGCGACACAGGCACTCATTATTGAGCTCTTTCAACACTATAAGTAGTCATCCAACGAACTGTCCCGTCGAAGGAGTCATTCTACAAATAGTTCCCTCTGTAATCATCCAACGAACCGACCCGTCGAAGGAATCATTTTACAGAGAATATCACATGTAAATGCTAGCTTTGAACTCTTTCAACACTATAAGTAGTCATCCAACGAACTGTCCCGTCGAAGGAGTCATTCTACAAATAGTTCCCTCTGTAATCATCCAACGAACCGACCCGCCGAAGGAATCATTTTACAGAGAATATCACATGTAAACGCTAGCTTTGAAGTCTTTTAACACCATAAGTAGTCATCCAACGAACTGTCCCGTCGAAGGAGTCATTCTACAAATAGTTCCCTCTGTAATCATCCAACGAACCGACCCGCCGAAGGAATCATTTTACAGAGAATATCACATGTAAATGCTAGCTTTGGACTCTTTTAACACTACAAGTAGTCATCCAACGAACCAACTCGCCGAAGGAATCAGTGAAAACTCACTCTTATGACTCTTGTTAAAATCTCCAGCGAAAAAATTCGCCTGTTCATCACGAAAACATTGGACAACAAAAAATAACATGCACATTTATGGAAAATAACCGTTCAATTTCATGGCCCTTATCACGTATAGGCGCCATATAAACGTACAGTTACAAAGGAACGACAAAATATTGAGCAATCTGACGAGAACTTTACCTTTGTTCGCCGAAATTCATTTCATTACTCAAGAATCTTGACAGCTTTATGTGATGCTTAAAAGGAACTTCAGAGTTCGTTCTGGACTGTAGACGTTGTAGAGACGATAGTCAGTTCGAAATTCGCGTGGGTCGTCCAAGATAAAAAGAAAAGAGTTCCACTGTTCGCTGTTCCGCTGGAACTGAGCAAGAACCGAGTGATTCATTTGGATTTGGCATTTTATAGCCATAGCCCCAAGGGAGGCACGTGCCTATTTGTATCTAGCTGCACGGGGAATGTTATTTCATGTTATTTCATCTTTGCATATCATTACGAGTATTATGAATAGGTGCGAGATTGCAGAATCAAGGCAGAAACTCTAGCCTTACGTAAAGTGATGCAAAAGAAATGACTATGGCTTTGCATTATAATACACTATACAAAATTACTCGATTCTGATCGGACGAGGGGAGTACAATTAAATCGTTAATTGTACTCTGTAGAGTACCTATTAAGTCGCTATGGCAACGATAGTGTATTATAAATAAAAAATCGCACGATCTTCTCGTACAATTCGGAATTAATAGTTACTCGTAATGTTTTGAAAACTCTCAAATAGGACTCGCCTAAAGGCTCGTCCTATTTTGAGAACTTTCAAAACATTACTCGTACCTATTAATTCCGAATTGTACTCAAGATCGTGCGATTTCCTGTACTAATTTTGTGAAAATTTCGTAGTTACTCCTTTCTAAATGGGAATTAAATAGACAGGTTGCTTGTTACCTGCATCAGTTACAAGAATCAGGCTTTAGCTAAGCCGTCAAGATGGCCAATATAATATCATTAAGCTTCCAAGTGGTTTCAATCCCCTTCAATTCGCCTAAATCTCTTTGACAAAACACTGAAATCGACAAAACTTGCCCGCCATGGCGCACACAATGCTGTGACGTCACGTGAAAACCCTCAAGACTTGAAATTAGTTCACTGATCAATATTACTTACAGAATCTATATTACTTACAGAATCTATATTACTTACAGAACCATGTTGCGAGTATCAATCCTAGTTCTGTTGCTACTGGTTGCAACCAACAGCTTCATCTCCATGACCAATGCCGATCCAATTCTGCGTGTTCCACCACGTTCTCCGATAAAAAGGCAAAAAGGCCATAATGCAGTCAGCCAGGCAGCAGAGAAAGCTCAAAGCGACGAGACATATGCAATGGGCTTTAGGTGCAGGAAAAAGAGGTCCCATGATCATGATGCCATCAGCCAGGCAGAGGAAGCTCAAAGCGACTTGCCATGTCCAGTAGGTTTTTGATGCAAAAAATGAGATCCTCAAGTCTAGATCCCGAAGTCTACCTAGCATGGGTTATAATGGTATAAAGAGCTCAAAACAACGGTCTCTGATACAAATTCAGTACATGCAAAAATAAAGATTAATGATAATAAAGCTAAATGGTAATACTATTTGTGCAGGTCTTTCTTAAACGTTCAGTTGTAATAGCAGAGCTTCGAGATGAACAGGGGCGAATCCAGGGTTAATTTTTGGGAGGGGGTGCAGTGTCATATAGAAAACAGGAAACTATCCATAGGATCAAGAAGATATTCGGGAAAGATATCAGGAAGAAAATGACCCAAAGTTATCTTAGAAGGGAGATTGCAACCCCTGATAACTCTTCCTTACAACAAGACAAGGGGAATGATGGCAGGCATATATGTATGAGACCTTCCTTACGCAATACTGGCTAATAAACGATCGAATCAACGCTATCAACGCCAGAATGAAAGAAATTTGAACTAAGGCGCGTCAATTTGATTAACAACTACGATAAAACCAACAACAACAAGCATTTAGAAAGTAAAGCTTTGGAAAAGTGTATTGTCCTACACGTTTAGACAGACGATAGAGAGAGTGCGAGAGAGAGAGAAAGAAAGAAAGAAAGAAAGAAAAAAAAACCAAAACACGATAACAACCATTGAAGTTCTATCACTGATCATTTGCAAATATGCGAGCGCGAAGCGCGAGCCGGTCTCGGGCAGGAGCTAAGATATAGGTGTTCACAAGCGCTACTTCCTAGGGTAAATACATTGTGCGCGTCACTCCCCCACAAAGAATATCAATGAAAGAAATGGTTGTAGCTCAGACATAGAATACAATTAGCTAGCTCTTAGCTCTTCTACAGTAATATTTTGTTAAAAAATAAATCAGTGTTTATTTAAATGGCTGTTAATAAAGACTGACAGAGTTACAAGAAGTCTTCCTGAACATGTTATTCAATTAGTTTTTAGACTGGTTCATATTTAACTGTCTACCTTGAATGGTTGTGCTCGAAGTTTCTTTTTGGCACTCCAAGTATGTTCGATTTTTTTATGCCATTTTGTTTTCCTCGATTTTTTTTTTTTTTTTTTTTTTTGCGATTATTGATAAACAAAACATTCTTTATGATAAACAATTTGGGTTTCGTAATAATCACTCCACTTCCCATGCAACCTTATTAATTACTGATAAAATACAGAGAGCAATAGAAGATGGCCTATACTTCTGTGGAATCTTTCTTGACTTCTCTAAGGCATTTGACACCGTGGATCATAACATTTTAATTAGAAAATTAAAGCATTATGGCATCAGAGGTGTTGCTAGTGACTGCATGGTTTATTTCTTACTTAAATGATATATGCCAACATGTATCCTTTGGAAATGTGATATCTAACAACCTTGTTGTTACTCACGGTGTCCCACAAGGCTCAGTCTTAGACCCTCTTCTATTTCTCCTATATATTAATAACTTCCACAACTGTTCTGATTTCTTTGACTTCCACATTTTTGCAGATGATACCAATCTATTTTACTCAAATCGTAGCTTGTTATCCTTGGAAGCTCTAGTTAATGAAAATCTTAACCATATTTCTGAATGGCTCATTGTTAACAACCTTTCCCATAATATCAAGAAGACCAACTTTATTATTTTTCACCCACCCCAAAAAGTAGCACACTATTCTCCAAAACTGTACATTAATAATGAGAAAATTCTTCAGGTGCAAAGCATCAAATATTTAGGTATTACAATACTGACTATATAAAGTCCACTTTTTCTTAATCTTAAGTTAATTAAATCTACAGATCTAGACTTAATTTTTATTCATAATGCATTATTTATGTATGATTTTCATCATCATAGACTTCCATCTGCTTTTAATGAATTTTTCACAAGGGTAAATAGAGTACATCAACACAATACTAGACTAGCCAGCAAAATGGCATATTATTTACCAAAAATAAGGACAAATTATGGAAAATTTAACATCTGTTTCCTTGGAGTTAAAATTTGGAATTCTGTATCTAATGTTCAAAAAGCTTTAAGAGCCGCAATATCTTCAAAAAAATCTATGAGTGACTTATTGTTTGTCGATTATTGATTTCTGTTATTTGCTGACATATCTTCTTCAAATGCTCATGTTTGATAACTCTATTTATTCTTTTTGATTATTATGTAAGGGTTAAAGAATGAACACGAGTGTTCCATGGGATATTATTAGAGTCCCGAGCCCGAGTGGCCTTTTATCTAATGCGAGGGACTCTATATCCCATGGGACACGAGTGTTCATTCTTTACTGAACAGTCTTAGAATATGATCACACTCACGAGCGATGTACCCGCTTTTATTGTTAAATTGTCTAAAGGCTTATTTGTTTTGCACTGCTTCCTTTTGTCCGATACATTTTTTGCGTTTTCCAATTGAAGAGGCTCATTTATGTCATGCACATCAGACCAGCCGGCTGGAGGCCGCTTTGGCTACAGAACTCCACAGGCTTTTTTAGCGACAGAAATTGTCACAATATATGACGGAGATGGATACTAAATCTACTAGAGCGAAGAGCTAGATAACGACAGCAAAAAAGTGCCTATTTTACGTGCTATCAAGCCTGAAAACACAAGTTGGGGGTTTCGTGTATCTAAAATTTCTCACAATAAGTTTGAGTTTGTTATAATTCATCTTATAGTAAAGTTAATTTCATAGGGAAGATTTTCAGAATTTGCTCCGACAAACTTGTGTCGTACGTATATTTGCATGTACGTATATCGATATTAAAATGTTATTTGCAAGTATTTTAGTTGGTCATGGAACACAGAAAAATTGCAAAATGATTATCAGCGCTTGGTATTTTGATGTTCTGTGTTCTGTAACTAAAGATGTCAAATAGTGGGGATTTGAAACGCAGGAAAATTGTTGTAGAAAGAAAACAGTACCGTCAGTGAGTTTCTATAACTAATCAGTATTCTTTATATAAAGCATACTAATGAACTCTTTAAACAAAGGAATTCAAAAGACTTCATTAGTATGCTTTATATAGAGAATACTAATTTATTTAGTTATAAAAGCTCACTGACCGTATTTGTTTTCTTTACCCCACAATTTCCCTGTGCTTCAAAGCGGCTCACCACTTGACACATTTAGTTAGTCTATGGAATATAAAGCACCAAAATACTAAGCGCTGGGCGAGTGAGTGTGATCATTTTCTAATATTGTATTTTTGATTTTTTTCTTCTTTTCTCTTCATCCTTTTTCTAAATTCTATAAATTACTATTGTTAGTATTACTTTTTGCACAATATAAATTATTACTTTTCTATATCCTAAAATAACTGTCTGACCATAGCTACTTAACTTGATTAGCTCTTTTTAGCTATTTTAAGTAGATGTGCTCACCATTTCCATTAATTAATAAATAAATTAATTTTTTTTGCCAAAAAATATATATATATATGTCATATATATAATTTTAAATAAATGTACAAAAGAGTGTAAAACAACTGCTACCAAATCGCTGATTTTTACCCCGACGAGCATACCCGATCCTTTTACAATGGAGCTATTATTATTATCATTAAATTATCACAGTAGGTCGAAACTGGTGTTTTATCTTCTTCGAAGGCAAGCTATAGCCTTAGGCTTCAATGATGGTGATGATGATGATGATGATGATGATGATGAATTTAGATATGCTTATTTCCTCAGGAAGAACGATTTGGGACAAAAGCACGTGGGTATTTGTCCAGTACCGAGAAACAAAAACAAACTTCGTCCAAGTGCGGATTATACTTGAGATAGCATTTACAGCTGTAAATATTGTGAATTAGATTAAAAGTAAAACTTTAACGTGATATCATTGACATCATCCTTCAGATGACGGCTCAAGTCACTACGTCACTGTCCACTTCTATGCATCGTTTTATACGTTTTGCCGTGGTAAAATTAAATTAAAGTTTCTTGGATGCCTTAAAATGGTCTTCTTTTATTTACGTGGTTACTTGTCAAGAATTTACAAACTTCCATGATAAATTTTCCAGGAAACACAACGTGATTGATTTATTTACCATGGCAAAGATGGTCAAAGATGTCACACACATTTTCGCGCATGTTCAATGAAAGGCATCTTTTCCGGGAAATGTTCGAGGAGTGTATTGGGGGTTCCCGGAACCTTTGCAGCAATATACATTTCTGCACATCAATTAGTTTTTGCTTGGGCCGCGCAAGACAGTGTGATTCCAGCGACTGACTATCAAGAAATATCTTTCTCAGATTGTTCAATTTCAGGTAGGTTTACCCTGTACACGATGTCAATGAAGATAACGACAAACATCCATCTTTCATTTGAGGAGTAACAATACATAAATTCTAAGATTTCTTTGTTGGTTCATTTGAACATATCATTTAACATGTTTCATCAACCAAACATGATATTTATTGTATCGGGCCCTTGGACCATCATCAGGGTAAAATGAATAAACAACAGCAGTCGTTAAAAATTTCACTCACGCCACTAGCGTAAAACAACAAAGTCCTCGCGTATTTTAAGAGAAGATTTTTTTCCATGACGAGCGCTAGCAATAATGACGAAAAGCGCCAAAAACTAGACCTTCGTGCGTGTTTTAATCCAAATTTTCGTTCTGGATTAAGACTCAAATCCTTTTTCTACCGGTTAAAAACTGATGTACCAAGATAAAACACTTATTTAAAACGGATGTTTGATTTGTACAAAGAAAACATATGGCAAATGGGCAAATGAAGGCCTAAACCTCATTTTCGATCCAAATTTTCGCTTTGGATTATTTTTAAGACTTTGACTCAAATTTCATCGGTCAGAACTACTTATCAAACAACTCAAACTTTCTGACAGAAATGATTTTAGTTTTGTACAACACTATTCTTTAACTCAGGAGTTTTTGTCGTTCACTGCTCGAACTTGAAAAAATCCCCTCTTAACTCAATAGGGAGCTTAAGCACAAAGCACGAGTACGAATACGAGTACGAAATTTGACTGATAGAATTTAAAGTTAGTTTTGGATAAATACCATGTTTCAAGCAACTTATAAGTGTTCCAATCAGTATTCTATTTGGATAAACATTGTGCTAGAGTTACCGTCCCTTGACGGAGAAATTATATTTTGAGCGAGATGAAACAGTCAATCACAGATATCCGCGAAATTTCAATGGGATTACAACGAATTTTGTTACATGTACAACAATATTCGTTACGTTATCGACGTCAAGAGGTTGCACGAGGTTTTTGTCGTCGTATTTATACGCTGAAGTTTAACTGCTTCACTTGTATGCACAAACGTACAAAAATTCAATTATTGCTGCGAGCGAAGCGAGTAGCCTCCTATTCGGAACACAGTGTAATCTGTGGATGTCACTAGACGAACATGCGATACATACGATCAGCGGTTCAAGTCCAACCTACCGTGGTAGTTACTTCACTTATGGTACTTGAAAACTCCTGAGATTTTCTCCTATATTCTCACGTACTCCCATAGACTCCCACGTACTCCCATAGACTCCCACGTACTCCCATAGACTCCCACCTACTCCCATAGACTCCCACTTACTCCCATAGACTCCCACGTACTCCCATAGACTCCCACGTACTCCCATAGACTCCCACGTACTCCCATAGACTCCCGTATACTCCCATAGACTTCCACGTACTCCCATAGACTCCTGCGTACTCCCATAGACTCCCACGTACTCCCATAGACTCCCGTATACTCCCATAGACTCCCACGTACTCCCATAGACTCCCGTATGCTCCCATAGACTCCCGTGTACTCCCATAGACTCCCACGTACTCCCATAGACTCCCACGTACTCCCATAGACTCCCGTATACTCCCATAGTCTCCCGCGTACTCCCATAGACTCCCACGTACTCCCATAGATTCCCACGTACTCCCATAGACTCCCACCTACTCCCATAGACTCCCTTGTACTCCCATAGACTCCTGCGTACTCCCATAGACTCCCACGTACTCCCGTGTACTCCCATAGACTCCCACGTACTCCCATAGACTCCCACGTACTCCCATAGACTCCCGTATACTCCCATAGACTCCTGCGTACTCCCATAGACTCCCACGTACTCCCATAGACTCCCACGTACTCCCATAGACTCCCACGTACTCCCATAGACTCCCGTATACTCCCATAGACTCCTGCGTACTCCCATAGACTCCCACGTACTCCCATAGACTCCCACGTACTCCCATAGACTCCCACGTACTCCCATAGACTCCCGTATACTCCCATAGACTCCCACGTACTCCCATAGACTCCCACGTACTCCCATAGATTCCCACGTACTCCCATAGACTCCCACCTACTCCCATAGACTCCCTTGTACTCCCATAGACTCCTGCGTACTCCCATAGACTCCCACGTACTCCCGTGTACTCCCATAGACTCCCATAGACTCCCACGTACTCCCATAGACTCCCACGTACTCCCATAGACTCCCACGTACTCCCATAGACTCCCGTATACTCCCATAGACTCCTGCGTACTCCCATAGACTCTCACGTACTCCCATAGACTCCCACGTACTCCCATAGATTCCAACGTACTCCCATAGACTCCCATATACTCCCATAGACTCCCACGTACTCCCATAGACTCCCACGTACTCCCATAGATTCCCACTTACTCCCATAGACTCCCACGTACTCCCTTAGACTCCCGTATACTCCCATAGACTCCCGTATACTCCCATAGACTCCCACGTACTCCCATAGACTCCCGTATACTCCCATAGACTCCCACGTACTCCCATAGACTCCCACGTACTCCCATAGATTCCCACTTACTCCCATAGACTCCCACGTACTCCCATAGACTCCCGTATCCTCCCATAGACTCCCGTATACTCCCATAGACTCCCACGTACTCCCATAGACACCCGTATACTCCCATAGACTTCCACGTACTCCCATAGACTCCTGCGTACTCCCATAGACTCCCACGTACTCCCATAGACTCCCACGTACTCCCATAGACTCCCACGTACTCCCATAGACTCCCACGTACTCAAGTAGACTCCCACGTTCTCCAATAGACTCCCACGTACTCCCATAGACTCCCGTATACTCCCATAGACTCCCACACACTCCCATAGACTCCTGCGTACTCCCATAGACTCCCACGTACTCCCATAGACTCCCGTATACTCCCATAGTCTCCCGCGTACTCCAATAGACTCCCACGTACTCCCATAGATTCCCACGTACTCCCATAGACTCCCACCTACTCCCATAGACTCCCTTGTACTCCCATAGACTCCTGCGTACTCCCATAGACTCCCACGTACTCCCATAGACTCCCGTATACTCCCATAGACTCCCACGTACTCCCATAGACTCCCGTATGCTCCCATAGACTCCCGTGTACTCCCATAGACTCCCACGTACTCCCATAGACTCCCACGTACTCCCATAGACTCCCGTATACTCCCATAGTCTCCCGCGTACTCCCATAGACTCCCACGTACTCCCATAGACTCCCACGTACTCCCATAGACTCCCGTATACTCCCATAGACTCCCACGTACTCCCATAGACTCCCACGTACTCCCATAGATTCCCACTTACTCCCATAGACTCCCACGTACTCCTATAGACTCCCGTATACTCCCATAGACTCCCGTATACTCCCATACACTCCCACGTACTCCCATAGACTCCCGTATACTCCCATAGACTCCCACGTACTCCCATAGACTCCTGCGTACTCCCATAGACTCCCACGTACTCCCATAGACTCCCGTATACTCCCATAGACTCCCACGTACTCCCATAGACTCCTGCGTACTCCCATACACTCCCACGTACTCCCATAGACTCCCACGTACTCCCAAAGACTCCCACATACTCCCATAGACTCCCGCATACTCCCATAGACTCCCACACACTCCCATAGACTCCTGCGTACTCCCATAGACTCCCACGTACTCCCATAGACTCCCGTATACTCCCATAGACTCCCACGTACTCCCATAGACTCCCACGTACTCCCATAGATTCCCACTTACTCCCATAGACTCCCACGTACTCCCACAGACTCCCGTATACTCCCATAGACTCCCGTATACTCCCATAGACTCCCACGTACTCCCATAGACTCCCGTATACTCCCATAGACTTCCACGTACTCCCATAGACTCCTGCGTACTCCCATAGACTCCCACGTACTCCCATAGACTCCCACGTACTCCCATAGACTCCCACGTACTCCCGTAGACTCCCACGTTCTCCCATAGACTCCCACCTACTCCCATAGACTCCCACACACTACCATAGACTCCTGCGTACTCCCATAGACTCCCACGTACTCCCATAGACTCCCGTATACTCCCATAGACTCCCACGTACTCCCATAGACTCCCGTATACTCCCATAGTCTCCCGCGTACTCCAATAGACTCCCACGTACTCCCATAGATTCCCACGTACTCCCATAGACTCCCACCTACTCCCATAGACTCCCTTGTACTCCCATAGACTCCTGCGTACTCCCATAGACTCCCACGTACTCCCATAGACTCCCGTATACTCCCATAGACTCCCACGTACTCCCATAGACTCCCGTATGCTCCCATAGACTCCCGTGTACTCCCATAGACTCCCACGTACTCCCATAGACTCCCACGTACTCCCATAGACTCCCGTATACTCCCATAGTCTCCCGCGTACTCCCATAGACTCCCACGTACTCCCATAGACTCCCACGTACTCCCATAGACTCCCGTATACTCCCATAGACTCCCACGTACTCCCATAGACTCCCACGTACTCCCATAGATTCCCACTTACTCCCATAGACTCCCACGTACTCCTATAGACTCCCGTATACTCCCATAGACTCCCGTATACTCCCATACACTCCCACGTACTCCCATAGACTCCCGTATACTCCCATAGACTCCCACGTACTCCCATAGACTCCTGCGTACTCCCATAGACTCCCACGTACTCCCATAGACTCCCGTATACTCCCATAGACTCCCACGTACTCCCATAGACTCCTGCGTACTCCCATACACTCCCACGTACTCCCATAGACTCCCACGTACTCCCAAAGACTCCCACATACTCCCATAGACTCCCGCATACTCCCATAGACTCCCACACACTCCCATAGACTCCTGCGTACTCCCATAGACTCCCACGTACTCCCATAGACTCCCGTATACTCCCATAGACTCCCACGTACTCCCATAGACTCCCACGTACTCCCATAGATTCCCACTTACTCCCATAGACTCCCACGTACTCCCACAGACTCCCGTATACTCCCATAGACTCCCGTATACTCCCATAGACTCCCACGTACTCCCATAGACTCCCGTATACTCCCATAGACTTCCACGTACTCCCATAGACTCCTGCGTACTCCCATAGACTCCCACGTACTCCCATAGACTCCCACGTACTCCCATAGACTCCCACGTACTCCCGTAGACTCCCACGTTCTCCCATAGACTCCCACCTACTCCCATAGACTCCCACACACTACCATAGACTCCTGCGTACTCCCATAGACTCCCACGTACTCCCATAGACTCCCGTATACTCCCATAGACTCCCACGTACTCCCATAGACTCCCACGTACTCCCATAGACTCCCATAGACTCCCACGTACTCCCATAGACTCCCACGTACTCCCATAGACTCCCACGTACTCCCATAGACTCCCACGTACTCCCACAGACTCCCGTATACTCCCATAGACTCCCGTATACTCCCATAGACTCCCACGTACTCCCATAGACTCCCGTATACTCCTATAGACTTGCATGTACTCCCATAGACTCCTGCGTACTCCCATAGACTCCCACGTACTCCCATAGACTCCCACGTACTCCCATAGACTCCCACGTACTCCCGTAGACTCCCACGTTCTCCCATAGACTCCCACCTACTCCCATAGACTCCCTTGTACTCCCATAGACTCCTGCGTACTCCCATAGACTCCCACGTACTCCCATAGACTCCCATAGACTCCCACGTTCTCCCATAGACTCCCACGTACTCCCATAGACTCCCACGTACTCCCATAGACTCCCACGTACTCCCATAGACTCCCGTATACTCCCATAGACTGCTGCGTACTCCCATAGACTCCCACGTACTCCCATAGACTCCCACGTACTCCCATAGACTCCCACGTACTCCCATAGATTCCCACTTACTCCCATAGACTCCCACATACTCCCATAGACTCCCGTTTACTCCCATAGACTCCCGTATACTCCCATAGACTCCCACGTACTCCCATACACTCCCGTATACTCCCATAGACTTCCACGTACTCCCATAGACTCCTGCGTACTCCCATAGACTCCCACGTACTCCCATAGACTCCCACGTACTCCCATAGACTCCCATAGACTCCCACGTACTCCCATAGACTCCCACGTACTCCCATAGACTCCCACGTACTCCCATAGACTCCCACGTACTCCCATAGACTCCCGTATACTCCCATAGACTGCTGCGTACTCCCATAGACTCCCACGTACTCCCATAGACTCCCACGTACTCCCATAGACTCCCACGTACTCCCATAGATTCCCACTTACTCCCATAGACTCCCACATACTCCCATAGACTCCCGTTTACTCCCATAGACTCCCGTATACTCCCATAGACTCCCACGTACTCCCATACACTCCCGTATACTCCCATAGACTTCCACGTACTCCCATAGACTCCTGCGTACTCCCATAGACTCCCACGTACTCCCATAGACTCCCGTATACTCCCATAGACTTCCACGTACTCCCATAGACTCCTGCGTACTCCCATAGACTCCCACGTACTCCCATAGACTCCCACGTACTCCCATAGACTCCCGTATACTCCCATAGACTTCCGTGTACTCCCATAGACTCCCACGTACTCCCATAGACTCCCACGTACTCCCATAGACTCCCATAGACTCCTACGTACTCCCATAGACTCCCATGTACTCCCATAGACTCCCATGTACTCCCATAGACTCCCGTGTACTCCCATAGACTCCCACGTACTCCCATAGACTCCTGCGTACTCCCATAGACTCACGCGTACTCCCATAGATTCACGCATACTTCCATAGATTCCCTTGTACTCCCATAGACTCCCTTGTACTCCCATAGACTCTCTTGTACTCTCATAGACTCCCACGTACTCCCATAGACTCCAATGTACTCTTATAGACTCCTGTGTACTCCCATAGCCTCCCACCTACTCCCATAGACTCCCGTGTACTCCCATAGACTCCCTTGTTCTCCCATGATTCTCTTGTATATTTCCATAGACTCCTCTGTACTCTTATAGACTCTCTTGTACTCCCATAGACTGTCTTGTACTTCCATGGACTCTCCTTTATTCACATAGGCTCTAGCTCGTGCACTCTCATTGACTCACTTTTTCTCCCATAGAGCCTCTTGTACTCCCATAGACTTCATTAAAAAATCAAAATAAAACATGCTAGTGCTCGAAGCCTACCTAATCGAACGAAATCGAACCTTTGGATTGGATGGCATTCGGCAATCGAGCAAAATTGAAATTTTGATTTCAAGTATACCTGACGTGGGTTTGTTAACGTATTTCTGTTTTCCAGTTGAGCTAAATTTTTGCGTTTCTATTTCAACTGCTTTTATAACGCATGTTAAGAATTGCACGCGCTCTTTATAGTGAAATGTGTGCATTTTTTGTTGTATTTATTCATAGCGCGCCTTTTTAGGTGTTTTGTTTCCTATGTTTAGTATTGTATTGTTTGGTTGCTTTGCATGTTTAGAGTTTCATGTTTTATTGATAGGAGTGCGCGCACAAATTCAGTTTCCGGATGAAGCCCGAATGGGCGAAACGTTCATATTAAAGTACAAGTTAACTGAAGAGTACAGTAGAAAACTACACCTTGGTGAATTGTTCTTCAAAAGCAATTTACAAGCGGTTATTGTAAATCAATTCAGTTACAAGTGCATGTTGCTAAAATCTTATCATAACATAAACTCTCAAAATATAAACTTAAAATCCTCAAAAAATAGAGCTAAGATAAGCCAACACATTCCCTTCACAACTGGAAAATAACAATAGTTCATGATTGGTTTTAAATAGTAAATATAGTAAATTGAGATGAACCTGCATGCTGAGAAAAAGTTTCAATATAATTTTTTCATTATTTAATGCAGCATGATAATAGGAATTGAAAAAAGATATCACTTTTAATCTATTGTGATCATATATTGTCATGCGCTGTGAATCTTTGTGGGCATGTAAGACATATTTCTAAAAGGTTGTCTGAAGGAGAATGGCGAATGGTAATTAGGACTACTGTGGGTATCTATCTAATTTTACAATAAAGACCTTTGATGGCGATCGTATTGGTGTATCCATTTTTGAGCAACTGGGCAAATAAATGCAGCTATATAGTGAAATTTTGCATAACAAAGGGCCCCAGTCAGTTCTTTTCAGTTGTGCCAACACTATACGACCTATACTGCTAACAATTTGCCACTCTCCTTCGTAAAACCTTTTTAAAATAGGTAATATGGTATATCGTTACAATCATAGTTTTAGGATTTACCTTAATAATTAATTAATCATCTATAGCTAAGCTGTTACAATGGCCCTAGTTTGTCCATCTTACAATTCCCAAATCTTATTTCACAAAAGAAAACTCATAGTTATAGTTATTGTGTGAATCATTTACAAACGTCATTGCGTTGCGCAGTATTGTCATAAACATTGACTGTATCAAGTTATTAGCAAAAATCTGTAAAAGCTGCTTGGCATGCAGCCATCATTGTCAATTAAAAGTTAGTGTACAACCAAGAAAAAACATCATTTATGCCTTAAATCAAACAGTACTAATCATAATATGCCTAAAAATCTGTGTTGTGTTTTCTCAACTGTTATTTTCTTTTTGACAAAAAAGTCAAAGTTTACTGCTGTCATAAAAATATTTGATTAGCACGACGTCATTCAAGAATAAATACTCCCTTAATCAATAAACCCCAATGCTGTTTTAGGCATATTTACTCGTCCAAAAACGTTACATGTTCTGTTTGAATATTTGTTAATTTAGTTCAATATTTGCACCAGGGGCATATCCATTACCCCTTTGTAAGCCAAAAAGCAATAAAAAATAACAAATCTGACCATGACGTCGTGACGTCATAATGATAATTTGGTATGTAAGGACTCCACCCCCTCCATGAAAAATCCTGGATATGTCCCTGTGCACGATTTGTTTGCTTTCTTTCCTGATATAAATTGTGACTTAATTGTGGTACAACATCTTTGCTGCCACCTGAAATGTACTTTTCTCATTTATCATCAGAGAAATGTTCTTAGTATTGTTGCATTTCACAACAAAGTTATACATTTCTTTTAGATTTGTGGACGTAATTGGGATTCCATGACTGCATAACAACTCCTTACATACCATGAGACAGAATGTCTCTAATTCAGTCCATGGGCCGGTTTTTACCGTTGCTCCATTATCACTTAAAAAATCTCTAGATTTCTTTTTCGTGTAAGGAGAAACTGTTTCTCTTTTTCTTTTTGATGGTGTCGTTTTAGCAACTGATCTTCCTCCATTCGCACAATTGTAACATCTGCAAATGTCCGTGCATCCAATTGCTCGTATAGCACACGGACATTTGCTTCTTCTTTCACCATCTTGGCAAGATTTAGTGGAGGCATTTGACTGCCCACAACTACAACCCCGGTTTGGTAAGTTCTTGTACAAATCTGCTTCAGGTGTTGACTGTTTATTGTTGCACATAGACACTTTGCACTGGCATTTTCCTTGTACATGGCTTGCCATGTTTGTGACAAACACTTCTTGTTGTCGCACATGTTGTTTCCACTCCCATTTGTTGAGTCTTCCAGTTTTTACCACATGTGCATCGTACATGTAAATCGTTGGAAACTTGATAATGAGCAGAACAGATCAAAAGTCAACAGAGTTCAGGATAGAAAAACCGCGAAACAATAAATACCTTTCCTATCTAATAGCGGGCATTGAACAATAGAAAGTAAAAGACTTTAAGCGGAATAGCACTAAATAAATTAGTTTATTATATTGTCAATCACTGGATATGAGCAAGCGCTCGCTCTGGTTGGCTCTCTATTACTGGGCTATTTAACAATTAGACCTCTCGGCCTCATGGACTACGATTTGATAGCCCATGAGGCAATCGTTGTCCATAAGGCCGAGAGCTATAGGTCTAATTGTTCTAGTATCCACCAAAATGAAGGGGAAATTTGAAATAATAAATAAAAAAATGTGGAAACTCATTTGCATGCCGTGGATAAACCCGTGAAATACCGTTTAACCATTATTCCACTCAATCTCGTCGTACATGAGCTGATAGCCGACGAGGCTTGGTTTATGAAAACCACTCTAATATACTATCAGTTGCTTTTGTACCCCGTACATGTAATCGGTAATTCCATGGAGTTACTTTATTCATTACTACGAAACTAAAACGAAAATGGTCATTCCTTAGGTATAATACATTTTTTTATCAATCTCAGAATAGTTGTTATTATAATTGTGCCGGTTTTTTATCCAAACAAGACCAAACAAGTAAATAGTTCAAAAAGAAAGTTTTCAATTTATGTAACTCGATTCCTTTATGTTTGTCATCGAGCTCGAAAGGGGAGTGTGGGAGTGTGGGAGTCTATGGGAATACAAGGGAGTCTATGGGAGTACATGGGAGTCTATGGGAGGATGTGAGAGTCTATGGAAGTACAAGGGAGTCTATGGGAGTGCATGGGAGTCTATGGGTGTGCACGGGAGTCTATGGGAGTACGTGGCAGTCCATGGGAGTACATGAGATTCTATGGGAGTAGATGGGAGTCTATGGGAGTAGGTCGGAGTCTATGGGAGTACGCGGGAGTCTATGGGAGTACAAGAGAGTCTATGGGAGTACGTGGGAGTCTATGGGAGTACGTGGGAGTCTATGGGAGTACGCGGGAGTCTATGGGAGTACGTGGGAGTCTATGGGAGTACACGTGAGTCTTGGGGAGTACAAGAGAGTCTATAAGAGTATGTGGGAGTACATGGGAGTACGAGGGAGTCTATGGGAGTACGTGGGAGTCTATGGGAGTACGTCGGTGTCTATGGGAGTACGTGGGAGTCTATGGGAGTACGTGGGAGTCTATGGGAGTATACGGGAGTCTATGGGAGTACGTGGGAGTCTATGGGAGTACACGGGAGTCTATGGGAGCATACGGGAGTCTATGGGAGTACGTGGGAGTCTATGGGAGTACGTGGGAGTCTATGTGAGTATACGGGAGTCTATGGAAGTATACGGGAGACTATGGGAGTACGTGGGAAAATACGGGAGTCTATAGGAGTACACGGGAATCTATGGAAGTCTATGGGAGTACATCGGAGTCTATGGGAGTACGTTGGTGTCTATGGGAGTACGTGGGAGTCTATGGGAGTACGTTGGAGTCTATGGGAGTATACGGGAGTTTATGGGAGTACGTGAGAGTCTATGGGAGTACGTGGGAGTCTATGGGAGTACGTTGGAGTCTATGGGAGTATACGGGAGTTTATGGGAGTACGTGAGAGTCTATGGGTGTACACGGGAGTCTATGGGAGTAAGTGGGAGTCTATGGGAGTACACGGGAGTCTATGGGAGTACTTGGGAGTCTATGGGAGTACGTGGGAGTCTATGAGAGTATACGGGAGTCTATGGGAGTACGTGGGAGTCTATGGGAGTACACTGGAGTCTATGGGAGTATACGGGAGTCTATGGGAGTACGTGGGAGTCTATGGGAGTACACGGGAGTCTATGGGAGTACGTGGGAGTCTATGGGAGTATGTGGGAGTCTATGGGAGTACGTGGGAGTCTATGGGAGTACGTGGGAGTCTATGGGAGTATACGGGAGTCTATTGGAGTACGTGGGAGTCTATAGGAGTACACGGGAATCTATGGAAGTCTATGGGAGTACATCGGAGTCTATGGGAGTACGTGGGAGTCTATGGGAGTACGCGGGAGTCTATGGGAGTACGTGGGAGTCTATGGGAGTACACGGGAGTCTTGGGGAGTACAAGAGAGTCTATAAGAGTATGTGGGAGTACATGGGAGTACGAGGGAGTCTATGGGAGTACGTGGGAGTCTATGGGAGTACGTCGGTGTCTATGGGAGTACGTGGGAGTCTATGGGAGTACGTGGGAGTCTATGGGAGTATACGGGAGTCTATGGGAGTACGTGGGAGTCTATGGGAGTACACGGGAGTCTATGGGAGCATACGGGAGTCTATGGGAGTACGTGGGAGTCTATGGGAGTACGTGGGAGTCTATGTGAGTATACGGGAGTCTATGGAAGTATACGGGAGACTATGGGAGTACGTGGGAAAATACGGGAGTCTATAGGAGTACACGGGAATCTATGGAAGTCTATGGGAGTACATCGGAGTCTATGGGAGTAGTTGGTGTCTATGGGAGTACGTGGGAGTCTATGGGAGTACGTTGGAGTCTATGGGAGTATACGGGAGTTTATGGGAGTACGTGAGAGTCTATGGAGTACGTGGGAGTCTATGGGAGTACGTTGGAGTCTATGGGAGTATACGGGAGTTTATGGGAGTACGTGAGAGTCTATGGGTGTACACGGGAGTCTATGGGAGTAAGTGGGAGTCTATGGGAGTACACGGGAGTCTATGGCAGTACTTGGGAGTCTATGGGAGTACGTGGGAGTCTATGAGAGTATACGGGAGTCTATGGGAGTACGTGGGAGTCTATGGGAGTACACTGGAGTTTATGGGAGTATACGGGAGTCTATGGGAGTACGTGGGAGTCTATGGGAGCACACGGGAGTCTATGGGAGTACGTGGGAGTCTATGGGAGTACGTGGGAGTCTATGGGAGTACGTGGGAGTCTATGGGAGTACGTGGGAGTCTATGGGAGTATACGGGAGTCTATTGGAGTACGTGGGAGTCTATAGGAGTACACGGGAATCTATGGAAGTCTATGGGAGTACATCGGAGTCTATGGGAGTACGTTGGTGTCTATGGGAGTACACGGGAGTCTATGGCAGTACTTGGGAGTCTATGGGAGTACGTGGGAGTCTATGAGAGTATACGGGAGTCTATGGGAGTACGTGGGAGTCTATGGGAGTACACTGGAGTTTATGGGAGTATACGGGAGTCTATGGGAGTACGTGGGAGTCTATGGGAGCACACGGGAGTCTATGGGAGTACGTGGGAGTCTATGGGAGTACGTGGGAGTCTATGGGAGTACGTGGGAGTCTATGGGAGTACGTGGGAGTCTATGGGAGTATACGGGAGTCTATTGGAGTACGTGGGAGTCTATAGGAGTACACGGGAATCTATGGAAGTCTATGGGAGTACATCGGAGTCTATGGGAGTACGTTGGTGTCTATGGGAGTACGTGGGAGTCTATGGGAGTACGTGGGTGTCTATGGGAGTACGTGGGAGTCTATGGGAATACATGGGAGTCTATGGGAGTACGTGGGAGTCTATGGGAGTAAGTGGGAGTCTATGGGAGTACACGGGAGTCTATGGGAGTACATCGGAGTCTATGGGAGTACGTGGGAGTCTATGGGAGTACGCGGGAGTCTATGGGAGTACGTGGGAGTCTATGGGAGTACACGGGAGTCTTGGGGAGTACAAGAGAGTCTATAAGAGTATGTGGGAGTACATGGGAGTACGAGGGAGTCTATGGGAGTACGTGGGAGTCTATGGGAGTACGTCGGTGTCTATGGGAGTACGTGGGAGTCTATGGGAGTACGTGGGAGTCTATGGGAGTATACGGGAGTCTATGGGAGTACGTGGGAGTCTATGGGAGTACACGGGAGTCTATGGGAGCATACGGGAGTCTATGGGAGTACGTGGGAGTCTATGGGAGTACGTGGGAGTCTATGTGAGTATACGGGAGTCTATGGAAGTATACGGGAGACTATGGGAGTACGTGGGAAAATACGGGAGTCTATAGGAGTACACGGGAATCTATGGAAGTCTATGGGAGTACATCGGAGTCTATGGGAGTAGTTGGTGTCTATGGGAGTACGTGGGAGTCTATGGGAGTACGTTGGAGTCTATGGGAGTATACGGGAGTTTATGGGAGTACGTGAGAGTCTATGGAGTACGTGGGAGTCTATGGGAGTACGTTGGAGTCTATGGGAGTATACGGGAGTTTATGGGAGTACGTGAGAGTCTATGGGTGTACACGGGAGTCTATGGGAGTAAGTGGGAGTCTATGGGAGTACACGGGAGTCTATGGCAGTACTTGGGAGTACAAGAGAGTCTATAAGAGTATGTGGGAGTACATGGGAGTACGAGGGAGTCTATGGGAGTACGTGGGAGTCTATGGGAGTACGTCGGTGTCTATGGGAGTACGTGGGAGTCTATGGGAGTACGTGGGAGTCTATGGGAGTATACGGGAGTCTATGGGAGTACGTGGGAGTCTATGGGAGTACACGGGAGTCTATGGGAGCATACGGGAGTCTATGGGAGTACGTGGGAGTCTATGGGAGTACGTGGGAGTCTATGTGAGTATACGGGAGTCTATGGAAGTATACGGGAGACTATGGGAGTACGTGGGAAAATACGGGAGTCTATAGGAGTACACGGGAATCTATGGAAGTCTATGGGAGTACATCGGAGTCTATGGGAGTAGTTGGTGTCTATGGGAGTACGTGGGAGTCTATGGGAGTACGTTGGAGTCTATGGGAGTATACGGGAGTTTATGGGAGTACGTGAGAGTCTATGGAGTACGTGGGAGTCTATGGGAGTACGTTGGAGTCTATGGGAGTATACGGGAGTTTATGGGAGTACGTGAGAGTCTATGGGTGTACACGGGAGTCTATGGGAGTAAGTGGGAGTCTATGGGAGTACACGGGAGTCTATGGCAGTACTTGGGAGTCTATGGGAGTACGTGGGAGTCTATGAGAGTATACGGGAGTCTATGGGAGTACGTGGGAGTCTATGGGAGTACACGGGAGTGTATGGGAGTATACGGGAGTCTATGGGAGTACGTGGGAGTCTATGGGAGCACACGGGAGTCTATGGGAGTACGTGGGAGTCTATGGGAGTACGTGGGAGTCTATGGGAGTACGTGGGAGTCTATGGGAGTACGTGGGAGTCTATGGGAGTATACGGGAGTCTATTGGAGTACGTGGGAGTCTATAGGAGTACACGGGAATCTATGGAAGTCTATGGGAGTACATCGGAGTCTATGGGAGTACGTTGGTGTCTATGGGAGTACGTGGGAGTCTATGGGAGTACGTGGGTGTCTATGGGAGTACGTGGGAGTCTATGGGAGTACATGGGAGTCTATGGGAGTACGTGGGAGTCTATGGGAGTAAGTGGGAGTCTATGGGAGTACACGGGAGTCTATGGGAGTACTTGGGAGTCTATGGGAGTACGTGGGAGTCTATGAGAGTATACGGGAGTCTATGGGAGTACGTGGGAGAGTATTTGAGTACACTGGAGTCTATGGGAGTATATGGGAGTCTATGGGAGTACGTGGGAGTCTATGGGAGTACATGGGAGTCTATGGGAGTACTTGGGAGTCTATGGGAGTACGTGGGAGTCTATGAGAGTATACGGGAGTCTATGGGAGTACGTGGGAGTCTATGGGAGTACACGGGAGTCTATGGGAGTATACGGGAGTCTATGGGAGTACGTGGGAGTCTATGGGAGACAATGGGAGTCTATGGGAGTACGTGGGAGTCTATGGGAGTATACGGGAGTCTATGGGAGTATACGGGAGTCTATGGGAGTACGTGGGAGTCTATGGGAGTACGTGGGAGTCTATGGGAGTACATGGGAGTCTATGGGAGTACACGGGAGTCTATGGGAGTACTTGGGAGTCTATGGGAGTACGTGGGAGTCTATGAGAGTATACGGGAGTCTATGGGAGTACGTGGGAGTCTATGGGAGTACGTGGGAGTCTATGGGAGTAAGTGGGAGTCTATGGGAGTACACGGGAGTCTATGGGAGTACTTGGGAGTCTATGGGAGTACGTGGGAGTCTATGAGAGTATACGGGAGTCTATGGGAGTACGTGGGAGAGTATTTGAGTACACTGGAGTCTATGGGAGTATATGGAAGTCTATGGGAGTACGTGGGAGTCTATGGGAGTACACGGGAGTCTATGGGAGTATACGGGAGTCTATGGGAGTACGTTGGAGTCTATGGGAGAACATGGGAGTCTATGGGAGTACGTGGGAGTCTATGGGGAGGGTTGTCCAATACACACGACCTGACACGGATGGACAAAATCTTTTGACGATCGGACACACCGGAAGTCATGTCGTTAATCAAAAATTGGAAAAAACAGACCACCCCCCACATATATATATATGTTGAACTATTCTTATGCCTCCCCTCCCCAAGACTGTATTAGTTGGTATGATAAAATTTGTCAGTTTCAACCTCCCCTCCCTAAGCAAAGATTGTCTTGATGTGCTAATATAGTAGTATATATTTAGCTTCCGGTTAAATTTTTTTGGCAATACCGTCTACGAATGGCAACAGTCGGTGACGGATCGTCACGGTCGGACAACATTTCCAGGGTCAATGAAATCAGAAAGTTTGGAAATTTTCTAAGTGTCGCAAAACTAATTAGCATATTTTTTTTGCGGATACAGTGATCGAATGGCAACAATCGGTGACGGATCGTCACGGTCGGACAACATTTCCAGGGTCAATGAAATCAGAAAGTTTGGAAATTTTCTAAGTGTCGCAAAACTAATTAGCATATTTTTTTCATTCGCACAATTGGGCGAATGGAGG